>OZ012739.1:522371835-522862491 GCA_963859935.3 Lathyrus sativus
TGTTCAATCTTGAAACTCTGGCACAACTCCCTCATCATCTTGTTATTCAGATTCGAACCATTATCAGTAATGATCCGCTCGAGAATTCCGTAACGACAGATGATGTCCCTCTTTATGAATTTAGCCACCACCTGCTTGGTCACATTAGCATATGAGGCTGCCTCCACCCACTTGGTGAAGTAGTCGATAGCTACTAGAATGAAGCGATGACTGTTAGACGCAGTGGGCTCGATCTTGCCTATCATGTTGATGCCCCACATGGAGAACGGCCACGGGGAGGACATGACATTTAAAGGGCACGACGACACGTGAATCTTATCAGCATAAATCTGGCACTTATGACATCTCTTCGCGAATTTAAAACAATCTGATTCCATCGTCAGCCAGTAATATCCTGCTCTCAGGATCTTTCTTGTCATAGCATGTCCGCCGGCATGCGTACCAAATGTGCCTTCATAGACTTCTTCCATGAGCATACTCGCCTCTTTCTCATCTACACATCTGAGTAGCACGAGATCGTGGTTTCTTTTATACAAAACTCCATCAGGATTGAGATAGAAATTTCCAAATAGCCTCCTCAAGGTCTTCTTATCCTAGGTTGATGCTCCCGCAGGATACTCTTTAGTCATAAGGAAGGTCTGGATATCGTGGAACCATGGCTTACCATCGGAGGCTTCATCGATCGCAAAGACGAATGCAGGTCTATCAAGACTGGAGATGACAATTCTCGGAGCTTCATTCCAAAAATTGACTTTATACATCGAAGCCAACGTGGCTAAGGCATCAGCCATCTGATTTTCAGCTCTGGGCACATGATGGAGTTCCACTCGATCAAAGAACGGAAGTAGCCTTCTGGCATAGTTCATGTACGGCACCAAATTCGATTGACGAGTCTCCCATTCCCCTTTAATCTGGTTAATCACAAGTGTTGAATCACCATATACGTCTACGTTCTTGATCCTCAAATCAATTGCTTCTTCTAGGCCCATGATGCATGCTTCGTACTCCGCTTCGTTATTGGTGATCGGAAACGTCAGTCTCGCAGCGAACGGGATGTGGGATCCGTGGGGAGTCGTGATGATTTCCCCAATGCCACTTCCGTAAGAATTGACCGCCCCGTCAAATATCAATTTCCATTGGGATTTCCTGTCTGGCCCCTCGTCGGGTAACGGTTCATCGCAATCCTTCGCTTTAAGAAACATGATATCCTCATCAGGGAATTCAAATTTCATCGGCTGATAATCCTCGATCAGCTGTTCGGCTAGGTATTCAGACAATACGCTACCCTTGATGGCCTTCTGGGAAACGTACTGAATGTCATATTCCGTCAACACCATTTGCCATCTAGCAATCTTGCCTGAAAGCGCTTGCTTCTCAAAGACGTACTTGATCGGATCCATCTTCGAAATTAGCATGGTTGTGTGATTGAGCATGTACTGTCGTAAACGTTTGGCAGCCCAGGCTAATGCACAACACGTCTTCTCCAGCATCGAGTAACGAGATTCACAATCTGTGAACTTTTTACTCAAATAATAAATGGCATGCTCCTTTCTGCCTGTCTCATCGTGCTGTCCGAGAACACACCCCATACTATTCTCAAGAACTGTCAAGTACATGATTAAGGGTCTTCCGGCCACTGGGGGTATCAAGATTGGAGGTTCCTGTAGATACTGTTTTATCTTATCAAATGCCTTCTGGCAATCCTCGTTCCAGATAATCGCCTGATCTTTCTTCAGTAGTTTGAACATCGGTTCACACGTGGCCGTGAGCTGAGAAATAAACCTTGCAATGTAGTTTATTCTGCCCAGGAAACCACAAACTTCTTTTTCAGTTTTTGGCGCTGGCATATCTTGTATTGCTTTTATCTTCGCAGGATCAACCTCGATGCCTCTTTCACTCATGATAAACCCCAGTAGTTTTCCGGACCGTACTCCAAAAGTACACTTGTTAGGATTCAGCCTCAACCTGAACTTCCTAAGCCTCTCAAAAAGCTTCAGCAAATTGACCAGATGTCCCTCCTCCATTTGGGACTTCGTAATCATGTCATCAACATAGACTTCAATCTCATGATGAATCATATCATGAAACAAAGTAACCATTGCTCGTTGGTAAGTGGCCCCTGCGTTCTTCAGACCGAAAGGCATTACCTTATAGCAAAATGTTTCCCATGGTGTAATAAACGTAGTTTTCTCCATGTCCTCCGGCGCCATCTTGATCTGATTGTAGCCGGAGAAGCCATCCATGAACAAAAATACGAAGAACTGGGTTGTATTGTCGACCAACACATCGATATGAGGGAGCGGGAAATCATCTTTAGGGCTCGCCCTATTCAAATCCCGATAATCGACGCACATTCGTACCTTACCGTCCTTCTTCGGTACAGGCACTATGTTGGCGACCCACGGAGGGTAAGTAGTGACCGCTAAGAAGCCAGCATTAAGCTGCTTCTGCACTTCTTCTTTGATTTTGACGGCCATATCTGGTCGTGTCCTTCTAAGCTTCTGCTTAACGGGAGGACAATCTTCTCGCAGCGGCAAGTGATGGACCACGATGTCAGTGTCAAGTCCGGGCATATCTTTGTATGACCAAGCAAAGATGTCACTATACTCTCTCAGCATCTCGACCAATCTCTGCTTGACATCACTCTGCAATGCTGCCCCTATCCTGACGTTCCTGACAAGTTCCTCAGAACCCAAATTCACAATCTCAATCTCTTCCTCATGAGGCAGAATAACTTTCTCTTCTTGTTTCAACAAGCGGGCCAACTCTTCAGGAAGGTCTTCGTCTTCATCAATCTCTTCTTCGGCTTGATAGATCGGGCAATCGAAGTCGAAGTGAGTCGTAGAAGGTCCAGAGTCGATGTCATCTGTTATGTGGATCCTGCAATAACAAGGGTTAAGCTTAAGACAAAAATATGCAGGTTAGCACAAACCCTATTGCCATTTTATTATTTTTCAAAACAAATATAAAACAGGAATAACAGAGATCACAATATTTGAATGCGAAGAAAAACACCTTTTGATTTATTGGAAAAATGCATGTACATAACCAAACAAGGCCCTGACAATAAAACCATTGTTACCCGGGTAGGACATAGGGTTGTACAATAATTGGAGAAAGTAAATCATTACTCTTTGCCTGTCACTTGGATGATATCCCTGATGGACCAGTTGTTGAGGCTCTCGTCTGGTTTGCTTGGCTGGATCCAAGAGTCTAGGTCGCAATCGTTGTCTTCGCCGTCTTCAGACACTGCGTTGACACTTTCAAATATCACCCCGCCACTGGTAAACTGGATCGTCCCTTTACCTCGCGACGCACTGTGAAAAGAGGAGGCTTCAGCCGCAGGAGAGTATCCTACCCCAAACTTGTCTTGTTTGTTAGGTATTTCCAGAATTTGCCCCCAGCCTGGGGTAGATCCGGTTTGAACAACGGCCCGGGCTTCCTTGAAGGAAGAGAGAGTCATCTTTGGTTTCTCGGTGATTACAGGAGCTACGTTCTTGACTTTAACTGCTTCGAACGCCTGACATAGGGTTTCGTGGATTTCCCCATCCATCTCAACATATTTGAAGGACGACAAATGGCTCACCATTATGTTTTCCTTGCCACAAATGGTTACGATGCTGCCTCCAACAGCATACTTGAGCTTCTGGTGCAACGTGGAGGTCACGGCGCCAGCAGAATGGATCCATGGCCGGCCTAAGAGACAGCTGTAGGCTGGCATGATGTCCATGATGTAGAAGACTGCGTCGAACGTTTCGGGCCCGACTTGGATTGGCAACGTCACCTCCCCGAAAACATGACGTTTGGTTCCATCAAACGCTTTCACAACCAGGTCACTGGCTGTGCAAATCAATCCTCGAGTATCTAACTTTATCAATGCTTTCTTTGGAAGAACATTGAGCGATGACCCTGTGTCCACCAACACATGAGACATAATCGTTCCCCTACACTCTATCGAGATATGCAAGGCACTGTTGTGGTTTCTTCCCTTCGGCGTCAGCTCCAGGTCGGTGAACCCTAACTCGTTTCCAGCATTTACGTGGGCTACGACCCCTTCCAACTGGTTGACCGATATTTCCTGCGGTACATACGTGGCATTCAACACCTTCAGCAGCGCGTTGCGATGTGCCTCAGAACACAACAACAAATTTCAGGATGGAAATTTTCAAGGGTGTTTGATGGAGGTGATCCACGATCTTGTAATCACTCTTCTTAATCAACCTCATGAACTCTTCAGCGTCCTTGACAAGTAAGTCCTTCTCTACCCCACGAGGGGTTTCCTCAACGACTTTGCTCTTTCCCTTATCAGTTACTTCAGCTTTGTCCGCCTCGTCCGCCACGATCTCAGGTGGAGCGAATACTCTTCCGCTGCGAGTGATTCCGCCAATTCCCACTAGGTTATCCACACACGACCCTGATGGTTCCAATTCCAAATTCTGTCCGTTGCAGTAGACGTCTGCCCCATAATTCCATGGGACAACATTGGTGCTTTCGAAAGGTATTGGCTCAGCTTTGGTGATGGTAATCGTGGGCAGCTGTAACACGGTGGGAGAACTGACTTTAAACAATGTTGCGGATAGCAAGAGTCGCCACCGACTTTTATTTTATCCATAAGGAAAGGTTATAAAAGAACAGGAAAGACCTTAGAGAATATTTTGGGTCCGGGGGGTAGGTTATGAAAAGGGAAGGTGTTAGCACCCTTTTCATCCATGGTTATCCATGGGCTCTTAGGTACTTAAGCTCACTTTTGAATTGTTTTGAAAGTGTAGTGTGTGAATAGCAAAAAATTTCAGAATAGTTTAATAATAATCCGTGTATGGATGTGAAAAAAACTTGTTTGAAAATTTTGTTGGAAATTTGTTTAAGTGTGAAAAAGTTTTGAAGTGAGCAAGTATCTAGGAGTAGCCTACCCTAATGTTTTAAGGTCTTTCTTATTCTTTATCCTTTCCTTAGTAAGACTATCCCTACTATAATTGGAGTAGGTAGTCCTTACTTTGGATGTTAAGGGGTATGTGAGGGACAATTTGACTTTGAAGGCCATTGTGGGATGTAATAAGCACATATAAGGGACCATCATCATTTTTCGAAAGGGACTTGATTCGTAAAGGCAACCATAAGGGTCTTTGATGATTTTTTTATTTGAGGGACTTGCTTTATACACCCCACTTAACCATTATTCGTAGGCAACTTGAGGGATATCCTTAGGAAGTGAGACGGCGATTAAAATCGACTTACGTGTGTGACGTGTTTATTTTAATTATCTTTATTTAAAAGTGATCTAAATTTATTTTAATATTACATACATGTTGTTACACTCCCTAATTACTAACCATAATAATAATTAAATAACTAAACAACTTTACATCCAAGAAACAATTACAAAATAATAAGCAAAATAATTAAATAGCAAAGATAAATAAAATATAAATAAGCAATAATAAATAATAAAGGGGGTTAATTCTAAGTTTACTCGGCAAGACATCGCATCTTGTGCCTACGTATCCTTACGGGAGTGGAATCAGAGTAATCGTAGTTCCCCTCAATAGGGAGGTTAGAAACTTCTTGACTGTGGTCAAGGTCTCAAGGGGAATAAACGCATCTTAAGGACACGCTTACGTGGAGTGTAGAAACTCCAAATCTCTACGTTGAAATGTTAAGTTGTAATTAGGGTTAAATTAGGGATTCCACGGCGGGAAACCCTAAAATGAGCGCGGCGGCTCTTTGACCTAATGCTAAGGGTAAAATTGTAATTTTGCCTGCGGCGAGGCATTTGTGAAAATTAGGGTTTGTAGTTTGTAGTTTTGAGGATTTGAAATTGAATGTGTGAAGTTTTACGGACTATTGGCGCGGCGGCCAAACAGTTAGACCTAACCTTCGGATGTGTGCAATGTGACAGAAATAATAGTAAACGCGTGAGATAATTGAATCATGCAAACAGAGAGATAATGTCATAATTTAAACCATGCAAGCAGAAATTTAAAGGCAGAATTTAAAGAGCGATTGTTAAGTTCGCGAGGTTACATGAGAGGAGCAGATACAATATGATAATGAAATTTGAATTGAACAATAATAAAATAAAATAAATAACGGTTCTAGTTATTATTTTAAAAAAAGATTTTAGTTATTATTTTAAATTTATCTAAAAAAAAGTTTTTCTTAAAAATAATAGGTTTTCATATTAATTTGGAAAAGATGTTAATGTTATTTATTTTAAAAAAACAGATTTTTATATTATAACAAATTTTAATAAATTAATGATAACAATAATAATAATAATGGTAATAATAATGATAATAATGATAATAATAATAAATAATGATAATAATAATAATAATAATAATAATAATAATAATAATAATAATAATAATAATAATAATAATAATAATAATAATAAAGCAATAATGAATTTTAAATGTGCCAAATAACCCAACAATGTTGCTAACGCAGAAATGCGCTCATCGCAACCAAATCTAAATCGGACGAAACAAAATTTATCGCAAAGAAAAAGAAATTAAGCAAAAAATAGTATTATTGCTCACACAAAAATGCGATCATCGCAACCAGATCGAACTAACACAAATGTCACGCGTCATGCACACAAATGTGCAAACATCGTATCGACATAATTCGATCAAAAATCTTATATATATAAACTCTAACAATTTAAAAATTATATATATATATATAAACGTAACAGTAATAGATAAAGAAAAAGAAATAACGGTAATAGATGAAGAAAAAGAAATAACGGTAAAAGATGAAGAAAAAGAAACAGCAGTAATAGATGAAGGAAAAGAAATAACGGTAAACGATGAAGAAAAAGAAACAATAGTAATGGATGAAGAAGAAAACTAAATAACGGCAAACGGCACTCACTCCTCTTAGGTTTTTTTCATTCTCTCCTCTTTTCCAACAAGGCAACACATGTATATATAGGGAACAAATTAGGGTTAACACCAAATTGTCAATAATGTCCCTAAAGCCCATTTTAAAGCCCAAACTAAATAATTAGTTAAGAAAAAATAAAATTTAAATAATTTAAAACAATTAAAATAAACTTAAAATAAAAATTAATAATCCTATTGATTCCTAAAATAAAAAATATTATAAAAAGAAC
Source organism: Lathyrus sativus (assembly GCA_963859935.3). Lineage (NCBI taxonomy): Eukaryota > Viridiplantae > Streptophyta > Magnoliopsida > Fabales > Fabaceae > Lathyrus > Lathyrus sativus. The sequence goes on from OZ012739.1 coordinate 522,378,953, forward strand.
AAAATTTTTTTCAATATTTTTTATTTTATGATTTTTTGGATATTTTTATGAATAATTTAGAAAAAAGTGAAAAAAATAATATTTTAAAAAAATGATTTAATTAAAATACGAAAATAATAATTAAATAATAATAAAAAACTATTTTTGTTATTTTTTTAATGAAAGATAGAAAAATTTAGAGTAAAAATAATAAAAAACAAAAAAAATGACAAAGGTGAGATTCGAACTCTCAACCTCTCACACTCATAACTCCTTACACATGTCCTCCTGCCAATTGTGCCATTTTTACTTTTTAGAAAAAAAATGCATGCCATATGATATTTACCTGCAAAAAGTCAAACGACTACACAAATTTGTTAGTAATTGATTAAATGCAATGAAATGCGACGACAAATCTTAGGGCAAAATTTGGGGTATTACAGTTATTATGATAATATTTCTCACCCAACCTCTCTTTGATGTTGGCAAAAAAAAAAATCATGAAGTTTGACTTTGGTTTGACCACAGTTGACCTCAGTTTGACCTTTTAACTGCATTGACTGCTTTTGACTTATCTGATCATCTGACTGAGCAAACTTTTGAGAAAAGTCTTGAAACTTGACATGGGGGTTCTTATACACATATAAGATGTTATGAAGCTCACTTGAAGTCTTGGAAGTCCATTTAGCCTGATTAAAGTCAAAACCCTAGTTTTGGATGCACTGCTTAGGAGGTGCATTGTCTGAGGGAATTGTCAACTCTTCTGACCAATTGTGAACTTTGTGAACCTTGTGAATCTTCATAAGATATCTTGTGATACTCATGGGAGGTATTGTGAAGCTTGTGAACCTTGTGAACATCATGAAGTGGCTTTGTAGACCTCATGACCCTTAGGAAAGCTTTGTAAACATTGTGAATCTTGTGAACCTTGTGAACCTCCAAGAAGCAACCTATGGACTTCATGAACCTCATGAAAGGTATTGAAAGCACTGTGGGACTTGTGAACCTTGTGAACCTTCTTAGAACACAAAGTCTTGTATTGTGAGGGCAAATTTTGGGGTGCAACAGCTGCCCCTGTTCAATTTTCTGAAACCTGAGGGGTTAGATTGGTATATTTGCCAGTCGTAACCTGGAAGGTTGAAGGGGATTGAACACAAAAGCCCAAAAATTTGCACTCACTAGTGCACTAGAGTGGTACAGATGGCTAGTTGAATATGATTGAGTGGGCTTAAAGATGCCACTAGGGGGGGAGCAGTTCAAAATATGGGTGTATGATGAAAGCTGTCAGGAGTCTGGAATAATAATGATGTAGCAGCATGTCTTCATGAGGATAGAGCAATCAATAGTGATAACCCTAAAGCAGTCTTGAAGCAATGATATGATTTCAGGAGGATAGAACAATGAATGGCTCTAAAGCAGTCTTGAAATAATAATGTGATATGTCTTCAGGAGGATAGAGCAATCAATAGCTCTAAAGCAGTCTTGAAGTAATAATGTGATATGTCTTCAGGAGGATAAAGCAATCAATAGCTCTAAAGCAGTCTTGAAGTAATGATTTCAGGAGGATAGAGCAATGGATAGCTCTAAAGCAGTCTTGAAATAATAATGTGATATGTCTTCAGGAGGATAGAGCAATCAATAGCTCTAAAGCAGTCTTGAAGTAATAATGTTATATGTCTTCAGGAGGATAGAGCAATCAATAGCTCTAAAGCAGTCTTGAAGTAATGATTTCAGGAGGATAGAGCAATGGATAGCTCTAAAGCAGTCTTGAAATAATAATGTAATTTCAGGAGGATAGAGCAATGGATAACTCTAAAGCAGTCTTGAAATAATAATGATGGTTTCAGGAGGATAGAGCAATGAATAGCTCTAAAGCAGTCTTGAAGTAGTAATATGACCTCATGAGGATAGAGCAATGAATAGCTCTAAAGCAGTCTTGAAGTAATAGGATGATTTCAGGAGGATAGAGCAATCAGTAGCTCTAAAGCAGTCTTGAAGTCATGAGAGGCTATCAGGAGGATAAAATAACCCTGAGGTTACAATAAAGCAGTCCCAAAGTAATAAGAAGCTCATCAGGAGGATAAAGTAACCCTGAGGTTACAATAAAGCAGTCCCAAAGATCATAAGCTTGTTTGTTGGATAATTAACCTGAAAACAAGGTAGCATTCTGTATAACAACATTAGTTTATGCTTTATGTATGCATGTATGACATGATGCACTTAGGTAATGTACTATAGACATATATGTTATGGTATGATGTAAATGATGTATGTATGATATGACACTGCTGGAAGTGTCTGGATATCCTTGTATAACAACTGCTGGCCAAGGAAAATAAATCCCGATTCGTTGTTGAAGAATATATAACCCTCCGTCTGCTGGGGATAACAAGGTATAGATAACCTCCCGTTGTTGGGGATAACAAGGTATAGATAACCTCCCGTTGTTGGGGATAGTAGGGTATAGATAACCTTCGTTTTCGTTTGATAGTAGGATAAGTATAACATCCCGTCTTCGTTCATCGTGCCCTTATTGGAAAGTAATTTCCCGTATATCCGTATGAGGATAAAAGAGATGGATATAAATTCCAGGGGAGATTAGACTTTGTGAAAATGGATTAGTCCTACTGATGGTTTGTAACTGTCTTGTAAAGATGAACCGGCAAAGCTTCGTTGAAATCCTTACCTCGTTCGTCCTTAGTGAATACTATTACTGCATTTTCATGCATTTCTGGTAAACATCAATCATATTAAAAGCATACATGCATTTCTGGTAAACATCAATCATATTCAAAGGCATACATACATTCAAACACAACCAATGGACGTTTCGCTTATGTAAATAGGGTAAAAGTAAATCTGGATTCAAAAGATGGAATTTATTTATATCAAAAGTGACCCATACACGGGTAAGTTTGTACAAGGAGACATAAACCCTATTAAGAGAATTTTGTCATGAAGTTTTACAAAAAGAATCAGCCATGTGGGAAATAATCCTATTGAGTTTCAATTCTACTATTGCCACTCAAGTATCTCATCTTCTTGCTGTTGAGACGGAAACGATTGGATTGAGCTTTATCTGTTTGAGCTTGAGTAAGTAGTACAACTGGTTGCAGTTTCATGAGTGATCCAAACGAGACATAGTCATACGCTTTAATCCCTAACTTTTGCCTGGATTGCCCTTTCAGGTTTTCAATCCACCGGGATACCCTTTTTTGCCCAAGCCGCCTTTTCAGGTTTTCGACTTGCCGGGTGTACATCTTTTTATATATATATCCCTAATTTTTGCCCAAACCCTTTTGGTTTGCCGGGATGCCCTTATTTTTGCCTAGGCCTGTCAACCTAGCGGGTCTCTTTTTATGCGTAGTATTTTTTAACTATGTCTGCGTTTACAGGTTGTGGGAAGTCTTCACCATCCATTGTAGTCAGTATCATGGCACCTCCTGAGAACACTGTCTTGACTACAAATGGTCCCTCATATGTTGGAGTCCACTTGCCCCTTCAGTGTCAATCTCATTGCAGTATGCAGGCTTCTCAAATCTATCAATGGTAATCTTGGGAGCTTCATCATCCCAGCTTATCTCAAACATAGATGCCATGGTGGCCAATGCGTCTGCCAACTGATTCTCTCTTCGTGGAATATGTCCAAAAGTAATCTCTTTGAAATGTGGGATCAAAGACAACACATGTTCTCTGTAAGGAATGAGATTATCATGCTTTGTATCCCAATCTCCTTTAATCTGACTTACTACCAGAGCTGAATTTCCATACACCTCAAGGAACTGAATCTTCATATCAATAGCAACTTGCATACCCATGATACATGCCTCATACTCAGCCATGTTATTGGTACAATAGAAACAAAGTCTGGCAGTAATCGGGGTATGACAACCTTCAGGGGAACTAATCACAACACCAACACCATTACCATGTGCATTGGAGGCACCATCAAAAACCATAGTCCATCGGGATCCTTGTTCAGGTCCGTCATACTGTCCAGGTTCTTTGGTAACAGACATAATGTCTTCATCAGGGAACTCAAAATTCATTGACTGGTAATCATCTACTGCTTGATGAGCCAAATGATCAGCAACAACACTCCCCTTAATGGCCTTCTGAGTAGTATACTGTATATCATATTCCGTCAAGATCATTTGCCATCTTGCAATTCTTCCGGAGAGAGCAGGTTTCTCAAATATGTACTTGATTGGATCCATCTTCGAAATCAACAAGGTAGTATGGGTCAACATATACTGTCTTAGTCGGCGAGCAGCCCATGCCAAAGCGCGGCAAGTTTTCTCGAGCAGTGAGTATCTTGTTTCACAGTCGGTAAACTTTTTGCTAAGGTAGTATATTGCCTGCTCTTTTCGACCAGACTCGTCATGTTGCCCCAATACACACCCCATTGAGTTGTCTAATACTGTTAAATACATAATCAAGGGTCTTCCATCCACTGGTGGCATTAAAATTGGAGGTTCTAGCAAATATCTCTTGATTTCATCAAAAGCAGTCTGGCACTCATCATTCCATTCCATCACCTGATCTTTCTTCAACAACTTGAAGATTGGCTCACAGATGGTAGTTAATTGGGAAATAAATCTTGCAATGTAGTTCAATCGTCCCAAGAAACCTCTAACCTCCTTCTCAGTACGGGGAGCTGGCATCTCTCGTATAGCTTTCACTTTTGCAGGATCCACTTCAATACCTTTTCCACTGACAATGAAACCCAGGAGCTTTCCAGATCTAACTCCAAAAGTACACTTGTTCGGATTTAATCTCAATCTGTATTTCTTCAGTTCCCAGATTCACAACTTCGACTGGCTCTTCATGTGGCTGTATAGCTTTCTCTTCTTGTTGTAACAACCTAGCAAGCTCTACAGGTATTTCACAATCGTCCTCGTTTCCGTCTTCAGTTTGATAGATCGGATTCTCGAAATTGTAATTGGCAATAGTAGAACTGTTATCAACTGGATCCAGAGTGGATGAGGATCTGCATTTTAGTGACGTGGGTGTGTGTAAGAACACATAGCTGATAAATCAAAAATAAAAGAAAAAGAAAGACAAGGAACGCAATATTTACGAAAACGAAACGTCCACTGATTTTATCGAATGAAGTATGCAAATGAAATGACAACCCGTAACAAGCACACCATTGTGCCCCGGGTAAGGCACATGGCTTGAAAGTTTTAATTGTTCCAGAAATTACAAATTTAAAAACATAACACAGTAATAGTATTTACTCCTGACTAAAGGAGATAGGGATAACATCTTCAGCTTTCCAATTATTGAGTCCAGCACCCACAGTAGGAAAAATCCATGCCTCCAAGTTGTAGTCTTCATCTTGATCTCCCACAGCATTGATAACCCCTTGATTGGTGATACGAACAGCACGAGCACGACGAACAGCCTTCTGGGACTCTTCTTCCACCACAGCTTTTGCATCATTGAGGGAGGCCATTGCCATTGTTGGAGGGTTTCTGATGACCACAGGAACCTTCTTCACAGCAGGAGGAGTCACACAATCCTTAACAGCCCAGGGAACCACTTCAAATGATTGACATGGAGTTTCAATGTATTCACCTTCTACTTCCAGATACTTGAAAGTGTTTACATGGCTGACAACGTATTCTTCCTCTCCAAAGACAGTAACAACTTTTCCATTCACCGGATATCTCAACTTTTGATGTAATGTGGAGGTCACAGCACCTGCCCCATGGATCCAGGGACGACCAAGAAGACATGAGTACGAAGGACGAATATCCATCACATAGAATGTAGCAGTGAACACCTGAGAGCCAACCTTGATTGGAAGATCAATTTCCCCATGCACTACTCTTCTAGAACCATCAAAAGCCTTTACCACAATATTACTGGGCTTCAATACCGTATCTTCAGGACTCAACTTGTTCAGGACTTCCTTAGGCAACACATTCAGAGAGGAACCATTGTCTATCAGCACATGAGACAGGGTAGTGCCCCTGCATTCAATTGAAATATGCAAGGCCCTGTTATGATCCCTCTTGGCAGGGGTCAAGTCAGCATCAGAAAATCCTAACCCGTTGTCATAGGTCAGGTGAGCAACACAATTATCAAACTGGTCCACAGAAATTGCACTGGGTACATGAGCCATCTTTAGAAACTTGATCAATGACTTGGCATGAGCCTCAGAACATAATAACAGGGAGAGCATAGAAATCTTTGAGGGAGTATGCCCCAGCTGATCAACAATATCATAATCACTCTTGCGAATGATTTTCAATACTTCTTCCATCTGCTTAGAGAGGTCATCAGCAGCTGGCACATCAGTAGATACAGGCTCAATAACAGGACCCTTGCCCCGAGCATCAGTGGTGGAAGTAACAGCAGGAGTAACTGCACTCTTAGAAGCAACTGGAGGAGAGAAGACTCTTCCACTACGAGTGATCTTGCTAGATCCAGCAATATTATCAATGTCAACAGGCATATCAGGTAAAGGCTCCTGCTTGACACCATGGATGTAAACATCAGACCCATAGTGCCAAGGCACAGCTTTGTCAGATGTATAAGGAATAGGACCAGGAGTGGTAATGATCAGAGGAGCTACTCTGGCTTCAGCAACAACTTTCACAGGACCTTCAGCAGTAATCTTGATTGGGCCCTGATGAGTGGTTTTAATGGGACCCTTTGAAGTGATTCTTAGTGGTACTTTGTCAACCATGTCAACTTCTTCAATCTTCTTACCCCGAGTCAGATGATCCACCATACTTTCTACAGATGCTGGTCTTCTTTCAAACACTATAGTATATTTATCCATGAGACGTTGAATCCCATCTCTCAAAATGAAGCAACTATCCGGCTTATAGGTACAATATAGACAATCTTCATGACAACCTGGAAAGATCCCAGCTTGTACTAACCTCTTTTTGATAACAGACAATGGTGTGCTCAACTCCATAACTGAATAGACATGCAGATCTTCATCAATATCTTCATCAATGGCGTTGACAGTCTTCTCGTGATTTGGCATTGGAGCTGTAATCACATTTGGAGTACCTGGTGGATCAAACTCAATTTCTCCAGCATCAATCATATCCTGAATTTTGTTCTTCAAGACCCAGCAGTTATTAGTATCATGTCCTGGACAGTTTGAATGATATGCACATCGTGCATTGGGATTGTACTTGGGAGAGGTAACATTGGGATTCTGAGGAGCCTCCCTCAGGGTAATAAGTTCAGCCTTCAACAAGTGTTGCAATGCCTGAGCCATTGACATGTTGATCTTCGTGAACTGTCTTCTAGCCCTCTGTTGGTTGCCTTGAGGCTGCTCTGTTGTTGCAGGAGTTGGATTTGAAATATGAACTGCACTAACAGACTGATGCCTTCTGTTACGATCAGGCTGACCATACACAGCATTAGATTCTTTCTTCCCAGTGGGAGGCTTCTTTGCAGCACCTGATGAAGAAGTGCCCACTTGGATCTTACCACTCTTGATACCATTCTCTACTCGCTCTCCTGTCATGATCAACTCAGTGAAGCCAGATGATGAGCTTCCAATGAGATGACTGTAAAACGGACCATTCAGCGTACACATGAACATATCAACCAACTCCCTATCAGTCAAAGGGGGTTGAACTCTTCCAGCTAAGTCTCTCCACTTCTGAGCATACTCCTTAAAGCTTTCTTTGGCACCCATAGACATGCTTTGAAGCTGCATGCGAGTGGGGGCTAAGTCAGCATTGTATTGATACTGCTTGTAGAAAGCTTCAGCAAGGTCATTCCAATCGCTGATGTTGACACTCTCCAACTGATAATACCACTCTAGCTGAGCTCCAGATAAACTCTCTTGAAAGAAATGGATCCACAACTTTTTATCAGCAGTGTGGGGTTGCATTCTTCTGACATAAGACCTCAGATGCAATTTGGGACAAGAGACCCCATCATAGACAACAAACGTAGGAACTTTGAACCCAATGGGTATGACCACCCCAGATATCAAGCTCAAATCCTCAAAATCCAGCCCAGATGATTTCTGTAATTCCATAGCATCCATTCTATCCACCAGCATCTTGAATTTGTCTTCGTTAGGCTCATGGTAGTAGTTAGCCTCAGAATCAGAGTCCCCCATAGTGTTGTGGAGACTGCCTCTCTCCTGCTCAGATTCTTCAGATTCATAGTCTTCAACATGTTCCTTGGTCTTGACAGGACCTTTGAACCTTCTTCCCATGTTGAGCAACCCAGCAGACCTTCTAGCCTTCTTAGTCTTCTTGGCCAGCAGTGCCTTCAATTCATCCTGCCCCTTGGATAGGTTCAGGATCAGCTCTTGGAACTGTGCATTCTGTGCCTGGAGATCCTTAACTGATTGTTCAAGAGCCATTGCTGAAATAAACAGCGAGAAGATGAGAAACCTGTGCACAATTATAAACCTGTGATGCAATGATATGGGAATGCATATGCAATGTTTTCAAGGACCGCAGGATTTAAATTTGCTTAAACAAACAAGAAAGTAACTTTTTATTAGTAATAACTTGTTTTGCCTTTTAGGCTTACAAAAAATGAAAACGAAATAAGTACAAAAGATGGGGTTTTAAGTCTCCCATGGACGTTTCCTCTTTGTGTTGAGGTTTCGTTCCTCATGAAGTAGCTTTGTTAGCTCTAGGATCCTTGCTTGGCTTGCTTTGTAATGAGCCTCGAAAGTATCCCTTTGCTCTTTCAGTTGGATCCATGATCTCTGCAAGTCTTCCATATCAGTAGGCATGTCTGGGTGAAGGATGGTATAAGCTGTGTCTCCTTCAGCAACAGGTTCCATGGTAACTGGTAGGACGGCAGGATATGGCATCATGAGTGTCTGAGCACGAGATCGTACCCATCTGAGATAAGCCTCCATAGGAATAGTGTACTTAGGCTCCAGTGTCTTGCTGTCAATCCTGTTTACCTTTCCCCAAGCTCGGATGAATCTCTGACGGTAACCCTGAAGATCGTTGTCGTAATCAAACACAATGCCCTGAATCAACATGTCATGTGGACCATCGCTCCGGGCGTAACCAAACTGTCGTAAAGCTAGAGATGGGTTGTAGGTGATGCCTCCTCTTATGCCTAGAAGTGGCACATTAGGAAACTCCCCACAACGGTCAATGATGGTGACATTCTCCATAGATCTGGAGCACCAATGGATGTCTGAGTGAGAAAGTGACATGATCCTCTTGGACCATCTGAACCCTTGCTCATTCTTCATTACTGAGCGAGGAAGGTGAGAAATAAACCACCTAGAAAGTAAAGGTATGCAGCACATCAAAGTTCCTCTTGCCCTTGTAGTACGGGTGTGAAGAGAATGTAGGATGTCTCCAAGTAAGGTAGGCACTGGATTGTGACTCAGGAATATGTTGATGGCATGAACGTCTATGAACTGATCAGGATTGGGGAACAACACTAAGCCATAAATCAATAAGGCTAAGATCTCCTCAACAGCATCGTAGCTCATAGCCTTCAAGAACATTTGAGCTTTATCCACTAATACCTTGGCAAGAATACCTTTAACTCCACTTCTCGTCTCTAGAACAATGTCAGACTTCTTCAGATGTAGAGCTGCAGCAATAACTTCTGGTTTAAGCTCCTTCTCTAAGCCTGTGAATGGCTTCTGATCAAGAACAGGTATACCCAGAAGTTTAGAGAACTCCTCCATGGTTGGAACCAGCTGATAATCAGGAAATGTAAAGCAATGGTGTTTAGGGTCAAAGAACTGAAACAGCACACTCATCATGTCTTCACTGAACCCTGAAGTAACTAGATCCAATAAGTGACCATGTCTCTTGTTGAACTGGGAATGATCAGGCACTAGGGAAACCAACTCCTTGAGCTTAGCAGGTATCCCTACAAAGTTGATCCTGATGGTGTTTCTACGAGCAGAAGCCATGACCTGCAACAAAGAACAAAGATAAATCCTTTGGTCCTTGAAATGGTTAGGGAAAATGATATGCTTATGATGCATGATGATGTCATGATGTCATGCTCAATCACAAACATGTGGCACACACAAACAAGTCACACCATAGCCCTAGGTTTAAAGGCTTGCATGAGGTTCAAAGGCAAGTACCCTCCCCTGAAGTTAGATGGTTCATCCTGTCCTACAAAAGTAACCAGGTTCTAAGGGATCTCAACATCATTGATCCTTCACAAGGGTGGTTGTTCAGAAGGCAACTTACTTGCCAACCAAAACCCTCCAAGTTTAAGATCTCAATGAGCGTAGTATCGAGTGTCAACCAACTTCAGTCTGCACCAAAGCCGGTTACCTCACTACTTTCTAAAGGCCAAGATGAGTTAACTAGGGTTCTAAAAGTCAGTTAGTGCATTGACAACATATGGCAGCCTCAATATTATCCTCAACTTGACTTAAGGAATATAAGCACCAACCAAGAAGTCGCACTAACTATGGCCACCATATCAAACGTATCGATATACGTCGTACAGTTTCCTTGGTCTATTGCCATTTACCTAAGGTACACTAGATCCGGGTTAGGATCTTTCACACATAAGAGCACCCCAACAATATAATAATAAAGCAAACAAGGCAAACAATTTAAAGTGATCTTAATTCCTAAGGGTACCCCTCTTAAATAGGTCCCCAGCAGAGTCGCCAGTTCTGTAACACGGTGGGAGAACTGACTTTAAACAATGTTGCGGATAGCAAGAGTCGCCACCGACTTTTATTTTATCCATAAGGAAAGGTTATAAAAGAACAGGAAAGACCTTAGAGAATATTTTGGGTCCGGGGGGTAGGTTATGAAAAGGGAAGGTGTTAGCACCCTTTTCATCCATGGTTATCCATGGGCTCTTAGGTACTTAAGCTCACTTTTGAATTGTTTTGAAAGTGTAGTGTGTGAATAGCAAAAAATTTCAGAATAGTTTAATAATAATCCGTGTATGGATGTGAAAAAAACTTGTTTGAAAATTTTGTTGGAAATTTGTTTAAGTGTGAAAAAGTTTTGAAGTGAGCAAGTATCTAGGAGTAGCCTACCCTAATGTTTTAAGGTCTTTCTTATTCTTTATCCTTTCCTTAGTAAGACTATCCCTACTATAATTGGAGTAGGTAGTCCTTACTTTGGATGTTAAGGGGTATGTGAGGGACAATTTGACTTTGAAGGCCATTGTGGGATGTAATAAGCACATATAAGGGACCATCATCATTTTTCGAAAGGGACTTGATTCGTAAAGGCAACCATAAGGGTCTTTGATGATTTTTTTATTTGAGGGACTTGCTTTATACACCCCACTTAACCATTATTCGTAGGCAACTTGAGGGATATCCTTAGGAAGTGAGACGGCGATTAAAATCGACTTACGTGTGTGACGTGTTTATTTTAATTATCTTTATTTAAAAGTGATCTAAATTTATTTTAATATTACATACATGTTGTTACACTCCCTAATTACTAACCATAATAATAATTAAATAACTAAACAACTTTACATCCAAGAAACAATTACAAAATAATAAGCAAAATAATTAAATAGCAAAGATAAATAAAATATAAATAAGCAATAATAAATAATAAAGGGGGTTAATTCTAAGTTTACTCGGCAAGACATCGCATCTTGTGCCTACGTATCCTTACGGGAGTGGAATCAGAGTAATCGTAGTTCCCCTCAATAGGGAGGTTAGAAACTTCTTGACTGTGGTCAAGGTCTCAAGGGGAATAAACGCATCTTAAGGACACGCTTACGTGGAGTGTAGAAACTCCAAATCTCTACGTTGAAATGTTAAGTTGTAATTAGGGTTAAATTAGGGATTCCACGGCGGGAAACCCTAAAATGAGCGCGGCGGCTCTTTGACCTAATGCTAAGGGTAAAATTGTAATTTTGCCTGCGGCGAGGCATTTGTGAAAATTAGGGTTTGTAGTTTGTAGTTTTGAGGATTTGAAATTGAATGTGTGAAGTTTTACGGACTATTGGCGCGGCGGCCAAACAGTTAGACCTAACCTTCGGATGTGTGCAATGTGACAGAAATAATAGTAAACGCGTGAGATAATTGAATCATGCAAACAGAGAGATAATGTCATAATTTAAACCATGCAAGCAGAAATTTAAAGGCAGAATTTAAAGAGCGGTTGTTAAGTTCGCGAGGTTACATGAGAGGAGCAGATACAATATGATAATGAAATTTGAATTGAACAATAATAAAATAAAATAAATAACGGTTCTAGTTATTATTTTAAAAAAAGATTTTAGTTATTATTTTAAATTTATCTAAAAAAAAGTTTTTCTTAAAAATAATAGGTTTTCATATTAATTTGGAAAAGATGTTAATGTTATTTATTTTAAAAAAACAGATTTTTATATTATAACAAATTTTAATAAATTAATGATAACAATAATAATAATAATGGTAATAATAATGATAATAATGATAATAATAATAATAAATAATGATAATAATAATAATAATAATAATAATAATAATAATAATAATAATAATAATAATAATAAAGCAATAATGAATTTTAAATGTGCCAAATAACCCAACAATGTTGCTAACGCAGAAATGCGCTCATCGCAACCAGATCTAAATCGGACGAAACAAAATTTATCGCAAAGAAAAAGAAATTAAGCAAAAAATAGTATTATTGCTCACACAAAAATGCAATCATCGCAACCAGATCGAACTAACACAAATGTCACGCGTCATGCACACAAATGTGCAAACATCGTATCGACATAATTCGATCAAAAATCTTATATATATAAACTCTAACAATTTAAAAATTATATATATATATATATATATATATATATATATATATATATATATATATATATAAACGTAACAGTAATAGATAAAGAAAAAGAAATAACGGTAATAGATGAAGAAAAAGAAATAACGGTAAAAGATGAAGAAAAAGAAACAACGGTAAACGATGAAGAAAAAGAAACAATAGTAATGGATGAAGAAGAAAACTAAATAACGGCAAACGGCACTCACTCCTCTTAGGTTTTTTTCATTCTCTCCTCTTTTCCAACAAGGCAACACATGTATATATAGGGAACAAATTAGGGTTAACACCAAATTGTCAATAATGTCCCTAAAGCCCATTTTAAAGCCCAAACTAAATAATTAGTTAAGAAAAAATAAAATTTAAATAATTTAAAACAATTAAAATAAACTTAAAATAAAAATTAATAATCCTATTGATTCCTAAAATAAAAAATATTATAAAAAGAACAAAATTTTTTTCAATATTTTTTATTTTATGATTTTTTGGATATTTTTATGAATAATTTAGAAAAAAGTGAAAAAAATAATATTTTAAAAAAATGATTTAATTAAAATACGAAAATAATAATTAAATAATAATAAAAAACTATTTTTGTTATTTTTTTAATGAAAGATAGAAAAATTTAGAGTAAAAATAATAAAAAACAAAAAAAATGACAAAGGTGAGATTCGAACTCTCAACCTCTCACACTCATAACTCCTTACACATGTCCTCCTGCCAATTGTGCCATTTTTACTTTTTAGAAAAAAAATGCATGCCATATGATATTTACCTGCAAAAAGTCAAACGACTACACAAATTTGTTAGTAATTGATTAAATGCAATGAAATGCGACGACAAATCTTAGGGCAAAATTTGGGGTATTACAGTTATTATGATAATATTTCTCACCCAACCTCTCTTTGATGTTGGCAAAAAAAAAAATCATGAAGTTTGACTTTGGTTTGACCACAGTTGACCTCAGTTTGACCTTTTAACTGCATTGACTGCTTTTGACTTATCTGATCATCTGACTGAGCAAACTTTTGAGAAAAGTCTTGAAACTTGACATGGGGGTTCTTATACACATATAAGATGTTATGAAGCTCACTTGAAGTCTTGGAAGTCCATTTAGCCTGATTAAAGTCAAAACCCTAGTTTTGGATGCACTGCTTAGGAGGTGCATTGTCTGAGGGAATTGTCAACTCTTCTGACCAATTGTGAACTTTGTGAACCTTATGAATCTTCATAAGATATCTTGTGATACTCATGGGAGGTATTGTGAAGCTTGTGAACCTTGTGAACATCATGAAGTGGCTTTGTAGACCTCATGACCCTTAGGAAAGCTTTGTAAACATTGTGAATCTTGTGAACCTTGTGAACCTCCAAGAAGCAACCTATGGACTTCATGAACCTCATGAAAGGTATTGAAAGCACTGTGGGACTTGTGAACCTTCTTAGAACACAAAGTCTTGTATTGTGAGGGCAAATTTTGGGGTGCAACAGCAGCCTGGGTGCAGAAATAGTGATCGTCCGGCGAGGGATGGTGATGGTAGCAACCTCATCATTTTTCTTCAACATTGCCTCTCCAGATCCTTTTTCGGCCCTTCGGCTAAACTGCCAGATTCCTTCAGTCATCAGACTCTGAATCCCCTCTATCAACTGTTCACATCCATCAGGACGAGTCGCACAACCCATACACAGTTCTCCACATCCTGGAAAGGAACCTCTCTTCATCCGCTTGGCTTTAACGAAGCTAGGCGGTGTCTTCAGATCTTTGACATCAGTCAACAAATCCAAGCTTTCGTCTTCAATAATGGCATTTACCCCACCTCCCCTATGATTCGGCATAGGGTTCTTCGTGACGTTTGGCACATTATCTGAGAAATTGATGATCTTAGCGTCCACCATATCCTGCACCTTGTGCTTGAAGGCTTTGCAATTTTCTATCGTGTGGCCCGGTGCCCCTGAGTGAAACTCACAAGTCGCATTCGCATCATAACCCGGCGGAGGTGCCCCTGTCAAGGGAGCCAGGTTCTCTTCTGGATTAGTTGTAACTGAAGCAAAGTCTGTAACAGCTGAGCATAAGACATGGGCGGAGTCTCAAGGTGACGGCTCGATAGAGGTGCCCTGTTCTGATACTTCCTGTACCCTTGTTGATTCGGCTGCTGCTGCTATGGCTCTTGGACCGCGGGGATGGTTATGCTGGCCACCTGCTGGTGCTGGCCTTTGCCTTTCCTTCGAGCGTTGGACACGGCGCTCGTCTCTCCTTCCCGCCTTTTGCCACCATATGGTTTCTTTCCTCCTCCAGCTGAGGATAGATCACCTTGAATTTTCCCCAGTTTGATCCCATTTTCAACATGCTCACCCGTGATAATGAGATCTGAGAAGCTTCCAGACATACTGCTGACCAATTTCTCGTAATAAACCCCTGGGAGGGTGGCTACGAACATTTCAACAAGCTCCCGTTCAACCATCGGCGGCTGAACCCTAGCTGCTAATTCACGCCACCTCTAGGCGTATTCTTTGAACCCTTCGTTGTTCCTCTGTGACAAATTCTGCAGTTGGACCCGGTTCGGGGCCAAGTCACTGTTATATTGGTAATGGTGCACGAATGCTTTAGCAAGTTCCTTCCACGTGCGCACACTGGTGGATTCCAGACTCATGTACCATTCCAGGGAGGGCCCGGACAAGCTATCCTGAAAGAAGTGCATCAGCAACTTCTCGTCTTCAGAGTGAGCGGACATTTTCTGGTAGTATGATCTCAGATGGACGCGAGGGCAAGTGGTGCCCTTGTACTTCTCAAAGTCGGGTACCTTGAACTTGGGAGGCACCTTGAAATCAGCAATCAATCCCAATTTGGACATGTCGACACCCATAGTGTTCAGGTTCTCAAAATTCCTCATTTTGTCCTCGAGTGCCTTAAATCTCAGACGTGCTTCAGCAGTCAGCTCTCCTTCATAACCTTTATGTGAGAACACATCGTCTTGACGGTCTTCTAACCATGGCTGAGGCCCATACAGATTTCCAACACCTGCGTTGCCGTTGCCCAGCCCAACATTGACATTAGCTTCGAAATTCCCATTACCGACGCCAGTCGTATTACCATTGAGCCCCATCTTAGCGATCACATTGCCGTTGGCACTACCGTTCCCCCCAGTCACGGGGACGCCATTCTGAGGAGTTTCAACAGGTGGAGGGGTTGGAACATTCCCACCATGGAGTACACCATTGCTGTCAACCCTTGAAATCAGAGGCTGGACCAAGGTTCTGAGCTGGTCCTGGCCGTTGGCAACCACTTGCATGAGCTCCATGAAGCGGTCCATCCTCTCTCGGAGTTCTTGAACGTCAGTCTGCACTTGCTCCATAGCTCTAGCTCGATTTGCTTTGGTCGGATAGCGGTGGATTGGCCTTTGATCAATCCTGGAACAACCTGAAACAACCTGTATACACAAAAGGGTTAGAAAAAACAACGAAGTACTCGTTATGCAAATGCTTCATGCAAATGCAAACGTGTGTCTGTGCGTTAGGGAGATTTCCCCCGATCCTAGTGCCTGAGTGCCAGTGCTGATAATAAGAAGTCCGAGTCTAGTCATGGAAATTACATCTCATATATATAAAGAAAGCCCATCAAGGCAGTACACCGCGTCACTGAGTACAAGCTGAATCAAAAGCATGACCTCAACCAACAAGCCTGGTGATGGTCAGCATACAACAATGATCAACACAAAAGGATTACAAATAGTCAAGCACGACCACGGGCGCGAAACTCTTCTAACAACCCATTCGTTTTTGGATGATCAGGCCGAGTGAGCAACCCTTCGACGAGTAACTCTCTCTGTATAATAGTGTATTGAAGACCTTCAACTGAATCTTCGCATGCTCCTTCGCCGAAACAATCTTCTAACTTCCGCTTCTTGGATTCAAACATCAGTTTGTGCTCCTTCAGGTTAGCAAGAGCCTTGTTAAGCAGGCCTTCAGCGGCATATCGGCGAGCGGTTTCTTCGTCAAACCTCTTCTCACTAGCCTTCACCTAGGCTTTCAGCTTGGAGATCTGTTGCTTCAGCTTATCCTCCCGTTCTTTGCTGTTGGCTAGGGTTGCCTTCCAATGCTGATTAAACTTGGATATTCTCCGGTACGCTTCATCCAAGTGCTGCTTCTTAGTGGCCAGTACGTCATTGACAGCTCTGAAGTCCCGACCCAAGCGCTCACGCTCAGCCATCTGCTTAGTCAAATCCGTACCTAGCTGGTTCACCAGCTCTGTTTGCCTCTTGAAGGAATGGATGGCTTTGCATCTCTCGCTTCTGAGTTGAGCCAATTCTTTCTCCAGTTCTTCATTTGCTTTCTCCAGCTCATCTCTCTCAGCTAACACCTGATTATGCTGCTGAATAGGCACGATGGTAGGCTCTTCAATCACTGGAGGGCTTTCTGGCTGGGCAGGTGGAAACGGCATCCCTATAATATCTGCTCTGGCTCTGATCCAGGTCACATACGGAGCGTAGGCTTGGCTATTGCTTTTTCCCAGCAACGGCTTCCCTCGTCTACTGATACCATTCCAAGCGTGCTAAAGCTTAGACAACATATCCCCCTCTAGGAGACCAGTGAGGTACAGAGATTCCTACACCTCTTCCTCCTTCGGCGGAGCTCTCAAAGCATAAGCAAACTGTCGGACCAGCAGAGATGGATTATAATTGATACAGCCCTTCCTGCCTATCAAAGGCACATTCAGAAACCCACTGCAGCTGAAGATAATCTCAGTACCCAACCTATCTCTGTCAAACTAGGCAATATCCTCTGCAGACAGACTCATCAGACGCTCAGGCCACTTAGCTGTGGCTGCAGACAAAGCAAAGGGACCCTTCTTGGGTAGGTGACTATCAAGCCATCTATAGAGCAGGGGTACACAGCACGAGACATTCTTACCCCTTCTGTTCTCGTTTTTGTAGTGGACGGAATGGTAAACATCTCCGATCAAGGTAGGGACTGGATTGCCTGATGCAAATATGTGGAAGGCGTCGAAGTCTACAAAGTCAGGCATATTGGGGAACAGAATGATGCCATATATGCACAGAGCGAGAATGGCGTTGAACACGATCCAACATCCGTCTTTGGCGCACTGCTGGGCCTTTCCCACTAAGAACTGCAAGGAGAAACCGGGAACCCTGTTCCAACTAGACAAGACCAACTCGGCGGCATCCAGATGAAGTGAAGGGGCTAGGCTAGCCAGATCAGGCTCAGCATCCATATGAACAAAGGGCATCTGAATCTTGATAGGCACACCTAACAAATCAACATACTCCTCTAGTGTGGGTGCGAGAATAAAGTCCTGGAAAGTAAAGCATCTCAAAGGAGGATCGTAGAACTGCAGCAGGGCGTGCAACCCATTCAACTCAAACACAGAGGGTTTACGAACCAAACTGAGCAGTTTACCGTAAGACTTTCTGAATTCATCTCTCACAGAATCATCTGCCAAAGCAATCAAACCAGTCAGCTGAACAACATCAGGAGTGGGGAGTTTGTAGGCCACAGTCTTCCTCAGAGAACCCATAATAGCACAACAGAAGGCAAGAAAACCTGAATCAGGGGAAACGGTACCTGCAACACAGACACACGTTAATGAAATGCAAATGAGTATGCAAAGCAATGTAAAATGCAATCATGCAGCAGGAGATCAAGACGACTGCGCTGTTGAAGTGATGAAGGTTCGGTATCAACAAAACCACAGTACTGCTCTGTCAAGAACAACCACTATCTCTGATAAGAGGAAAACCCAGGTATCAGACCATAAATCTGCTCTGTCGAGAGCAAACACACATCTGATAATAAGAACCTCTGATACAGGACCATAAATCTGCTCTATCAAGAACAAACATACATCTCTGAAGATAAGGACCTCTGATACATGACCATAACTCTGCTATGTCAAGAACACATATACATCCGATGATGAAAGCCTTTGATACCAACAAAACTGATTCACTATCAAGAAAACCAGGTAGTCTGAAGGTTAAGGCTTCCTGCAACCAACCCAACCCTGCTCACAAGTATGGACCTATACTGACACAAGTTCGGCATCCTATGCGGTCATCAGCGTCACAGACATTCAAGAGGGGTGATACGATACCCAGAAGGTGTGGCATCACCGTCTCTTGAAGTGGCCTCACTCAGCTGAATCCCAAATGATCGGTCCCCAGAGTCGACAATCCTCCAAACCAACAACCCCTCAGGCCCAAAGGGCCGGAAAAGAAGTCAACCGGGAGAACCTCGTTTGAGCGTGGATTTCATGAGACACTAGTGCCTGCAAAGCAAGCACGCGCCCACTAATTTCCACATCTAATGCTAAGTACACTTAAGCCTGGGTCTGGCTTCTCACTCATCAGAATGCCCCTCCCACAATAGCACAGATAATCATATCATACTGAAAATAAAGATGCGGGAAATAAAATGCGATAAACAAATACAACCCAACAAGTAATCATATAAGCGCTAGGATTGACTCTCGCAGGGGACGTTGGATCCCCAAACTGACTCGCATAAGGGACGTTGGATCCCCAGGAAACTATCAAGTCCCCAGCAGAGTCGTCAGCTGTCGCTACCGCGAAAATAAGGTTCTGGCAAAACAGAAGAGTTGCCACCTTTCGTTATTTATCCCTCAGAACGGGAAAGGAAACAATCGGAAAAACCTGACGAAAAGGTATAAGACAAGGTCGTCGCAACCAATGTCTGGATTCGGGAGCCGGTTACGCAAGGGGAAGGTATTAGCACCCCTTACATCCGTCGTACTCGACGGGATCCACGCTTGTTGTGTTTATATGACGGGTTGGTTTTACTATCTACCTATTAAGGCCGGTCTAAAATGAAAATAAAATGACTCGGCAAAGCGTCGCACTTTATGCCTACGTATTCTCATCAGAGAATGAGAAATCAGAGTCCACGTAGTTCGCCTAACTACGGGTTATGGGGGAAGGTGGCTCGCCAATACATCAGTATTGTGCCTACGTACTCTCAACAGGTATGAGAGATCAGAGCTTACGTAGTTCGGGTTAATACGGATTACGGGGGTTCAGATTCATCTGTTTTATCGAGTAGGGTTAACAAACAGTTCCAGCAGTTGGATGTACGCAGCTCGACCCTTGGAGACTTAGGCGTTACCATTTGCGGTAGAACTGGGAGTTAACGACACTCTTTTCTTCCGAAAAGCTTCCTTTGCATTATGGGCCCACGGGGCAAAAAGGTTTGAAGTTTGTTTTCTGTCTTTTACGGAAGAACTGTTTTTTATGGATGTTTTCAACCAATACCGCACTAGAGACTATGACCTGAGAGTGAATGCGTCGCATGTCACCCAAAGGGTACCATACTAAACATCCAAGTTGTCGAAAAGAAACTCTCCGACAACCCTTTCTCAGATATCTTAAGGCTCGTAACGTACGACGTCAGTTAACCTTTATTACTGTATTTTAATTTGTTTTGAGATGAGAAGAGAGAACGGGCTTAACTAAAGGGAGACTATCAAGTCCTACTGTTGTCATGCCAATGATTCATCCTATGGTTGAAGTTTGAAATAGGGAACTCCTAGAAGTTATCATGCATGGTTTCAACCTAAAGTTCTATCATCCCTTCCTTATCAAAGGAAGTGAGATTCCTAGGGGATCATGTCAATGATAAACAGAAACAGATAAAGCATCAGCTTAAACAGTAAACAGTAAACGACTGTAAAATGCATGCAATGCAAGTGAGGGAGGAAATGTGTGTGGGGCATCAGCCTCCACAAGCTTGTCTCAACCTCAAGCCAGATATGAATAACTGCAATCATACAGAAATGAAATAAAATAAAATAAGATGCCATCAAGCAAATCACAAACCACATAGGCAAGGGAGCAGGGCTCTACCGAATACCCGCAAGCAAAGCCATACAGTAAAAATACAAGCAAAGGGAGCAACTCAACCTCTAGTGCAATCATGCTCCTAGCTTAAGTCAATCTAAATATGGACTTATTCTAATGCATCAAGCAAATCAAACAAATCACAGCAATACAGTTGCACAGAAAGCAAACAGACAGGAAAGAAAGCAAATCAACAGCTCCCACAGCTTCACAACAAAGCAACTCTGGCATCAGCTCAGTCCTTAGTCTGTAACTGTTCTTCAGGGCCTTCATCTTCAATAGCAAGTATCAACTTGCTTCTCTAAGCTTCCAACACATCAACATAAGTATCAACTTATCCTTCTTCTTCAAGCTTCAATTCTAAGTAAATTCCACCTTCAGGCTTCACCCCTAATATCAAGTATCAACTTGGCTCCTTCAGGCTCTCAATGTATCAACATAAGTATCAACTCAATCTTTCTTCTTCAAGCCTCAGCTCTTCACTCAATTTCAATTTGATCTCCTTCACAAGTGTCAACTTATTCTTCTGGACCTTCAAGCTTCAACTCTCTCCTTCTTACAAGTATCAACTTGCTCTTCCTGATCTACAAGCTTCAGCTCCTAAGGGTAATCTTCAAACACAAAGAAGTATCAACTCCTAGCTCTCAATATCTTTAAGCAAGGAACTCCATCCTCTAGCAAGGGAGAAAGATTCATCTAACAAGAGCAAAGTTTGGATGATTGGTAGGAGAGTGAAGACCAAAGGTCACCACTAAGCATCCTATCATCAGAGAAAGGGACCCTCAAAGGTTATACCAACTTGTAAAGTGCCACACATCCTACCAAAGGAGGGATGAGGCCTTTACAAAGGGACCTTACATCATATGGAATAATGGAAGTGATCAACATCTTCCATGTTTATGAAGGAAGAGAATCTATCTAGAAGCTCTGCCTACAAACCCTAATCTTAACACCTAATCAACACTACACCAAAAGAAGGGGAGATCTTCACATCCAAGCTTCCTTAAGCATTCCATGGTAGCCCAAGCTTGTCTTCAACATCATCCAAGAGCAAGAGAGACAAAACCCTAATCTAAGGGAACTAAAGAATTCATTCTAGTTGAATTAGTGCATTAGAATCATCTAAAGTTAGCACCTAAACTAAAATCAAACAAAAATAGTAAAATACATTGTAAATTCCTACAAAAATTCCTAAGGGATCCTAATCCAATCATGAATCTACCACACAAAAGTCAGAGGTTGAATCATCCACCAAGTTCTAGAAATAAAACCTAAATCATAAGGTGTCAACCATAAACCCTAAAAAATGGAGCTCCTAAAGTTTCAACCTAAAACTACCACTTACATTCATCACAAAAATGTGAGAAAAATCTAGGGGGAACATGCATATCTATTCTAGCTACACACAAAAAAATCAAGGCAAAAAACATCATCACATGATCAAACCAAATTCAACAAAATCAAGCATCAACCATGAGTATTTTAATATCAATTAAAATGTAAAAAATGCTAATAAAATAAAAAATGCATGAAATATTAATATTATTTCTCTAAAAAAAACTAGATTCAATCATGAATCAATGGAAAAAAGAATGTACTTAATTGAGTCATTTTTCAATTATTTATGAATTATTCAATAACCATGAATGAAATGAAAAATAAAAAGAAAATCCAAAGAAAATGATAAACGCGTGGTGTGAATAGCATAAAGATTCAGTTCATTATCCAGACTGGGCCATAAGGGGGGTGGTGATAGCAATCTGTGACTTAAGCCCAAAACCAACAATTAAATGAAACGCATTGTTGCGGTGGAAATAGGATCACAAACTATTAATTAGTTTGAATCGCAATTCAATTCACAACCGCTCTTTGATTTATCCGAAGGAAAAGGTCAAAAGAGGGAAAACCTATTTTTGCATCGTAAACACAATGCGGGGAAAGATCTAGGGTTCGGGGGTTGGTTAAATTTAGGGAAGGTATTAGCACCCTAAACTTCTGTAGTACTCTACAGGAACCTTTTGTTCAAATGTTTACTATTTGCTTTATTTATTTGCTTAAGGTATATGTACAAAAGGATTAAAAGTAAGAAAAGAGACCTAAGGGGGTTAATTCTAAGTTTACTCGGCAAGACATCGCATCTTGTGCCTACGTATCCTTACGGGAGTGGAATCAGAGTAATCGTAGTTCCCCTCAAAAGGGAGGTTCGAGACTTCCTGACTGTGGTCAAGGTCTCAAGGGGAATAAACGCATCTTAAGGACACGCTTACATGGAGTGTAGAAACTCCAAATCTCTACGTTGAAATGTTAAGTTGTAATTAGGGTTAAATTAGGTTAGGGATTCCGCGGCGGGAAACCCTAAAATGAGTGTGGCGGCTCTTTGACCTAATGCTAGGGGTAAAATTGTAATTTTGCCTGCGGTGAGGCATTTGTGAAAATTAGAGTTTGTAAGGTGTAAGGGTTTGAAGTTGAGGACTATTGACACGGCGGTCAAAAGCTAGACCTAATTCCTTCGGCAGGGTGTGCAATGTGACAGAAATATTGATGAAGGTGTGAGATAATTGAATTGTAAACAAGGAAAAAAACAGAAGTTAAAGCCATGCAAACAGAAATTTAAAGGCAGGAATTTAAAGCGCGATTATTAGTTCGCGAGATTACAACCGAGAAACATATACAATATGATAAGATGAAATAAGTAATGTTAAAGGTAATTAGCTGCAAAATGAACAAACGATATTAGTGGGCAGAGTTAGGCGGTAATCAAATGAGTTACGAGACAATGAAGAAAAAGATGCAGATTTGAGATTTTATTATTGTTTTATTTAAAAATCTTAAATAATTTAATGTTAGCTTGCAAAAGAAATTTAATTTAAATATTTTACTCTTTAAAAAAGGTTTTATTTTTTATATTTTAAAGAAAAGTTCTTCTTATTGTCATTTAAAAAAGAATTTTTTTTAGTTTTATATTTACAAAAGTTTTATATTATATTAAAAAGGTTCTAATTTTTATTTTAAAAAAGAGGTTTTTTTTTAATTTTATTATAAAAAGATTTTGTTTATTTATAATATTTACACAAAAAAGGTTTTTAAAACAAGTATAAAACAATTTAAAAACAAATAAAAACATAATTTAAAAAACAAAATAAAAAAAATATAAGGGGTTGGGCCGGTCATCACCCCGGACCCAACCCAGTTGTTAGTCATAAGAAAAATTTTAGGGTTTCACCCCCAGAGAACATTCGCGGCGCCGTTTCACTTTTCTTCTTCATCTCTCTCTCGTCTTTCTTCTTCCTCGCGCTGTGATCCTCTTATTTCCTGAAACAAAACATCAAAACTCGTAATGAAATGTCCCGTTGCTTACATTTAACGTGAAAATCGGCCGATGATGGCGTGAGCTGAGGCCGGAGGGTGATTGTCCGTTGTTCTTCGTCGACGGCGTTGATGGTCGCTCCGTTTCGAATCCTTCGTGACCGTTAATGGCTGATACACTGTGTGTGTTGGGAGGTCCGTTTGAACGATGATGACGAGGGGTCCTCCGTCTGAGTTCGCGGCTGTTCGTTCACGACGCCTAGGGTTTGTTCGTTTGCGATCTCCGTTAGGGTTTGTACGCGATTCGTCCCCCTTTCCATCAGGTTGTATCTTCCCTTTTATATATACTCTGATTTATCTTTTGGGCCTTGGGTGTTGGATTTGCGTTACTTTTCTGAGATTGAATTTGATGATTCGATTTGATTTTGTTGGGTTTTTCATATACTGATTGAGTTCCAATTGGATGTTTTCTGATGCGATTTGGATCGTATTTCCTCTTTTAGAACCTGATTGGGGTTTTGATGCGATCCTGGTTTTATCTGACATTGATTGGATTTCATTGGATCCGTTTGATATCTGAAATTAATTTGTTTGATTCGTTTTTGATTTCGAACTGATTCGTTTGATTGATTCGTTTTTTTTGATGCAGCTCAGATTCTTTTCCTCTTCTTCTTTCAGAGAGGGCTTGATATTGAAGCTTTGGTTGAGTCAGAATTGCCGGGAAAGGTCTACGGCAATGATGTTCATCTGAGCCGTGACAACTGATACTCTTTGATGATGCTGCGATTGCCTCTGATGATCTTCGCTTGTGGTTTATCATTTGTTCCATTTGAGTTGTTTTAACTGCTGATGATATTTGCTTCTTGCGTTTCAGGGCTGATATTCTGGGCAATTATGTCCAACTATGAATTCGAATGTCGCTTAATGTTGCCTCGATACATTTACGCGATAGTGGCTGCGAGTTTGGGGCGGTGATGTTCACCTGAGCCCTCTATGCCTGGTGCTCTGTTTCTGATGTGCTTTGCACATTTGGGACCCAACCTGAACTGACATGTCACTGCGATCACTTGAGCTCATCTGTGTTCTTTCTCTGGTATAGTTTCGCTATGATTTTGTGCTGTGATTCGATGCTGTGATTTTGTGTAGTCGCTCACTTATGTGTTGCTTGCCATTGAAACTGGTTCGAATGGGGACTTACCTTTAACTGATGCTGCTGGAACTTTTTGATACTTTGTTCTATGTAATTTTGACGCAGCTTGTTTTGTGTCTCATTTTTCTGTTCTGTTTGAACTTGATTTTCATTCTATTTTGAACATTGGCCTTCATTCTGTTTTGAACATTGGCCTTCATTCTGTTTTGAACATTGGCCTTCATTCTGTTTTGAACATTGGCCTTCATTCTGAACCTTTGTAACAGATTTGTTTCTTTGGTGCCTCTTCATACTTGTACTGGCGCGAGTTCCTTCTTGCCTAGTTTTGTTTATGCATCTTGTTTATGCTTTGAGTTCTGTTGTACTGATGATGCTTGTGGCTTTTCAGGTGTGAAAAAATGACTCAGACCTGCCGGCATCCGAGTCTGGGTCCAAATTCGCCTATGTTGCCTTACTCTCGTATCAGTTCAGAAATCCAATCGCGGCAAAACGAATCAGTCCCGCTTCTTTTATCACTTCTATCTCTCGGATGTCCCGTAACGATAAGAACAGGTGTTACCTGATCTGACGCCAACGGCGCGGATCGGTAATGGGGGTAGGACGCAGCTTCGGTTGTGCCACTCCCGGCACTCGATGATGACACTGTTCTGAGAGTGTCGAAAACAAACTCTAACATTTTTTCTATTCTGCTTTGCTATTTTTTTGATGTGCAGGTTGATCGGGGACTCGTGGAGAAACTCAAGGGCCAACATGAAGACACTTAGCAATTTTAGGACTTAGGATTTTTAGAGTTAATGTAAATCCTTGTACAGTAATTCAAAAATATGAAACAATCTCCCTTTTGTATAATGAGATTTTTATGAAATAAAATTCCCAAAACTTGACTCTATTTATATTTTATTCTTAGTTAAAAAATTATAAACATTTGTGAATAAATCCACAAGTATTTAAATTCATTAACATAGTCATAAAACATAGACATTCCCAAATGATATTCTTATTCGTGCACTTGTCTCATTCGTAATCTTAAACTCATCATCTGATTAAAATCCAATTTAAATGCTAACCAACCATTTCATAACCAAACACGGATGTGCACCGTAATCACAACCGTTTCGGTATCAACAATAACATTACTCGTAATTGAATTCCACTGACCAAAGACTGTGAGCAACCATCCAATAATACCCCAGTAAAACTGTGCCTTATTAACGGAGGTATGCCGGAAATAAGCCACGAGCAATAAAATAAGTCTTAAATCCAGTTGTGCTCGACAAACTTTAATATCGACCACGTCGAATTGGCACCTTGATATAATCAGACCTGGTGATAGGTAAATGCCTCAAAAATAGTGTATCAACGCCTCAGAACTTAATAACAGCCCGTCTTCAAGGAATTGGTAGAATTTGCGTAAAATGACCAAAATACCCCTGGAACCAAATCTGCAAAACAAAACACCTTCATAACTTGTTAGCAAATGTACATATGAGATGCTATGCGAAATGACCGACTAAATATAAGGGTAAAATTTGGGGTATTACAGTTGCCCCTATTTAAATAACTACACCGGATGATTTGAGTGGCGGAGACTCGAGGAATCATGGTGGAGGGATTTAAATATAGATAACCGAAAATTTTGCCCTTATATGTGGCGATATGCAATGCTATAGACCAAGCGAGAACAGACTAATGCATGATAACATGATGCGTATGATGAATTGCGAAAATGCTGACGAATGCGGCTACACAGGGACAGACGCTACGAGAAGAACACACCGGGAAAAACGACGCGCTGGGACACAGTATAACACTGGGGAATTCTAAAAATGATGGTCAACTGGTGCGAACACGAGCAATTGTCCTTTTTAGAAAAGGAACGAGAATCTCAGATGGAGATGGCACCTATGAGACGGCCTCCACTGGGGAATCTAAAAGTAAAATTGGATCATGTACGACTGCAAGATCGATTACAGAATGCTGGAGCATTGAGCAAAGAATAACATCCAAGCTTCTGTAAACTATCTCTCGTGACAGGATCAAACGGACTTTTCGGGAATCCGTAGCAAATATACAGGGTAAAAAAACCGGCTGTATGCCAAAATAAATGGACTTTAGGAATAAGGTCCTTAAATGGAGATGGCACCTATGAGATGACCTCCACTAGGGAATGTCTAATAATAACTGGATCTACACGGCTTGCAAGATCGATTACAGAATGCTGGAGCATTCAGCAAAGAATAACATCCAAGCTTCTATAAACTATCCTTCGTGATGGGATCGAATGGACTTTTCAGAAATCCATATCATATATACAGGGTAAAGACCGGCTGTATGCCAAAATAAATGGACTTTGATGGGAAATGCCCTGATAAGCTTCTCGAGGGAGAACTGTCACTTATCGTTGGAAGGGACTTACATGCCAAAATGGATAAGCACTCAAATAAAGAGGCGGTTGTTTATCTGATATATAAATCTTCTCATATTTAAGGTCGGCGCCTGGAATACGATTCTGATTCTTCTTTTACTAAAGGGTAAATGAACTTCCTCATACTTCAAGATCGTGCTCTCCTGAATATGATTCTGCTCCTTCTTTTACTAAAGGGTAAATGAACTTCCTCATACTTCAAGATCGTGCTCTCCTGAATATGATTCCGCTCCTTCTTTTACTAAAGGGTAAATGAACTTCTTCATACTTCAAGATCGTGCTCTCCTGAATATGATTCCGCTCAAACCTCCCCGTACTTCAAGATCGTGCTCTCCTGAATACGATTTGGTTCAAACCTCCCCATACTTCAAGACGACAGGTAAAATGGAAGCCCAACTACTCAAAGGAGATGGCCATTTGCTGCGAGTCATAACGAAGATAGGATCGGCTTCTCAGGTGAGAAATGTCGCTTATTTTGCAAGAGTAGCAATAATAAGCTTCTCATGTAAGAACTGCTTGTAGAGGTGATAACAGATGATGATAAGCTTCTCAGGTGAGAACAGGCGCGTATCGTGTTGTGTAAGGTTGTTATATCGATAGGCTTCTCAGGCGAGAACAGTCGCATACCGATGCTGCAAGATTGTAAAGTGTTGTACCGATAGGCTTCTCAGGCGAGAACAGTCGCATACCGATGCTGTAAGATGTAGGATTATTATATCGATAGGCTTCTCAGGCGAGAAATGTAGCATACCGATGTTGTAAGATGTACTGATAGATTTTCCAGGCGTGAACTGGCGTGTATCTGTAAAGGACTGTGATTGATTGAAAGATAGTGCAAAATAAATGCACATCCGGGTACAGTGATAAGCTTCTCGGGCGAGAACATGTCGCGTATCTGTCATGGTATGGTGAAAATCTTTAGATGGTGCAAAATAAATGCACGTCTGGTTGGGATTGACGACCGACAAGACTGAGATTCAATCTAGGATCGAGCTAGAAAGAAAACTGGTAATCAAGACCCGATCGAGGGAATGAACTCGAAGGGTAGATATCTTATCCTGGCGAGGAAAGATAGCTGAAGTAACCGTCATCCACGAGGATCGAGCTCTGCGGGGAAACTGGAAACAAGTAAGTATTTTATGCTTGGGGCTGACAATCTATTTGAAGAGAATGGACGAACCCAGTTACTCGGCGGTAACGACCAATGATAGAGACACAATGAACCTGTGCATGCTAACGCGTATGTTAATGAATATGTTAATATGAATGTATGTTAATGTTTATGTATGCAAGATGTTATGAAATGAGTATGTAATGAATATGTAATGAATATGTAATGAGTATGTAATGAATATGTAATGAAATAGGCATGTGATGCTTATGCCCTTGCGTACGTTGACGAAACAGACTAGAGACGGGACGAGAGATGAAATAAACATCTCGACGGAGATACCCCGCGTTCTCTGCAACCAATACGTCAATCATGGGAGGGAATGGTAGGACCAAATCTGGTTTCAAAATTCTGAATTCCCTGGGGAGAAGGTAAATTGCTTAGGTGCACAGTATCACGTCTTCTCATGGGGAGAGGAAAACCTGAAGGACACTTTCGAGTTACCCAAGAAAAGATTGTCAGCTTATAGTCTCGCTGGGGACTGTGTTAGAGCAATGATCTGCAATAATGATATTTTCGGGGAGTGAAGAGATCCTTCCGAAATTTCCACTAGTCAAAGTAATTTATTATATTTCAAAAAAAAAATTTTTTTGAAGAACAGTTTTGAAAAATCTACAATGCACCTTTCATTTTCAAATTTTAAGAATAAACGCATTTTGCATAACAATAGAAAACAAAGAGCAATGCACCAAGGAATGTAAGTAACAAAATGGTATCTTTTATTAAAGGGTGGCAGCTCGCTGAAGGCATAGCTCCACAGATGATTATGTTTTGAAATTGGCAACATGGGAAAAGGTTACATTGAATCCAATGACACCTACTGACACTAATAACTAAGACTAATCCAGAATCTTGCTTTGGGCAAGGATGAAAGAACTGAAACATGGCTCTCATGCGGAAAGTGTGTTCGCGAAGATCAGTGTCCTCTGATGCAATGAAATGCCTTTGTCCCTAACTTTTGCCTGGACCGCCCTCTCGGGTTTTCAATCCACCGGGACGCTCCTTTTTGCCTAAGCCGCCCTTTCGGGTTTTCAACTTAGCGAGCTTTTTATTATTATTTCTTTTTTTCAACCCTTACTTTTGCCTAAGTCGCCTTTTGCAGGTTTTCGACTTAGCGGGTTTTTAGGCATAATATTTTCGGACTGCATCAGAATTCACGGGATGTGCTAGTTCTTCACCGTCCATTGTTGTAAGTATCAGAGACCCTCCGGAGAAAACGGTCTTTACAACAAATGGGCCTTCATAATTGGGCATCCACTTTCCACGCATATCTTTATGCACTGGCAAGATCTTTTTGAGTACGAGCTCTCCTTGACGGAACTCACGGATACGAACCCTCTTATCAAACGCTCTTTTCATCCGTTTCTGATATAATTGCCCATGGCACATGGCTGTCATGCGCTTCTCGTCAATGAGATTCAACTGATCCAGTCTGTCTTGGACCCACTCTGCTTCCTCAAGTTCAGCTTCCATCAACACTCTTAAAGAAGGTATCTCTACTTCGATGGGGAGCACGGCGTCCATTCCATACACCAATGAGAAAGGTGTTGCCCCTATTGAAGTTCTCACTGAGGTTCTGTATCCATGCAAAGCAAACGGTAACATCTCATGCCAATCTTTGTAAGTCACAACCATCTTTTGCAGGATTTTCTTGATATTCTTATTCGCAGCCTCAACGGCCCCATTCATCTTAGGACGGTACGGAGAAGAATTGTGATGAGTGATCTTGAAACTGTCACACAGCTCTTTCATAGTCTTGTTATTCAGATTGGTGCCATTGTCAGTTATTATCCGGCTTGGGATTCCATAACGGCAGATGATTTCTTTCCTGATGAAGCGGGCAACCACTTGCTTGGTCACGTTGGTGTAGGAGGCAGCCTCTACCCACTTGGTGAAATAATCAATAGCAACAAGGATAAAGCGATGACCATTAGAAGCCTTCGGCTCGATTGCCCCAATCATGTCAATGCCCCACATAGAGAATGGCCATGGTGAAGACAAAACATTCAACGGTGATGGAGGTACATGCATCTTATCAGCGTAAATTTGGCACTTATGGCATCTTCTAGCGTATTGGATGCAGTCAGCTTCCATGGTTAACCAATAATACCCAGCCCTTAACATCTTCTTGGACATAGCATAACCATTGGCATGAGTTCCGAAAGTCCCCTCATGAATTTCCTGCAGTAACATGTCCGCTTCCCGTTTATCAACACACCTGAGCAGAACCATGTCGTGATTTCTCTTGTATAACACACCATTACTGATAAAGAATTTGGACGCCAGTCTTCTCAATGTTTTCTTGTTCAGACCCGTAGCACCATCGGGATACTCTTGCTTGACGAGATAGTTCTTGATATCATGAAACCAAGGCTTTTCATCCACCTCAACTTCTTCGACCACCTGACAATAAGCGGGCTCAACTTTGCGCTCAATATGGATAAGAGGTGCTTCATTAACGAATTTAACTTTCCACATGGATGCTAACATGGCTAAAGCATCAGCAACGTGATTCTCGGATCTAGGAACATGCTCGAACTCTATCTCGTCGAAATACTTGATCAGCTCAACAATGTAGTCCTTATAAGGGATTAACTTCTCATTCTTCGTTTCCCATTTGCCTTGTACCTGGTAAATAACCAAGGCTGAGTCACCACTTACTTTAAGAAGTTTGATTCGGAGGTGGATTGCTGCTTCGAGGCCAAGAATACATGCTTCATATTCTGCGACGTTATTAGTACACTCAAAGTCCAACCTTGCTGTAAATGGAGTGAATCCCCCCTTTGGGTTCATCAAAACGGCGCCTATACCATGCCCATTGAAATTCGAGGAACCATCAAACATCATCCTCCACCAAAGACCTGGTTCTGGACCTTCGCTCGGATCTGGCTCTTCACAATCTCTTTTAATCAACAAAATATCCTCATCAGGAAAATCAAACTTAAGAGGTTCATAATCTTCAACTGGATGGTCTGCAAGATAATCAGATAAAATACTACCCTTAATCGCCTTCTAGGGTACATACTGGATGTCATATTCGGATAACAACATGTGCCAACGGGCTAGCCTCCCGGTTTGAGCAGGTTTTTCAAAAATATACTTGATCGGGTCCATTTTAGAAATCAACAATGTGGTATGACAGACCATATATTGTCGTAGGCGCCTAGCGGCCCATGCCAATGCACAACAAGTTTTCTCCAATGGTGAGTATCTGTTTTCGCAATCGGTAAACTTCTTGCTCAGGTAATAAATCGCATGTTCCTTTTTCCCAGTCTCATCATGTTGTCCAAGCACACAACCCATAGACTTCTCAAGAACAGTAAGGTACATAAACAACGGTCTTCCAGGCACGGGAGGAATCAGAATAGGGGGTCTTGCAAATAACCCTTAATCTTCTCAAACGCTTTCTGACAATCGGGGTTCCACTCAACCGTCTGCCCCTTGCAAAGTAACTTGAATATCGGCTCACAAGTAGCGGTCATGTTGGAGATAAACCGGGAAATATAATTCAAACGTCCCAGAAAACCTCTAACTTGCGTCTCGGTTTGCGGAGCTGGCATATCTTGAATGGCTCGGACTTTGTCAGGATCCACCTCAATCCCTCGCTGGCTAACAATGAAACCAAGCAATTTTCCAGATCTGACACCGAAGGTACATTTAGCAGGATTCAATTTCAACTGATATTTCCTGAGTCGTTCAAACAGCTTCACCAAATGGTCTAGATGCTCCTCTTCACTCTGAGACTTGGCTATCATATCGTCCACATACACCTCGATCTCCTTGTGCATCATATCATGAAAAAGAGTGGTCATAGCGCGTTGGTAAGTTGCCCCCGCGTTCTTTAAACCGAAGGGCATGACTTTGTAGCAGAAGGTCCCCCAAGGAGTAATGAAAGTAGTCTTCTCTCGATCGTCGGGATCCATTTTGATCTGACTATAGCCAGAGAAACCATCCATAAATGAGAACAACGCAAAACTGGCTGTATTGTCTACCAGTGTATTAATATGTGGCAGAGGGAAGTCGTCTTTCGGACTTGCTTTGTTCAGATCCCTGTAATCCACACACATCCTAACTTTACCGTCCTTCTTGGGCACTGGCACAATGTTGGCAACCCAATCTGGATATTTTGCGACTGCCAAGAAACCTGCATCCAACTGTTTTTTAACCTCATCTCGAATTTTCAAAGCCATGTCAGGTCTCGTTCTTCGAAGCTTTTGTTTGATAGGCGGACAATCTGGCTTAAGTGGCAACTTGTGAACAACAATATCTGTGTCTAGACCCGACATATCTTGATACGACCACGCAAACACATCAATATATTCTTTTAACAACTCAATCAACCTCGACTTAACCTCTGTCCCAAGCATTGCACCAATCTTGACCTCTTTCTTGTTCTCATCTGTACCAAGATTAATTAAGTCCACCTGCTCTTTATACGGTTGAAGCTCTGTGTACTCGTACTCAATCAGTCTTGTCAGTTCAGCGGGTACTTCAAAATCTTCTTCACCCTCGTCCTCAGCTTGATTGATGGGTGCATCCCAGTCAGGAGTGTCAGTAAAGTCATTGGATCCAACAAGGTTTACGATGTCTCTGCATGATGGAAGGCTTACTTAATTAAAATGCTCGAAGATATGTAAGATAAGAAATGAAATGCTGTTTTTTGTTTTATTTTTTGGAAAAAAGGTTGCCAATTTCATTTTTAAAGGTGAAAACGAAAAACGCAAATGAACCAAAGTGGAATTGAACAAAATGCCTTTATTAATATCCTCTTAGAAATGAAAAGTGGCCCAACAAAAACGACCCTATAGCCTTGGGCAGAGCTACGGATTTTTATTTGAAAATGTAAATGAAACTTTAAAAAAGAATTACTTTGACAAGGGAAAAATAACAGGGATCTCTACGGCCTCCCAGTTGTTCAAAACTGCATCACCCTTAAACACCAGGTTGCTCAGATCTTCATTTTCCTCACAGTCACTGATGGCATTGACTTGGAAACCTCCGCTGACAAATACCTCTTGGATAACCTTCGGACGCCCTTCGACAGTTGTGGCAGCTCCATTCTGAGTCGGTTTGTAACCCAACCCAGAGCGATCAGTCTTGGTCTTGACATCAATTACCTCTCCCCAACCTTCAGGAATGCCCCTGTCAATTGTTGATTTGGTACTCTTCAGAGATGCAAAAGATGGATTACCCTGACCCACTGTCTCTTCGACTTCTAGCAGAACGGCATTGGCGATCTCAAGTGCTTGAAAGGAGATTTCTAAAGCATTCTCATCGGCCTCGATGTAACGGAAAGAAGACAGGTTATTGACCATCAGATCCTCCTCACCGTGTATAATAACCAACTTTTCACCGACCACGAACTTCATCTTTTGGTGCAACGTTGAGGTTACTGCCCCAGCAGCGTGTATCCACGGCCTT
Source organism: Lathyrus sativus (assembly GCA_963859935.3). NCBI lineage: Eukaryota > Viridiplantae > Streptophyta > Magnoliopsida > Fabales > Fabaceae > Lathyrus > Lathyrus sativus. The sequence goes on from OZ012739.1 coordinate 522,413,013, forward strand.
CCAAGTAAACAGCTGTAATTGGGATTAATGTCCATGACTTGAAACGTGATATTAAAAACTTGCGGACCAATCAGGATGGGAAGCTCAACCTCCCCCATTACCGACCGGCGAGAACCATCGAAAGCCTTGACGATCAAAGGAGTAGGTTTCAACTCAGTCTCTTTGAAAACCAACTTATCAAGAACCCTCTTGGGTAGAACATTCAGAGAAGAGCCGGTGTCTACTAGTACTCTTGCTAAATTGTCCTCCTGACATTTCACCGATATATGTAAAGCACGATTATGATTCGGACCCTCCTTCGGTAACTCTTCATTGCTGAAACTAAGGGTGTTACAGGCGGTCAAATTGGCAATCACACTATCGAACCGACTGGTGCTGATATCTTGATCCACATGTGCTTGAGTCAAAACTTTCTGCAAGGCCATCCTATGAGCGGGTGAACTCATCAACAGAGATAAAATCGAAATCTTGGAAGGAGTCTGATGAAGTTGATCGATAACTTTATAGTCACTTTTCTTGATGATCCTCAAAAACTCAGCATCTTCATCATTCGTAACAGCTCCCTTACCTTTGTCTTTGACGGCCACTGGAATATTAGTGGTTTCCTTAGGTGGAACCTCATTGGAACGGGGAGTATACACACGGCCACTGCGAGTCATCCTGCTTGCCTCTGCGATATTGGTCACAGTGTCCTTAACCTCTTCATTTGGAATAACTTTCCCAGACTCCTTGTCAATCATCGTCACGTCGTATTTCCAAGGCACGGCTTTAGGATCACTGAAAGGAAACGGACCTGGTCTTCGAATAACTATTGGCTTATGCTGATTCACCTCAGGGATAGACGACTTTGGTATATCGAACACGAGATTGGCAGAACCTGCCCCTGATAGATTAAACACTGGTACCTTTCCCTTTGATCCAGGCTGATGGAAAATAGGCTCAACCACAGTGACTTCATCCTTTTTGGCTTGGCTTGTCACTTGTAAAACACCCTCATTAATCAACCTCTGAACATCATTCTGAACCAACACACAACCCTTAATACTGGCTTCACAACTTACGCATGCAACGTGGGAAGTATCTACCAGACCAGCTTCAAACAGTTTCGAATGGAACATCTTGAGAGGAGTCTTAATCTGTACAACATCAAGGACATAACCTTCCTCCGAATCAGCACTAATGGCATTGACACTCTCATGGTTAGGAAAAGGGTTCTTCTTAACATTCGGTTGAGGATCTTCAAATGACAAAATCTTCTTTTCCAATAAATCCCTGACAAGATTTTTGAGAGCATAACAATTCTCCAGATCATGACCAGGCGCACCCTCATGAAATAAACAATGAGCGGCGGCGTTGTAATTGGCGGGTAGAGGATTAGGAGGCGGACCCAAAGCCCGAGTAGTGATTAGACCTTGCTTGACCAAAGAGGGATACAACTCGGTGAAAGTTATCGGAATCGGCGGACAAGGCTTATACGTTCTTTTGTTCGGCACATTCTGGCGAGGAGCCGGACTCTTTGGCTGTTGAGGAGCAGGAGCGTTGGGCGCCTGTAGGTAGTTGATAGGAGGCGGATAAACAGGAGGCTGTTGCATAGGTTGATACATAGGAACCTGTTGATTGAAAGAAGGTGTAACAGCTGCCACATAGGGTTGTTGAGCATATTGGATCGGGTACCCTTGAGGTTGAGCATAACCTTGCGGATATTGATAAAATTGATTTTTTAGTCTACCAGAGGATATAGCATTAGTCTCGCCCTCTTTCTTCTTCTGGGAGCTATACGGAGGTTTCTTCGGCTGATCCTTAGAAGCACCATGATTACTCGACATTTTACCACTTTTCATACCCAATTCAATCTTGACACCCACAGCAACGATGTCAGAGAAATTTGAAGTCACACTACCCACCATTCTCTCGTAAAATTCTGGACGAACCGTGTCGACAAACCAATCAGCTAACTCTTTCTCGGTCAAAGGAGGTTCTACCTGCAAAGCAATCTCTCTCCACCTTTGAGCGTACTCTTTGAATGACTCAGAATTCTTTTGTGACATACTCAACAACTGTCTTCTGTCAGGAGCCAGATCCATATTGTATTTGTAGTGTTTGATGAAAGCGTCAGATAAATCCTGGAAACTCTTAACGCGAGACTGGTCCAAAGTTAAATACCACTTGGAGGAAGCACCCTTCAAACTATCTTGGAAGCAATGAATCATCAGTTTATCATTCTCAACATGGGCAGCCATTTTGCGATAATACATGATCAGATGACTCTTAGGACAGGTGGCACCTTCGTAACGATCGAAGTTTGGAGTTTTGAACTTCGGGGGAATAACCAAACCTGAGACTAAACAAACATCCCTTGCAGCAGTCCCAAAAATTTGATCGCCCTCTACTTTTTTCAATCTCTGGACGATGGTGTCTACCTCCTCACGAAGCTTATCACGTTTCTCATAACCTTCAACATTCTCATCAAGATTATCAAAAACTGTCTCATTGAAGTACGGTTGCGCACGGGTGTGTACAACAGGTGGTGCAAAGATAGGAGCCCCCCTAGGAACTTCAGAAAATAAAGGCACGGCTTGCTGAACAGGCTGATTAATCGGAACAGTGGCTTGAGGAGGCACAAAACTGGGAGCAAGACCATAAGGTGGGTCCCTTGCTACGGTCACACTTGGTGGAGGGTCCACATTAACGTCGGTAATCTCGGAAACAACAGTGGGCTGGGTATCCATCTTAGCGTTCATGACATGTAACAATTCCATCATACGCCCCATACCCCCTCGAAGGTCTTCAAGTTCATTGCTAAGGCGATCAATCTCTTTTGCCTGATCCTCCATTCTTTTCCGAGTTTGAGCTCTGGTGTTGTACTGGTGCCGAGAACTCAGGGTGACGAAACTGGAAGGCGAGAGAACCGAACATGAGAAAACGGAAGACACATGCAATGCAAGAAAGTAAATGATGCTATGATGCAAATGAAGATTTCATGGAATTCAAACATTTACGAATGTCGTGGGGTACCGAAAAATTTCCTTGTCTTTTCATTTTTATTTTATCCCGCGATATAAACGATGTTTGAATTCCATGAAATACAATGCAATGGGATGCTTTATGGATGCAATGCATGAAAACACACAAAGTCCTAGGTTAAAAGTCATGCGTGGAGTTAAGGTCTACCCATCCCCAAAAGGAGTGTACTATAGGTTAGTTGTACCTGCAGAACAAGGTTCTAAAAAGTGCCCAAAGTCATCAGCCCATCTTTCGGATATTATCAACCTTCCGATTGACTCGGGGATTAATAATATTCTCAAGAGAACCTCTTTTGAGTGTAGTATCGCGTAGCAACCATTGTAGGATTACTCCCACATAGCTCCCGCACTACGTCCTAAATAAGGCCAAGGTGGTGTAAAGGTACTACGGTTCCCAATATCACAGACTCCAATCGACCATGGAAAAAGTTTTCGCGATTACTCGTTCAACCGAACCATTTTCGAAAAGGTCTCAACTGAGCGGTGATTCTCGAATCAGCTTGGTCGGGATTCACTCCCTATAAGCCTCATCGAATATATCCCCATCCTATAATAATGTCACTAGTCCGGGCGTAGGACTTATCTCACGGCACAAGGAACAGTCCCACCATGAAAGCATAAATATATACATGTAAATGAATAGTAACACAGATAGTAATAAATATGAACAAGTTAGGGATAACCCTCAAAAATTAAGACAATCCCCAGTGAAGTCGCCATTTTCTGTTGCGGTGGAAATAGGATCACAAACTATTAATTAGTTTGAATCGCAATTCAATTCACAACCGCTCTTTGATTTATCTGAAGGAAAAGGTCAAAAGAGGGAAAACCTATTTTTGCATCGTAAACACAATGCGGGGAAAGATCTAGGGTTCGGGGGTTGGTTAAATTTAGGGAAGGTATTAGCACCCTAAACTTCTGTAGTACTCTACAGGAACCTTTTGTTCAAATGTTTACTATTTGCTTTATTTATTTGCTTAAGGTATATGTACAAAAGGATTAAAAGTAAGAAAAGAGACCTAAGGGGGTTAATTCTAAGTTTACTCAGCAAGACATCGCATCTTGTGCCTACGTATCCTTACGGGAGTGGAATCAGAGTAATCGTAGTTCCCCTCAAAAGGGAGGTTCGAGACTTCCTGACTGTGGTCAAGGTCTCAAGGGGAATAAACGCATCTTAAGGACACGCTTACATGGAGTGTAGAAACTCCAAATCTCTACGTTGAAATGTTAAGTTGTAATTAGGGTTAAATTAGGTTAGGGATTCCGCGGCGGGAAACCCTAAAATGAGTGCGGCGGCTCTTTGACCTAATGCTAGGGGTAAAATTGTAATTTTGCCTGCGGCGAGGCATTTGTGAAAATTAGAGTTTGTAAGGTGTAAGGGTTTGAAGTTGAGGACTATTGACACGGCGGTCAAAAGCTAGACCTAATTCCTTCGGCAGGGTGTGCAATGTGACAGAAATATTGATGAAGGTGTGAGATAATTGAATTGTAAACAAGGAAAAAAACAGAAGTTAAAGCCATGCAAACAGAAATTTAAAGGCAGGAATTTAAAGCGCGATTATTAGTTCGCGAGATTACAACCGAGAAACATATACAATATGATAAGATGAAATAAGTAATGTTAAAGGTAATGAGCTGCAAAATGAACAAACGATATTAGTGGGCAGAGTTAGGCGGTAATCAAATGAGTTACGAGACAATGAAGAAAAAGATGCAGATTTGAGATTTTATTATTGTTTTATTTAAAAATCTTAAATAATTTAATGTTAGCTTGCAAAAGAAATTTAATTTAAATATTTTACTCTTTAAAAAAGGTTTTATTTTTTATATTTTTAAGAAAAGTTCTTCTTATTTTCATTTAAAAAAGAATTTTTTTTAGTTTTATATTTACAAAAGTTTTATATTATATTAAAAAGGTTCTAATTTTTATTTTAAAAAAGAGGTTTTTTTTAATTTTATTATAAAAAGATTTTGTTTATTTATAATATTTACACAAAAAAGGTTTTTAAAACAAGTATAAAACAATTTAAAAACAAATAAAAACATAATTTAAAAAACAAAATAAAAAAAATATAAGGGGTTGGGCCGGTCATCACCCCGGACCCAACCCAGTTGTTAGTCATAAGAAAAATTTTAGGGTTTCACCCCCAGAGAACATTCGCGGCGCCGTTTCACTTTTCTTCTTCATCTCTCTCTCGTCTTTCTTCTTCCTCATGCTGTGATCCTCTTATTTCCTGAAACAAAACATCAAAACTCGTAATGAAATGTCCCGTTGCTTACATTTAACGTGAAAATCGGCCGATGATGGCGTGAGCGGAGGCCGGAGAGTGATTGTCCGTTGTTCTTCGTCGACGGCGCTGATGGTCGCTCCGTTTCGAATCCTTCGTGACCGCTAATGGCTGATACACTGTGTGTGTTGGGAGGTCCGTTTGAACGATGATGACGAGGGGTCCTCCGTCTGAGTTCGCGGCTGTTCGTTCACGACGCCTAGGGTTTGTTCGTTTGCGATCTCCGTTAGGGTTTGTACGCGATTCGTCCCCCTTTCCATCAGGTTGTATCTTCCCTTTTATATATACTCTGATTTATCTTTTGGGCCTTGGGTGTTGGATTTGCGTTACTTTTCTGAGATTGAATTTGATGATTCGATTTGATTTTGTTGGGTTTTTCATATACTGATTGAGTTCCAATTTGATGTTTTCTGATGCGATTTGGATCGTATTTCCTCTTTTAGAACCTGATTGGGGTTTTGATGCGATCCTGGTTTTATCTGACATTGATTGGATTTCATTGGATCCGTTTGATATCTGAAATTAATTTGTTTGATTCGTTTTTGATTTCGAACTGATTCGTTTGATTGATTCGTTTTTTTTTATGCAGCTCAGATTCTTTTCCTCTTCTTCTTTCAGAGAGGGCTTGATATTGAAGCTTTGGTTGAGTCAGAATTGCCGGGAAAGGTCTACGGCGATGATGTTCATCTGAGTCGTGACAACTGATACTCTTTGATGATGCTGCGATTGCCTCTGATGATCTTCGCTTGTGGTTTATCATTTGTTCCATTTGAGTTGTTTTAACTGCTGATGATATTTGCTTCTTGCGTTTCAGGGCTGATATTCTGGGCAATTATGTCCAACTATGAATTCGAATGTCGCTTAATGTTGCCTCGATACATTTACGCGATAGTGGCTGCGAGTTTGGGGCGGTGATGTTCACCTGAGCCCTTTATGCCTGGTGCTCTGTTTCTGATGTGCTTTGCACATTTGGGACCCAACCTGAACTGACATGTCACTGCGATCACTTGAGCTCATCTGTGTTCTTTCTCTGGTATAGTTTCGCTATGATTTTGTGCTGTGATTCGATGCTGTGATTTTGTGTAGTCGCTCACTTATGTGTTGCTTGCCATTGAAACTGGTTCGAATGGGGACTTACCTTTAACTGATGCTGCTGGAACTTTTTGATACTTTGTTCTATGTAATTTTGACGCAGCTTGTTTTGTGTCTCATTTTTCTGTTCTGTTTTGAACATTGGCCTTCATTCTGTTTTGAACATTGGCCTTCATTCTGTTTTGAACATTGGCCTTCATTCTGTTTTGAACATTGGCCTTCATTCTGAACCTTTGTAACAGATTTGTTTCTTTGGTGCCTCTTCATACTTGTACTGGCGCGAGCTCCTTCTTGCCTAGTTTTGTTTATGCAGCTTGTTTATGCTTTGAGTTCTGTTGTACTGATGATGCTTGTGGCTTTTCAGGTGTGAAAAAAATGACTCAGACCTGCCGGCATCCGAGTCTGGGTCCAAATTCGCCTATGTTGCCTTACTCTCGTATCAGTTCAGAAATCCAATCGCGGCAAAACGAATCAGTCCCGCTTCTTTTATCACTTCTATCTCTCGGATGTCCCGTAACGATAAGAACAGGTGTTACCTGATCTGACGCCAACGGCGCGGATCGGTAACGGGGGTAGGACGCAGCTTCGGTTGTGCCACTCCCGGCACTCGATGATGACACTGTTCTGAGAGTGTCGAAAACAAACTCTAACATTTTTCTATTCTGCTTTGCTATTTTTTTGATGTGCAGGTTGATCGGGGACTCGTGGAGAAACTCAAGGGCCAACATGAAGACACTTAGCAATTTTAGGACTTAGGATTTTTAGAGTTAATGTAAATCCTTGTACAGTAATTCAAAAATATGAAACAATCTCCCTTTTGTATAATGAGATTTTTATGAAATAAAATTCCCAAAACTTGACTCTATTTATATTTTATTCTTAGTTAAAAAATTATAAACATTTGTGAATAAATCCACAAGTATTTAAATTCATTAACATAGTCATAAAACATAGACATTCCCAAATGATATTCTTATTCGTGCACTTGTCTCATTCGTAATCTTAAACTCATCATCTGATTAAAATCCAATTTAAATGCTAACCAACCATTTCATAACCAAACACGGATGTGCACCGTAATCACAACCGTTTCGGTATCAACAATAACATTACTCGTAATTGAATTCCACTGACCAAAGACTGTGAGCAACCATCCAATAATACCCCAGTAAAACTGTGCCTTATTAACGGAGGTATGCCGGAAATAAGCCACGAGCAATAAAATAAGTCTTAAATCCAGTTGTGCTCGACAAACTTTAATATCGACCACGTCGAATTGGCACCTTGATATAATCAGACCTGGTGATAGGTAAATGCCTCAAAAATAGTGTATCAACGCCTCAGAACTTAATAACAACCCGTCTTCAAGGAATTGGTAGAATTTGCATAAAATGACCAAAATACCCCTGGAACCAAATCTGCAAAACAAAACACCTTCATAACTTGTTAGCAAATGTACATATGAGATGCTATGCGAAATGACCGACTAAATATAAGGGTAAAATTTGGGGTATTACACGCATCATTTCATAACTCAGAGTCCTTCACAAAATTTAGATCACTCGTGGCCGTTGGATCCTTCCTAGGTCAAAGTCTTCAGCCCAATCCAATGGCAACCAACTCATCTTCTTCCTTTCAAATTTCTGAGTTTTCCTTCACCTGCGCGCGCTAGGGTCACCGCCGGTGACTTCTCCGATCAGCCACTCCCAACCCTAACTCTCTCTAGAATCCACCATTCCAAATGGTCTCTACACGAAACTTGTCCCAAATTTCACAAGGAATCTTCCTATGCTACTCAATCATGCTAAAAACTCAAGGTTTGCAAAAACACGATCTCAACCGAAAATTGCATAAACCCTAATTGGTCACTAATTTCCAAATTAATGATCCAGAAACCTTCCTACATCAATCTACAATGAATTTATCCTAACAAATCCTCTTAATTATGCCTAAATTAAGCCATGGAATGAGAATTACATACCTGGTAAAATCGTGTGAACAGAGTGGTTAAATCTTCAAATCAACCCTCAAGAGCTTCCAGACTCCTTCACTAGCCTCCAAGGAAGGTTTTGTATGCAAAGAAATGAGCTGAAACCTCGTGGATTCTTGAACCCGATTCTGAGTTGCAAGCTTCAAACTCCAATGGCTAACTCACGATTCTTCCACAGTTTTGCCTTGAATTTGCTCTGGGATCAATCACTAACACTAGAGCAAGCTATTGAGATCAATATCTTGGATTGAAATGGCTTCAATGGCTATAACCGATTTTGATTTGCAATGTGCAAATTCAAAATGCAATCTCACTCTCCTCTCTCAATTCTCACCAACCTTGGCTCTGAATCACCTCATATGTATATATAGACCATGAAGGAATGATCTAGAAAGTTCTGGATCAATCTAATGAGAAGTTCAATATCTCATTTCATGGAAAATTCAATCTCATGGTACACTCATGACAGTCCTTGCAGCAGCTTGTATTCACTATGCTCTTCATCCAAATTCTCTCCACATGAGATTTTGAGTGTGTTTGGAATGTGTTTGCACCTTGGTTTGATCTTATGAGAAGTTTGGCATATGTACCTTAAGCCTTAAGTAACAAAATACAACTCCATAATTTTGACCTCAAATGAGAAAAGTAATATTACCAATGTCTTTAAAATGTCATTTCTGATCAAAATGACATATTACATGCCTTAACTTGGCCTTGGAATGAAAAATCACAAATTTGGTCCTTTTAATGAACTTTAATTCTCCCTTTTTAAGTCAATTTTGCAACTTTGAGCTACAAGCAATTCCAACCTCTCATGACCACTTGGCTAGCCTTAAAACATCATTTTGAACAAGTTTGGTGTTGAACATTTTCCCATTTGAAGCTTGCAAAATGATGAAATTGACCTATGATTCAAAATGTCCTGAAATGTCCAAATACCCAAAATACCCTTGACTTGTCAAAGCCATAACTTGAGTTCCACAAATCCAATCATGGACTTCTATTACTCTATGGAAAGCTAAGAGGATAAGGAACAACATTCATGTTGACGAAAAGTTCATAGGAATCATCCTTCTAGGGAAAAAGTTTCATGCAAGTTGGGTAACTTTCAAGCTCCAAATTCACATTCCTCAAATGACTTGTAACTTGTCAAAGCCATAACTTGAGTTCTATAAACCCTGTCAAGGACTTATAGCACTCAAATTAAAGCTAAGATCATGCTCTACAACAATCATGTTGGGGGTAAGATGAGATGACAATCACATCTTGAGCTAAATTGCCTTGAAGATAGGGGTCAAACTAGGGGATTTTACACTGTCAAGCCTTAGAAACCCTAGCTTAAAACTTTTCAAACTCTTCAATACTGATGACTTGACCTTGGAATCATCCTTAGAACATCTCAATGTATCAATACATGATCACATGGCTCTTGAATTAGGTCTCAACCTCCTTCAAATCCTCAGTTGACTTAGGATTGACCCAGTCAAACCCTAGTTGCACCAATCATGGCTGAGGCTTCTTAATCTTGCACCATGACCTGCCTAGGCCTTAAAATGAGCTTCAACACTTCTCATGAGCTATCTCAAGAACTCAACTCCAACTTCATGGCTTCAGAATCATCTGATGGCTTTCCACAACTCTCAAGTTAGGAGATACACACTTTTGGTTTCAATCACTCTCTCTGAGGATCTTTTAATTTCTCTGACAAGGATATCAACCCTTGAACACATGAATAACCTTCTTAGCTAGCCTTGTATAGCTCTTGATTGGTAATCATACCTCTTGATCTCTTGCATACATGTCAATGAAATGCAAATGATAATGCTAATGTGAATGAAATGAAACATAAGCTAGGTAAAGAAATGTTGGGCAAATTTTGGGGTGCAACAGCTGCCCCTATTCAAACGGCTTAGACCTGACTAGGTGAGAAGCGAACGGCTCTCAAACAATTAAGGTAAAAGACGATTGAATACCAACAAACCCGGAAATTTGCCAACTGCATAAGTACACGGTACACTGATGGGGACAAATCTTCGGAAACTGAAATAATAGTTGCACGGCAACTAGCTGGAGAAATACTGATCTGAACCTCCGTCAGGATGATTCTCTGATTTATCTGATATCATTGCATCCTCAAATAATCAAGGGATCACCGATTGCGCGGTAACTGGCAATCAGCCAACCGCACAGGTAAACAATACTTGGATTGGTAGGAACATCTTCAAAACTGAGCATGACAATTGCACGGCAACTTGCTGGGGAATTGGTCACACGGTAACCGGTGAAGGGTCTAATCTCAAATCTCCATCAGGATGATCATCTAATATTGCTGTAGATATTCTTCCTCAATTCATCAAGGGGTCATCGGTTACACGGTAACTGGTAATGGATGGTTGATCATGCCGTCAGGCATTCTGCGTCATAGCAGAAGAATTTCTTATCGTCGCCTATGGGCTTATCATGTCGCTAGGAACGTCGACAATATCTTTGTCGGACTTCATCAGTAAGACAATAAGGGATCACCGGTTATTCGGTAACTAGTGAAGGGCTACTCTCAAATCTCCATCTGAATGATTATCAGATTTCGCTGCAGCTTCTTCCTCAAGTCATCAAGGGCTCACTGGTCACTCGGTAACCGGTGATACATAGCTGATATTGCCGTCAGGCATTCTGCGACACTGCGGTAGAAGAATTCCTCGGGACTCATCAGGTCATTAGGAACATTTCAACAATCAAGTTAATTATTCCGTCGGGCATTCAAAGAAACTTTCGAGCGTCAGCCGGACTTCGTTAGTAAGTCGGGAATAGAATCCTTGGTCAATCATGAACCAAATAGGGATACCCAAACTTCTGCCATCAGGCACTCCGCATCAGCTGAGAGAACTGCATCGACATTGCAGTTGGACTTCCTCAGTAAGTTAGGGAATTTGACACTACTGCCAGACTTCAATCATCAAGTCTTCCAGGAAATTTCAGCTTTTCTGTTTAAAACCTGCTGGGGATGACACATCTCCACTGGGGATTCTGGAGAACTATCAAGTAACTCTGCTTCGGGGCTTCAGAAATCATTCTGGATGAATCAACTCTGCTGAGGACTTCAAGAATCACCTTGGACACATAACTCCGCCGGGGACTTCAAGACTCATCCTGAACCAATAACTCTGCTGGAGATTTCAGGAATCATCCTGAGCAAACACTCTGCCGGAGACTCTAAGCATCAACTTAAGCAACCCTCTCAGGTGAATTCACTGGGGATTTTAAGAATCATCTCAAGCAATCAACTTCGCTGAGGAGTTCAAGAATCAACTTGGGCAAACGACTTTGCTGGGGGGTTCAAGAACCATCTTGAGCCACATAACTCTTCCGAGATTTCAGGAATCATCCTGAGCAGACACCCTGTCCGGGAGCACCTGCAAAACAAGAACGGTAACGACCTAGCTCATGTTTCGTATGCATATGTTTGACAATGGCATAATGCTACGCGTTTTTAGGGTAAATGTTATGCAATCATGCAAAATGCTATGACTCCATCAGCAAAATAAATGCTGAAGGGAAAATCCTCCTGTCAAGGAGAAAGGACCACTCTGGTGGAGGAAGGAATCATCCTGCCGAGGAGAAGAAGTTACACCAATCTCAATTGGACTCCACCTGGGGAGACGAACTTCAGTCGACTGCTGCAGGGGGATAAAGCTCTACGAGAACCTGCACCTGCTCATCTGGGTATTCAAACCACAAACTATCGAGGAAACGATATCAATCGCAGAAATAAACTGCACGGCCTTCGCGTCTAAACTTTCCTGGAGATAACGACTCCGATGGGGAAATACAGCATCAGTTATTCAACATTCTACTGGGGAAAACCAATCATGGCCTCAACGGCTTCCAATGACTCGACTCTCTTGGGGAACTACAAACTCGGCTGAGGAAGAAGGAATCGTCCTGCTCACAGGGGAGAACATAACTCTGTGGGGAATTTCAATTCTCCTGGAGACTTCAGTCTGTACTATCGGGTGCTATACACTTCAATATATGACTCAGCTGGGGAGATGACATTCCTTCGGGATGCATCTGGTTGGGGAGAGAATCTTCTATGCTTGGGGAGACATACCAATGCCTACGATCTCATGTTCAAACTCCACAGGGAGGTGCTGCTGAACTTGCTGGAGAAGAAAGAATCATCCTGCTTGGGGACGCAGACGGCGTACTGCCTGGAGGGTGACGTCCCTGCAACAACATGAATAAACAGACAAGATACCCTTCACAAAGGGACCTATCAAGGTTATCATCCTGTGACAATGGTAAACCCATATTACACCGAAGGGAGGAATCTTCGAAAGTTCCATATAGCAGCTTGCACTTCATGGAGTCATGCTATGCTATGATGGCCATCTGCGCATAGATATAAGAAACATGCCCGTAAGGATTGTTGCACCCATCAAACTTAGTCAATGAAGGAGGCTCCTTGAAGTGCAAGCTGCTATATGGCACTTTCAAGGATGTTTCCCTTCGATGTAATATGGGTTTACCCTATGCCTTCATTAGCAGCTATTATGAACTGGTAAAGAAGCTAGTACACCAGATTTTTTACCATATCTCATTTGAGAGTGTTGAGGGTCTAATAATTCTATCTTATCTAAAGAATTATTAGACTCTTATTGGCATTGTTTCATGTTATGGACGTCATCTTCTAGTGTCTGGTTATGGCGGCGTAACTCGTCTAAGATATCATGCAACTCCACCAGGGCGTCGAAATCACTGCTACTGTTGGTACCTTATGGCATAAGGGATGTAGATCTCCTATTAAGCGTGTCTAAAAGTGGTTAGGTGTAGGAGTAAAGGGAAACAACATACAGGATGATGGTGATGAAGACGTTGTCGCCCAGATTAACTATATATAGGTCCTATGGTGGGTGTCACTATACTGGTAAAAAATTATAGATATGTGTGTTCCTCCTGTAAGGGTAGGGGAACTCATAGACCTTAGTAGGTATATTATATTGTTGGGTGGTTAGGGATTTCCCACACCATCGATAAGCCCTGTGGGATCGTGTGTTACAGTGGGTTTAGGAGTCTTGCTCATGTGAGGTGAGAGACTCGTTGGATAAATGATATGATTTGGTATAAGCTTTTAAGGGGTATGATTAGTATGAGTTACGGTCTTGCTAAGGGTCATGCATAAGGTGTAGTGATACACGTCCCTCATCCCTTGGGGGGAGAAGTACTTATAGAGACCTTTTGGGCTTATGGTTTGGGTAACCATGAGTGGCGACAACTGCTCCCTCTAGATCAGGATAAGTTGTTGAACACCTATCCTTCAAGAGATAGTGGATGACTCATTTTCTTTTTTCAAATGACATTAAACGTCATTAGTGACAAGGAGAAGTTCTTAAGTAATTGCCTAGGTGGTATGGTTCTTGAGCAAGGGCGCCATAGTTTAGGACCCTCATAAATATAACACTACAAGTTTATTTATGATATATGCTTAAAACTTCCTTCATCTAACCTGACATGTGATGCCGGGAGTCTTCCAATCGTATATAATGACATGTGATTCTTGGGCAACTTAGATCGGTGTTCGATTTTCAACGAGGTTACATCTGATCATATTTCCTACTTAGTAGAGCTCTAGATTGGGCACGGTGCTTTGGGCCTTTGGACATCCTAAAAAAATTTCCCCTCAAGTCCTTTATGTTACTTAGCGAAGCAAGGATCAATATTGTTAGGCCATCCTTTATTGTTGTCTTGTGTTTTCTGGATAAGCCTTTAGTTTACAGAAGTGGAAGTGGAAAATTCAAGTGAGTGGGAGTATGTGGCCTTAGGAACATGTGCATTAAATGCGTGTCTTATCATTGAAGTGTTTTGTAATGTCACTCCTACACATGGCTTAAGGTCCCCAGGATCGGGAGTGGCACTTCTACTTAAAGCACTCAAGTGCACTTGAGTGTCGCTGCGATCTCGAGGTTGATCTCCATTGTTGATTTCATTTTTTGGACCTCCCTCTATTCTAAACCGTAGATTTGTCCCTTTCGTATTCTTATATAAAGGTGGTCCCTTTTTACGACTAATTTTTTCATCTTCTTTCCTAAACACTTTGCCTCTCATAAGTTTCCACATGTTCTTCTTTAATTCATGCGATACTTTGATATGCTTATTTGTATCTTCTTCGATTTTTCATTCCATCATTGTTCTAAGGTAACATTTCTCCCTCTTTGTTTAACTATTGTTGTTCCCATTATTTTCTTTAGCGGTGGCCAACTTAGGAAGCCGAACCATGAATTTCATGGATTTATCTAGTGGGTATGATATAAGTAATGTTTCCTTGCACACTAGAGTGATTAACCCAGAGGTGTTGGATGTGATTTCTCTATTGTTGATACACCCCCTTATGAATGTTATAAATACTAGTAATAACTCTGATTCAATAAGAAATTATGACAATGATGGTAACGAATCTAGGGGTCCTTGAGATGACGAGGATTTGGAAGATTGCATGGAGGAAGACAGTGGGGCTAACCCGTTTAGGCTTAACACTAGGGAAGTTGGATGTCGTGTCCCTTTCCCCTTAAGTATCAGTAATGAAATCAAAAAGGGTTGAGGATCACAAGAGTGACTTGAGGGCTTGCGTCTATTTTAAAGCTTTTAGGACATTGAACGATCGAGAACCTGGTGATGACGAGGTTAGGTGGTATCTTGAATCCTGGGAAAGCTCTAAAACTCATAGACATGATTTTTTGTTGACAATGAAGAGGATATTATTCATAGGGGACAACAGAATCTCAAGCTTTATGATGATGTTGACTAGTATTTATATGTAGAAAGGGAAATATTGAGAATGAACACCATATTTAATGAGGCATGTAAGTTGTAAAATGCTCATCGAAACATTGGGTCATCTTCCGACTGGTCGGTCTCTCACATAGAGCCTAGTAAGATGTTGTACAGATCCTTCAACAGATGTTCCTTGCCTCTTAATGAATGCTTGTTCTTCAAGATAGGGTTTAGACTCACCTTCAATGAATTTTATTTGGGGAATTTAAATCACCTAAATATTTCCCTTTCTCAGTTGCACATAATGAAGTGGGCGTGCATTCCAATATTGATGTGTGTATAAGAATGGGGTACCGACTGTGATGTTGATCTTTCACATGTTCAATGTGCAGATTACTTATACCAAGGCAAAGGAAGGCAAGGGTTGCTTTCATTATGTCAAGCGAGGAAAATGTTTGAAGTTTTTGTTGACAACTTCAAGAACTTCAAAGATTAGTATTTTTTAGTTGCTCCTCAATGTTATGAGGAACATTCAAGTTTTTGTGGTCTTCCTAAGTTCTATCTATCATATTGGGCCAGAGGTGCAAAAATAAGAGGTCAGATTCCCTAAGTATTAGATCGTAATCATTTCTTGGAGAATCTGATAAGTGGGTGTTTCCTCCAAAGAAATTAACAACAGAAAAAGAGGGATTGAAGGCCGAATTTGTTTCTTTATGGTAGAAATTAGTTTTTTTTAAGGGGTAATTCCTTCAACTCTCCTAGTGTCTAAAAAAAGTGGTACATTGAAACACAGTTTCTAGAGGAGGTGAGCGGCAAATAAGAAAGAATGGAGGATTTTGGTGAGGAAAAGGAATCAACTTTCAAAATATCGTTGTTGTTGTCTTAATACTTGCTTTAAATGTTGTACTCATTTTGTTTTGCATATAATATAGGTGCCAATCACTATATAATTAAGATGAAGAAGGAACTAGTGAAGAATATACCTCCACCCTCCTCTCCAGGAACGAATGCAGATACAGTCCTACCAGCAAAAGAGGCATACATGAAGGAAAGTAATATTCAAGACCCATAACAAAAACAACGACAACCTGAGTAGATAGGCATTATAGTTCAAGAACAACTGTCTTCTAAGACTTGTAGCAAAAATTTCAATGATAAGCAGGGAAATCATGTTGTAGACCGATTGAACGAGGCTAATGACTACTTCTCTAAGAGGGGCATGGGCAAGGCTCCAACCCATGAACCACCCTTAAAGAAATATAAGATGACAATTCCCGAGGTTGATCAAGTGGTCATTAAGGGAATTAAGGCACGCCATTATGCAATTGTATCTACTTACTAATGGGCCTTGTACTGCAAAATATGTCCAAGCCCGTTTTCATGAAGGAGACTACACATACTTTTAATGACTAATCGAGACGGCCAAAAGGGAAGCGGCAGAAGAGATATCTACGAGTTATATATGGTTACGTTTGTGTGGTATATCATCATTTCTAGATGGGGAGATATTTTGGCTCCAAACAACTTGAGGAGGGGGAAGGAAAATCTGATGAAACAACTTGATGTCATCCTTTTTGAATAGGTTTATTCTTGTTATAAATATCAAAAGGTTGACTACCTAGTTATTAGTTCAGGAGAGCCTTAAACGATTGATTATTGTGTCCGTAATGAAACAGGGTTCATGATCACCATTGTTGGCAAACCAATATTTATGTATATTTCACTCCTTTTTGTGTTATTCGTTCCTGTGTATTCTCCCCCTGTTATGTTGCTGAAGGCCCGCTTTTATACTACACAGACCCTTCCCCTTCCTTGGATCCTCAATAGCCACCATTAGTGGGTTTGATAACCATTCATGGCCATAATGGTTGTAACCTTCTTTCTATCTCGGGCTATGCATATTATCCGGCCTCGTAATAACTCCCTGACTTTCTATCTTTTTTGGGTTATATACCAGCCATATCAAAATCAGGGAAGTGAAATCGGTCCTAAAATTTTGGGATGTACATAAGCCCTCGGACATGAATCCTGAAAGGATGAAATACTCGGACAAAAGGAGCCTAGAATTTTATCCTATATTTGAAGATAAGGTACAACTCGACCTACTATTACCCGCATTTTCTTTCTAAATCAGCCTAATGGCGTGACCAGACATGGTGGTCCTTTTATAATATGGGTCATATCTTTGTGATAGATTTTATTTCTCTCTTTCTCAGTAATATACGCAGATCTTTTTGAAAATCTTGAATTTACAACAACATTGTATTACAACTCTACTAATCTTTGATGATTACTTTGCCTTTAATCCCAAAGCATATTTCTTGGAAGATCTACAAATTTAATGATGTCGGAGAATGCTACATTTTTAACAAAGAAGTCGGAGATTCTTAGTAGATTCTCGACATAGTATCGTCTTAGAACCCGACGGGTTTTGGATAGGGAGAAGTCAGAGAGTCCCATTGGTTTCTGATATATTGAAACTCAAGTTTAATCACTCTAATGCCTGATTTTGTTCTTAGATTTGTGTTATCCCACATAGATTTTGAATACTGTGGTAATCCTAGATTTATTATCGGATTTCCTCACAGTACTCGGTTTAAATAAGATCCGGTCAGCCCCAGACCATAGAAATTGGGTTCAAACACCCTGGACGAGATATATATAGGGTAATGGTTCTTAACGAATCAATGATTCACTCTTGAACGCGAATAAGCTCTTATGAGTTTGTTTTAGTTGTGGTTATGTCAATCCTTTTGGATATGCAGTCATAATAGATTTTTATCTCTTTGATAGGGAGTTATTTGCTCGAATGGAAATCAGATAAAGTGGTCGGCTCAAAGCAAGTGAGTTTGTTTTTTTAAGCTAGAGTTTGAAGCCCAGCATTGAGGCTTAATTGTTTTGAGGGGTCTTATTAATCTCGAACGCAAATCATCTAAGTCTAAGTAGATCTTGTTGGATATTTGTTCAGCGGTAAGCTAACCAAACTGTTTAAAGTCAGAGATGTGTTAACTTCGCATGACTAACATTCAGGGCCCCATGGTGTTTGACGTTAAATGGAGGTCAGAGGCTCTTATTTTGCATGACCCGGTTGAAGCCAATTATGCCATAGGCTTTAAGTTTGCTTGGACTTTGGTCAGAGGTATCAAGTGCGTTTGTACTTCGGCTAGAGGTATATTAACGTAGCCCGACAGAAGTCGATTTTGCCAGAGGGCATCAAGTGTGTTTGAACTTCAACTAGATGTATATTAATGTAGCCCAACCGAAGTTGATTTTGCAAGAGACATCAAGTGCGCTTGGATTTCGGCTAGAGGTATATTAACGAAGCCCGACCGAAGCCGATTTCTCCAGAGGAATCAAGTGTGTTTGGACTTTGGCCCGATATATATTTTTACATGGCTGATTTTTCCCTTGTGGAGCTCTTCGCCGTTTGTTCTCAATCCCTTCTTTATTGGAGGGTGAGTTTCTCTATGATCCTTGTTCCGACATTTGCCTTGCATACTTACAATCTTAGAAAAGAAGAGGTGCCTTCCACCATCGCAGGGGAAAAGAGCGGCACCATTTGTCTAATATAAATTCTAAATTAGTTATACATGCAGAGAGATTGTCTCGCCTTATCCGAAAATTTAGATAATTTATTTTTTAAAACATACACTTATTCTTGTTCAGTTTTTTAGTGTTATCGGCAATTAAATGTTGTTTTAATTCCTCCCTCCTTAGTTAGAGTTCCATCTTCCCCCTTAATATAATGGATCAGATCTTTAGCCGCCTTCGATTTTTGCCAAGCAATGATAATAGGAAGTATTGTAATCTCCGTGTAGGAAATATGTAAACGGATCTTGATTTAACAAAGCTTGGGCAAGAATTTCATGAGCTTGATAATTCAGATGTTTTTAACTCGTCAGTCATACTACCTTGGTCAATTAGCAACTGAATTTCAATTCACCTCATCAATTGCAAGCTTCACATTACAACGCCACTTTGAAAGACATTGTTGCATCAACTTTGTCTAAATCCCATGTTTATTGTTGGTCTCAGTTCAGCATTTTCTCAGCAACTTCTTTTGCCTTTCTAAAAAATATTATTAATGGCTCTGGCATATCAAAATCATATAGTGGTTGGAAGCAAATAATAGTGTATAAAAATATACATCCAGGAAGCTGTTAAAACATCATCAGTTCCAATCAAATGCAAAGTAATGTTAGCATGTGAAATGTATTGATCACCATAGTATAACATGTTATCCAAATTGAACACATGCATAAGATCAAATTTATAGTCTATGTGAGGAAAGACTTCTGCTACAGCAGTACTGTTGTTGCTCGTATAGATAGCTCTTTGCATATCGTCGTATTAATGTACCGTCAATTTATCCACGTTCAGATGACATGTAAACTAGTCCATTGCCAACCAAAATACAAACATGATTTCAATATGAATGAATGAATTCGTCTACCTGAAAGTAAATTTGACTTACTCACACAAGACTTCAAAACAGTAACCAAGGTGGCACTCTCGATCTTCAATGAGGTTATACGACGTATCCCTTATAATAGTTGCATAGAATGACCTGACCCACTACCCAGCCGAGTTCGAGCCAAGCTCATAAAGTTCCATGCTGCCATATCTTTATCATATTTTATCTTCCGACTTTAATGATCTGGAATGGAACAATACTTCACATTCTTGCATCACCCACATAGGTACTGCATCAACCATCTTAATCCATGCGTTGATGAGTCCACAAAAGGCTAACAATTCATATTGCTGCGATAACCTGTCGTCCACTGGAAGATGATTTGTATTCAGTTGGAACTTTATATTGATGGTAATATTTTTTGAGAAACTCTGCAACCTCTGGATCAGCCCCTGCATTATTCATAAAAACAGTCGTGATCTTACGTCTTAGGCATCCTTCACAATTTAACCTATGTTGTGAATAGGATACCGTTAAACAAAGTATAAACGGTTTCTTAATGATCAAGAAACTCACAAGGATTAGGGTTAATAAAGAAAACAAGGTAAAACAACAAGGAACAACAAGAATTGATTATTAAACTGCTATTCTTTCCTTTCTCTTAGAACAAAGATTACAAAGAATAACAAAATAACCTCTCTCCCTTGAAATTATAATTTTATCTTCCTATTTTTCCTTATGCCAAGATTGAGAAACTAGCATCCTATTTATAATAAAATAGAACACTAACCTAATGGGCTTTTAAACAATTACTTAGGGTACAAACTAACTTAAACAATTGGGCTTACAAGCAAGGCCCAATTCAACATTCTAACAACCCTAGCAATATTGACTAATGCATGTTAGAACAAACTTCGACTACAACACGCATTACTTGCGAACAGACTTCGACAACATTAGAGTTCGATCCAACATCTCACAACCTATGTATAATCCCATTCAAAAATAGACTTGTGACAAGCCAAAAGAGTGCATGGGAATCACTTATCTTTTAATAGTGGCGTCAATTGAAGCTAATTTTCCTTCAAGGTCCCGATACTCTTATGGCCAAATTTGTCATCTTCGTTTGTAAATGCATCTTAGCCACGGTCTTGTCCCGTAACCGTATTTTCTAAATCTCAGAGACCGACAGCTTGGTTTGCTATAGAATCGGCTGCATGTTTCGGAGATTGGCTTTGTTTCGGTATCACATCGAAGGCTAGTTTCAGCTGTTTTCCCGGATCATAGTTATGTCTCTTATCCATCTAAATGAATCGATTTTCCTTGGAGTAATCGACACTAAAAATTCAGCTCGGGGTGTTAACAAATTCTCCAAGCGATGAGCTATTGGATCAACATTTCCTTTATAGTATTCTGTGATATCATCATCTCTTTCTTTGTGATGTTTAGAGCATTTAGGGATTTCAAACCCGGTGGTGAAGACAATTAACTCTCGTCCATGTCCGTCGCAAATTAACTAGTCCGTTCCTTTGTGATGGAGGTATCAGATTTGGGACCTTCGCTTGTGATAAACATTTTCCCAAATACTCTTTTTACTTCACATTCAATCACGTGGCTGTATGACAAACATTTTTTTCTTCCTCTTTTCAAAGAATAACGCCAATGCTCAAAATCTTCTCTTCCCAAGTTTTAAATCACTTTTTTATCTATTTTTAAAATACTATATATTTTTTTGTTATTTTACCAATACTTATTACTTTGCAATTAATGTTGTTCAGTCAAGGAAGTTGTTTTTTCTTCCATCCCTTGCGTGTTATCTTCTTTCAAATCAACAATGTCTTTTCACCATAGACTTTAAACCTCTTCATTTTGTATAACTTGTCTTCCTTCCACCATAAGGATAAGAAGAAACTGTGGAAGGTCACTGTAAGGATACACTATAAATGGTTGGTTGTTTCCAACAACAAACAACACATAGAAATGATAGTGGTAGATTCACATGTAAATTTCAAATCTATCCCTATTATTGTGGGTTTGTGTAAATGTTTTTGTTATTCCACGGAGAGAGAACGGAATATTTTTGATATTTATGCATTTCAACCTATGTTGGTTGGGTATTTGTTTTTCTTTAGTCGTGAGTTGTTAACCCAGGTTTGTATGTTGTTTTTATTCCTTTGTTAAAAAAAATTTTCCTGCAATGTTTGTGGAGATTTTCACTGACAAACTAATTGAAGATGACAAAATCCACTTTAAATGCTTTTAGAATAGATTCAAGGTTTCATTGGATTAAGGATGTTGCCCCAAACAAGGTATATTCATTAATTCAATATAATAATATAGATCAACTCATTATCTAAGTTTTAGCGGAGCTTATATCAATAATTCTGATTATTTCCTTTGTTTCAGATACATCAAGGATCAATGAAAACACCAAAGAAATCTAAAAGTGTAAATAAGCTCCTTACAAACACTCCACATTTTTGTTGTGACATAATGAAATAGAAATTGATAGAGTATTAATAATGTTTTAGTTTGTTCAGAGGCTGCAGCAAAGGTTGCAAAATATAGTTTTACTAGATAAATAATAAGAATTCTCGGTTTTTGACAAGAAATGAGATTATTGAGTTGAAAAGCACACCTTATCTAAACAATAGTTATTATCCTTTATTGTTTTTGTTACATAAATTATTATTTATATACTTATGAAATTGAATTTAAAACATTTTTTAAGAAAGACAAGATTGGAGTAAAGTGACTTGGGAAGAAGAAATAGATGGAAAAAAAAACTATTTTATTTGAAAATATGACATAAAAGTTCAGGCATGTTATTAGAAATATTTTGTTTCTCATTTGCAATATAATATTTAACACTTGATGTTTAGTTGGACTGATGCATGAATTTAAAATTAAAATTTAGTTTGCTGCCTACTAATGATGATGATTCAATTGAGAATTGTTACTTAATGACTTATAATATTCATGCATAAAATGTTATTGCAGTGATTATGTTTAGTTGTAATATTTGACATTCCTTATGCCTTTATTATTAATTGAATGTTTGTTTGACTGTTTTATAAAATGACAATAACAGTATCAGAAAGCATTGTACTATGAAAAAAGAGCTCAAAAAATTAATGATTGCATGACTATCCTGTCAAATTCATAGCTTGCATGAGTCATACTGTCACTTCACATCAAAGTTTTTCAAATAGAAAGATAAGTGAAGAGTTATTTACAATATAAGTGCTACATAGAAAATACTTTTAATGCAGTGAATCAATCTTTGTTATTGATGTGATGATTAATAATGAGATTTAATTGACATATTCTAATTTTGTAAAATAAGTAAAATATTTTATACTCTTAATTAATTATAATAGTTAAATTTTTACAAATATTTATTTTTAATTTATAACATCAAAATTAATTTTTTGGGCTCTAATGAGAAAATAAAATACGTAGTGTAAAATATTATAAATAATTAACGTTAATGAATACTAATAATCTTTAAAAGTGTATGATATATAATTTATTATTCTTTTAAAACATTATTGGACCTAATATAAGTAATTTTAAAAAAATATCATTTCATTAAAGATATTTCTTTCTATTATACATTATATTTTAATGAACGAATATATTTTTTTATTATTCAATTACTTATTATCAAATATCAATTAATTTTGAATTTGAATTTCTAAACACAATTGAAATAATGGTCATAATGTATCCGAAAAATATTATACTTTAAATGACAACTAAGTTATATTTATGAATATAATTAATAAAATAAACCAATTTAAATTCACATTAATGGAAAGAATAAATAATTATATTACTAATTAATGTATAATTATAAAAAATAAAAATATTTAAAATAATTATGCAGTAAAATAAAAGATTAAAATTTAGTATAAAATAAATATTCTATACAATAGAAAATAACATAATATAAAAGTACACGTTACTTTTTATAGATAGCATTATAAAAATTACTTTTTTTTATGACATTATATTGCATGATCCAAATATTTAAAGAAATGTAACTTATATCTATAATAAATTTTAAATATATTTTGATTATTAGTATATAAGTATTTGTTATAATATACTAATTACACCAAAACTAATAATTATAAATGTTAATTTTATTACAATATACTAATTATATAGAAACTATAAATAGTAAGTAAATTATATATGAGAAAGAATAGAGAAATTAAATCATTTTAAATGTATACTTACGAATGAATAATATTCAAAACATAAATGATAATGACATTTTTTTTTTGTTTGTATAGTTTTGATCCAAATATTTTCATATACGTGATTTTATATAAATAAACAATAATCATACAATTTTTTTAGTACAAAATAATCATGCAATATTAATGAATTAAATAAACATTAATATAAATATTAATAGAACGGTACATAAAATAAGACGGGTAAAATGTATTAAAAATTAAAGATTACAAAAGATAATATGTATTATAATATAAAAATTAATAATATTATAAATTATAATATCATGATCTAGAATAAATACATTAGTAATGTATGAATTAAATAGTATCAAAATTGTATGATAATGTGAAATATTCTTAATTATTTTAGGATAAAAAAATAAAACTAATATATTTTATGAATAAGACATATTAAACTCATAATTCAAAAAAAAGTAAGAGATTCAAAAAATATACTGTTGATGCATATATTTGTATACGGAAAATGAGATATATTACACTCTTACTGAAAAATAAGACAAAGATAATATTTACCTTCGAAAAAATTTATTGTTGATCCAAATATTTATATATAAGAAAAAATATATATTTATGATTCAATTATAAATAAAAATATGTATTTTCTTTAAATAATATTTTTTTTTTGTTAAACAATTTTATTTTTCTTTCTTTTCATGTCGGTACTCGGGTGTAGTCACATATTTAAATAACGCACGTATCCATAGGTTTAAATGAAAATACCATATCAATATCTGAGTTTAAAGAAATTATATGAACGGAGAAGTTATGTTTTTTTTATATTAAAACATATGTATAAGATAATACATTCCATTAATAAATTATGTTATAAATTAAAATAAATATTATAAACATATTTTTATAAATGATGCCTAAACAAAAATAATATTTATATACGGGTAAAAATATATTTTATCAAAATACGAAAAAAATATGTGACGTTTATTAAAATTTATATAATTAAAATAATAATTGAATAAACGTGTGTCATTGGCATAAACTCGGAAAAAGAATATACTACTAATCAAAAGAAGAGAAAAAGAGGTATTAGTTATTGAAATTTATATAATTAAGTAATGATTGGAAAAATGTTTCAATAATGTATATGTAGAAAAAAAATATATTATTGATCCAAATATATAAAAAAAAAACACGTGTTGTCTTATCGAAATTTTATATCATTAAATAATGATTTATTAAATGTATGTTATTATAATTCTATTTTTAATATAAATAATATTTTTTAATATTTATTCTATCTTTTTTTAATAAATTATATTTTTTATATTTACTGATTTTTATGAATTCTATTTATTTTTCAAATTTTAAATGTAAACAAATTTGTGCCACCGACGAGTACTTGTGCAAAGGCACAGGTATCCCGCTAGTTGTAGTATTATGTGATATTAATCATTAAGAGAGGATCTGTTTTCTCTTTTGGGGAACTAGTTTTTGGGTATGATTGTGTGGTCCGGGAAAGTTTTAACGGTCCCACGGTAGGTGCCAAATATTCTTACTAAAAATATCAAAATGTTGACTTTTCGGTTATTAGTTTGGGAGAGCCTTAAACGATTGATTATTGTGTACATAATGAAATAGGGTTCATGGCCACTGTTGTTGGCAGACCAAGATTTATGTATATTTTACTCCTTTATGTGTGTCGTAACCTGAAATTTGACCTCCCTTTTTCCTTTTTCATAAGCATGTGCGTTCGCATCCATGGGATACACATTCATAATTTTTCTATGTGATTTTCGTTGCAGGAACATTCAGGCTTTCTGAGCCCGATTAATCACATCCTCTCAAAGATATCCCATCATCAACTCAAGCACAAAACAAGGGTTTCTATACCTATTCATCAGAGTGAAATGTCAAAAATCAAAGTCGGGGTCACAACATCATTTTTCAGGCAAATTGAGCAAGTTTTAGCCTGGTTAATTGATTAACCATTTGCTAGTGCAAATGGAATAATCGATGAACCCTTGTAAAAAAATGCAGAATCTATTGCATTTTCAAGACAACAACTTGCACTTCACATTTTTGGGGTCTACTTGTTTCAAGCATTGTATGGAACATTCTAGACAGTTCTAGATATTTCAATACCTTTCTAAACACTTCAAGGCATTTTCTCCAATGCATCAATTTGGATTGAGACCACCATGTTGCTTCATTTCCAAGCATGTGAGCCATTTGATTCAAGTTTGCATTGGGATGGTTACCGAGTCAACTACCTAACTAACTGAGTTAACCTCAGACTCAATGAGTTGACTAACTTCAAGGCTACATCCAAAACTCAGTCGCAAAACTCTATATAAGCAAGTCATCACCATTTCACAAAGTAGCTCAAGCATTATCCCAAATTCTTCATTGATCACTCTCAATTTTCTCACATTCTCTCTGAATTTTTTGCAACTTCTACTCATACTCATCTTCATTTTCTTCCCAAACAACACTAGAGCTCAAATCCTCCATTAAAGAGTAGCAACTTCTTCATTGGAAGTGCTTCCTCTTGAGCTTAGCCATCATCATCTTGCTAATTCTTCTTGCTTTTCTAGAGTTTTATCTGATTTGGATTCATCTCAAGTGATTACTTCAAGCTTATTCGGTGTAAATTCAATTTCGAAGTTTTCTTCGTATTTTGCTCGGTTTCGCTATGGTTCAATTGCAAATTCAGTTTTCTCTTGATTTCTTTGAGTAGCTTCATCATAATCCATTTGCAACAACATCCAAGGCAAATCTCAGCCTTGTAGGTTGGTTAATTCTCACTCTTTTTACTGTTTTGATCATTTTCATATCATTTGCGATGTAATTTCAATACTTTTTCTTGTTTGTGAATTGATTATGCCATGGTTTGATCTTCAATCTTGAGGTGGTAATTGATTCTAAAAGTGATTATTTGCTATTTTTGGACTTGATTTCCGTGCATAATTGTTTGCCCTAACATGTGAAGGATTGCACAAATCATAAGTGGCCAAAAGTGATTTTGAAAAATCAAATTTCAGCCTCTGCTCCAAGGCTAATCAATTAACACTTTTGCACTGGCAAAGTATTAATCGATTAACACTGATATTTTCAGCAAAAAAAACTGCCTTCGTAAAAGGGTTAATCGATTAACACTTTTGCACTGGAAAAATGTTAATCGATTAACACTGCTCCAGAATGCCATTTTTGTGCATTTTCATGTATGTTTGGCTTTCTTTCTTCTTTCAACTCCCATGGATTGACATGATTGATTTTTATGGATGTTTTAGCTTCTGTTTGAAGCATGCTTGTGCATTTTTCGATGCTCAATTTTATCAATTATGCATTTATTTGCATTTTTGGCATTGTATGATCACGTCCATTTTTGCTTATTTCCTTGATCACATGTTACATGGTTTGTGATGCATGCTAAATGATTTTGGTACTGTTTTGCACTTCCATCCATGTTTGCATTAAGATTGTTCCTCTTTGGAATAAGCTTAATCTTGTATAATTAATAATTTACCTTTTGCTTTAATGATTTGTTATTCCTTTGGAAAATTGTTAGCATATCATCTCCTTTTGATTGATTAATCGAAACTTCATTTTGATTAGTTGATATTCCCTTTTTATCCTCCTTTAGATCTTCTAGAGCTTTGTCCTCTTTTTCCCCGTGGAGTTGAAGATTTGCAACGCGTTGGAGCACAATACAAATTTTGCGCCGTTGTGATGCCCATTTCGTTTCTTGCATCACACTTTGGTGTTATAGAAGGAATGAGAGTAGAGAATTCCTACACGTATTCCATCTATTTTGGGTAGGGGATGAATGACCTTGTGCCTGGGATAGTCACCTCTATATCTTTACTATGGTATCCCCCGTTTCTCCAGTCGAGTCGATACTTGATCATTTGTCCCTTTTCTTATGTCTTGGGAGTAACTTCCTTCTTTCGAGTCCAACATTCTTCTTTTCTCTTGTGGCCATCACCATCCTTATTTTTCCTAGAGAATTGCATTCAATCCCTTTGTTTGGTTGATCAATTGTTTCTTGGTTAAAACCATTTCTTTTCTTTCCAAGTGAAGTCGATCCTTTTTCTTGGGTTAAACATAGTCTTCCTGTTGAAACCTAATTCCCATCGGGGTTCACAACCTTCTCTTGGTTCTCTCTTCTTTCTGCTTGGTTCATTATTGTCTGTTAGTTAACACCATTTGTCTTTTCCTCAGTTAATCACAACCCGTCTGTTAATACTAAGCTTTCTTTGGGTTAATCACCTTCTTCTAGTTAATCATCCATCTTTTGGTCAATCACAGTCCACCTGTTAGGGCTAATCACTCGTTTCTTAGTTAACCACAGTCTGACTGTTAACGTAATGAGTTTTTGTTGAGTTAATCACCTTCTCTTGGTTAATCACTCACTTTCTTTTCAGTTAATCACAATCTGTCTGTTAGATACCGAATCCCTTGCAGCTAGCAACCTTGCTTTGGTTAAAATGCTGCCACATTTGGGTTAGTAACCTTTGTTTGGTTCAAATACCATTTCCTTCGGTTGAGTACTGCTTGTTCAGTCAGTGTACCATTGTTTGGGTCTGAGCCTTTGCTTGGTTCTACACCCGTCCTTTTAGTTGATCACCGCCTACCGATTAAAACTAACTCCTTTCTCTTTTCAGTTAACCACTATTTATCAGTTAATACACTGCAATCCCCTCTAAGTTAAAAATCTTCCTTTGGTTCAGTACTCTCTTTTATCCCAATTTGTCGCAGTTCGTCTGTTGACATTTAACCTTTGTGCTTTTCTCACAGAGTTTTGCTTTTGTTTTTCCTTGGTTAATCATTGTCTTCTAGTTAGTACACAGAGTCCCCTGTGGGTCTTACCTTTTGCTTCGTCTCTTGTCCTTTTGTTTTTAGCGTTGGTTCCCCGAACTACGTAGGCTATGATTTCCTCATTGCTCTATGAGGGTACGTAGGCACAAGATTGCGAAATATTGGTGAGCCACCTTCTCCCATTTTCTCCATCTTCCTTTCTCTGGTTCGTCCAGATCCTTTTCTTTTCCTGGTTCCATGAACTACAGAGCTTTGATTTCCTTATTACACTATGAGGGTACATAGGCACAAGGGCCCCAATCCTCCTCGAGCACTTTCTTGTCTTTCTTTTCTCTCTCTCTCTCCTTTCTTTTTTAGTTATAAGTCTTTAGATAGATAACTCATCCAATCCTATAAGTAAGTGAAATGGTTCCCGTCGGGTACGACGGATGCGTAAGGTGCTAGTACCTTTCTTTCGCATAACCAACCTCTTTTCTGTTTCTCTTCCCTTGGGTTTTATTGATATTTTCCCTGTCCTTTGGGACTAAATAAAGTTCAATGGCGACTCTGTTGTATATTTTAGTGTGCGATTCACTCAGGTATAATCATGCTAGCCTCAGTGTGTTATTCATTCACGCGTATCCCCCCTATTATGTTGTTGAAGGCCTATTTTTATACATAAAGACCCTTCTTCTTCCCTGGATCCTTAATAGCTACCATTAGTGGGTTTGATATCCGTTCATGGCCATAATGAATGTAAATGTCCATTAATCATTTGTAACAAGTTAATAAGTAACTGGCGTATTAATCATTCTATAATTATTTTCATCTTTTAATTTATCCTTCTCGACTCGGTCAATTGAGTTTGTCGGTCTCATAAGAAATCTCGGGCTATGCACACTATCTAGCCTCGTAATAACTCCCTGACTTTCTATCTTTTTTGGGTTATATACCTGCCATATCAAAATCTGAGAAGTGAAATCGGTCTAAAAATTCTGGGATGTACAAAGTTAGTCTTCAGACGGACTTGGATGAAGAAAATGAGAAACTTGATTCTCTCTTTACAATTGAACAAATCCAAGACAACAGGGATGGTTGAGTGAGATTATCCCTTATGGACGTTGTAGAATACTAAATGGGCCATTGGAGTCTGAGGAGTTGCTAGAAGGAAAAAAATCCTTGAAGTTCTTCCAAATTTCAATATAAACGCCAAACGTTTTAGATGAATGAGATAGTGGAATCAAACCCTATTCGTAAATAGGATCCTTCGAGGTGCATGACATAGTGAAATGATTAAAAAAAAGTTCCAAAGTTGATTCTATGTCCCTGTATTCACATAATGATAGACTTTAACAAATGCCCAGCCTACCGGGTGTAGTTAGGAATGGGAAATCTTTAAGCGCCTTAACACCCCCTCGTCAAACTCGTTGAAGGACAATTTGAGTTTTAGCTGAGAAAAATGCATTCATAAAAGGGGATCCAGCAACTATCAAAATAGATGCATATTCTCTTGCTAGTGTCCTCATGTGAAATAGACCAGTTAGAGGAGAACCCATTTATACACGAGCATCATCCATTATACCTGCATTATTATAAAAAGGGATCGTCCCCACTAGTTCAGGGTCCACCCAGTAGTATAGATCAGCGTCTGCCGGCTCCACCAAACCCACATGCCCCTATAAACCATGTCATTCCAGTTGTCATAAAAAATATAATGTCGATCAGAAAGTGCACAGTGGCTTTGATAACTAAGGTGATCCCTAATTTCTCTATCAATGGGGTCCCGACCATGTCCCGTCCTAAAGGTGTTAATCAAAAAGCGAGTCCACCTCTAATTTTGAGTCGCTATAGATGCATATGAATCCATTTGGGACCTGATAGAGGAAGAAATACAGATGGTTACAACCCTCGTATCAACTTTGTCATAGTTTACCTCTCCAGCTTCTTCAAAAAATTCGTTAGTACTCCCCTTAGTAAAGACATTAAGGGGTCCATCGGCATTCTCTACAAAATCCTCAACAGGCCTAAAAGAATCACTAAGTATGACAAGATTAAGGTTGGGTTGGTTAACCTCTAAAGGGTTAACATTCAGAACGTGTGGATTTTAATATATTGTAGATGATGAAGAACCTCCACCATCAGGTTCATTCATAATGTTCTCAAGCATATTTTCTATGTCAGCCATAGTAAAGATGAAAAAACAA
This sequence comes from Lathyrus sativus, assembly GCA_963859935.3. Lineage (NCBI taxonomy): Eukaryota > Viridiplantae > Streptophyta > Magnoliopsida > Fabales > Fabaceae > Lathyrus > Lathyrus sativus. Next base: position 522,443,815 of record OZ012739.1, read on the forward strand.
ATCAGCAAAATATAAAAAAAGTGGGGTAGAAATGGTACATGAGTAAAGAGGAAAAGTTAAGGAACAATGAAAATAAAGTGATACTTGAAAGTGACAGTGAACCATAAACGCATAACCCATATAAAAAAGAAAATGGTGAAACTAAAATCACCATAACTTAGAGAAGAAATAAAGGGTTTACGAGAAGGAAATAAGTTTTAGCGCTAAGAAGGAGAGGAAATTGTTTGAAAATCCAAAATAATCTTTATATAGGAGAACATGGGAGATAAATCAACATTCAGAATAAAAGAAATTGGAAAGTTGAAAAAAACAGTCAGATCTCCTCTTGGAAATGTAGTGTCACTTGATTGTATGGATGGAAATAAACCAGGCTAGTCTACAGGTGCCTATAGCCAGACCTATTTAAGCTTGGTCTGACCTGACCTAGTTAATAAATAAGTATTGGCTTAGGATTTTTAAAAGTCTATTTTATTAAATAGGCCTGCCTTAGGCTATTAAAAAAAGCTTATGAAGCCTGATAGGTTGACCTATATAATCTTATCTATTAGAAAATAAGTTAAATAATATTAAAAAGGTCGTGTTGTCTATTTGAAAATAGGTAAAATGGAATATTTGAAAGCCTTAATATGAAATAGGCTTTTAATTAGGCATCAGGACAGGCCAAGCCTTTAAAAAGCCAGACCTAAACCAAAAAAAAAAGCATGTAATATACCATATGCCAAGCTCAGGCCATAAAAATTCATTGCAAGTCAGGCTCACACTATTAAGGTCTAGTCTGACCTTACATATTCTCATTCCTAGCCATGTGTAAGGACATCCTACGAAATGTTTAAGTGATTAGACTAGAATTTAATGTGATTCTTCTATGAATCTCTTCCACTTATTAGCACAAGGATCACGACATAGAGATCCTGGTCATGTTTCTTAGAAGGCATCCCATATGTCACATCACGACAAACCTTTAGGGCAACTGTTTTGGGTCAGCAACAAGCCCAATACGAAGTAAGCACAGTTAACTTCCAGCATATATAAGTCAACATGTGTGCAGTCTAAGGTAGGATTCTAATCATAATTCATGTTATCCCTTGATTCACTCAATGACTTGAGTGTTGGAGCACTAACTATGAAGGTACATCCCTGCGCAGCTGCACCGGAGATTTGTGCAACCACATCAATAAACTAATCATTTTGATTCATGAACATAATATATATATATATATATATATATATATATATATATATATATATATATATATATATATATATATATATATATATATATATATATATATATATATATATATATATATATATATATATATATATATATATATATATATATATATATATATATATATATATATATATATATATATATATATATATATATATATATATATATATATGGAGAGAAATAAAAAGAAAGAGTGAGAGAGTGGGATCAATTTACTCCAAGATAGCGAATCTAAGTTGAAAAACCCTAGCTCGCCGTCGAAGCTCTTCTCTTCCCCATTTGGTTTCTCAGTATGAATTTTTTATTTATCTTATGGATTACACCGATATTTTTCTTAACACAACTTTCATTACCATTCCTTTAACAAAACCCCTCTCAATCAATGTTCATGTTTTGTCAAATCTTCTTGTTTAGCCCTCTCGAGTCTACTGACTAACACACTTAGTCACTCAAGGAAAAATTTACAACCAACCTCTAAGTTGTTCAACAACAACTTAGCCCTCTTGAGTCTACTAACTAACACACTTAGTCACTCAAGGAAAATCACTTTTAAAGTGTTACAAGAGTGTTTGCAATAATGCTTCTTAATAAGCAGGTTGAAACAAATTTAAGAACAATATTTCTACATAAATCTGATCAGCAACTCTTTGTGTTTTGAGATTCTGTGACAAAGTATGTACTTTAGTGTTTTTGACTTGTGAATTGTTGTCATTTGCAATGCAACATAGTCTTCTATTTATAACCTCAAGAGATATACATTGAGGGATAATAATGTCTTTTGGCTAGGCAGCTATCTTCAATGGTAGAATCCTTGGAGAGCAAAAGTAGTAAAAGCTTAAAAAGCTTTATGTTCAATTATGAACAAAATCTCTACTTTAGACTTTTTTAGGAAAGAGCCTTTGTACAGATTCTTGGTCTCCACGTTTTACTTTGGACTTTGAGCTTTGATCCTTATCATGTATTTGAACTTTAATGTTGATCAGAGTCTTCAGAATCCTTTCTTTAAATGCTTTCTTGAGGAGCACATGTTTTTTTCTTTAAAAACACCAGTATTTATCAGAATCTTGTTGAGTTGCACTAGAAGTTGATTCCGATGAGAATTGTGTATATGTACACTTAAGATAGAATTATAGAACCAAATTGTTACATATAAAATATATGCATTGTTATCATCAAAACTAGAGATTATATGAAGAATCAAAATTTTGTTCTAACAATCTCCCCCTTTTTTATGATGATAAAATCATGTATTTTGATTAAACAATGTATATTTTCTAATGTTCTAAAGATATCAAAGTTAAGTTTTATGATACTCCCCCTGAGATAGACAAGCTCCCCCTGAGCTTATATCTCATGTTTACTTCTTCTGAATTGAATTCTTTTTGCAATGTTTACCACCAGAAGCTTCTAACGGAACAATCCTGCAATTTCTTTCACATGCTTGTATATATTGTGTTAGAATGTGAGCATGAATTTTTAGAGAGCAGATATATATCAAAATCATTCCTACTTTTACTCCCTCTTTTGCCATAATAAGAAAAATTATAAATAAGATGGAAAATACAAAAAAAATGTTGAATCGGACGAAAAAATAAGGCCTAAAGTGCGTAGGGAAGTGAAGTGGAAGGAGTCCTTGCAAGAAGTTGAATGAGCATATCCTTGATGGAACGATTAACTTCAACTTGACTATCCAACCTATCTTGCACCGTTTTCTGATTTTTGCAAATCAACCAATGTTTGAGCCATAACTGGAAGAAGGTTATCATCTGAGACATGTTTTTCAGCAGTAGCTTGCAGTACAGCTTCTCTTTCTACAATGGCTTTCTTTTCAGCTTCCTTCTTGGCAATCTCAGCCGCAATTCTGTCATCTTCCTTTCTTGCTTCTTCAGCAAGCCTTTCTCTTTCGTTCTTCTCTTCTAGTCTTACTTCTGCTTCACGTACAAATTTCTCTTTAACTTGATCCGAGAAACCCTTGATTTCTTTAAGTTCTTTTGTTAGTCAAGTGTTAAAGAGATTCCAATTTGTAGTCAGAAGGGTAGGCTCTTCACTAGAATTGGATTCTTCGTAGAGCCCTTTAGCTTTAGTGACAGCATTTTCCAGAAAGCTAGAAAGAACATCAGTTAGTGTTTTGCTAGAAGGTGGATGACCAGAAGTCTGAGAATCATGATGAGTGTTATCATCAAATGCGCATTTTGTGGGAGAGTCTAAAGGAACATTGTATACTGAGGGTGGTGGAGAAGATATAGATTCTAATGGAATTCGGCAAAGATTGGAGTTGGAGTTTCTGAAGGAGAGGTGAAAATATTTAAAGCTAAGGATGAGAAAGCATATTGTAAAAGGGATATAGGAGCAGTAGTGGTGGAAATGTTGTTATTGAAGAGGTTGTCATTTTGAATTTTTCAAGAGGAGCGGAAGCATAAGTTGGTGTATGCGGAATGGCGAAGGTAGTGACTGTGGTTCAGAATGATGGTAGTAGGGGAAGAATTTGTGAAATAAGATTTCTGGTATTTGTCCCATAAGCAACCAAAGCTGAGGAGTCGGAAATTTTACTTGTTGGAGCAAGGGAAACAACTGTTTCATAGTTCATCGAGGAATTTCCTGATTCCTTAAGCCCTAACTTCTTTTTCTTTGCAGTCTTGACCTTTACAGAAACATGTTTCCTTTTATAAAGGTTTGGTGGTTCAGCTAGGAGTTGGTCAAACGAGATTCTAGACAAATCATGACCCTCTTTTTCAAGATGTTCCAAATAAGCATTTAAGACTTCTGGTGAATCAATTTGAGTGAAAATAGGATAGTTGTCAACAATTAATCTTCGTCCTTTGATACTTTCAAATTCTATATCCATTGTGGGTTCAACAGTGATCTCTTTGATAAGAGACATGCTTTTGACATTCTTGATGTTGAAGGGTTTTCCAGTATCTTCACCAAGATCACCGACTAAGTTATGTTTAACCACATGATCCACAAGACCATTTTCTATCATAATATCTGAAATGAGTTTTCCCAAAAGAATATCCCCTTTTGGATTATCCCTAGAGTCACTGACAGAGTCTCGAAGGAACTTGAACAGAATGGATGGAAGATTTATTTTCACTCCTTGCTGCAGAAAGTACAGTATGTACTCCTGATTAGTATTAGTGTAGTTGGAGGAACTTATTGAAGGTATGGTGTGAATGTGTCGCAACTGCGAAAAAACAACAGGCGGAAAAACAGAAGATTCACTACCTAACATTATTTATCCCAGCAAAGGGAAAGGAAACGACCGAAAAAACCTAAAAGAAGGGAGAAAACAAGGTCATCGCAACCAAATCTTGGGTTCGGGAGTCGATTACGCAAGGGGGAGGTATTAGCACCCCTCACGTCTGTTGTACTCAACGGGATCCATGCTTGTTGTCTAATCAAAGGGTGAGTTATTTAAAGCCTACTGCTAAACGGAAACGGGAAAAGGGAAAGAAAAAGGAAACTCGATAGGACATCACCGCCCTATGCCTATGTATTCCCTCGTGCAATGGGAAAGTTAGAGTCAACGTAGTTCGAAGGACTACGGGTGAATGGGGGGATTGTGCTTGCCAAGACTTCGTCGTCTTGTGCCTACATATCCTCGCCTGGTATGAGAAATTAGAGCAAATGTAGTTTGAACTACAGTAGGGAGAAGGATCTCGATCCCACTTAGGTGAGAGAAAAGGTTTGATTAATAGGTTGGTCTCGATCGCACTGAGGCGAGAGAAAAATGGAACTTAGTTGTTAGTATGCTCGCCAAGGATAAAGATCCTCGTGCCTACGTATCCTCATTAGAGAATAAGGAATCAGAGCATTTATAGTTCACGGCTACGGGAAAACGGGATCTCGATCGCACAGGGGAAAGAGAAAAGATTCTGGATCTGAAACGCCTTAACAGAAGTGAATTGACTTTGTTTGAGATGCGTATTGCAATAAAGTCTATGACATAGGAGCGAATGCCTCGCATATCATCCCCAGACAGGACGTACACTAAACACTCTAGACGAGTAAGGAGAAACACATCACTCATCATTTCCCACATGCTTAAGGCTCGTGGCGTACAATGTTCATCGTCTTTATTAAGTGTTTTAAAGTTAATTCGAGGGAGAGAAGCGAAAGATGCACAGAAGGTCTAAGGGAAACTAAATCCTAGATGTTTTCATCCAACAATAGCCCTAAGGTCAAGATTAGGTGGGAGCAAACCTAACGTTGTCATGCTTGGATTGAGAGCCTAATGTCTCTCCTACCTCCAACTTAATCAAAAATTAAGTGGAGTTAGGAATCCTAAGGGATCATGTGAATAAAAAGTAATCAACAAGTAGACCCGAAGCATCTCAGTCACAAAGAGAAAACAAATACGAAATAAGGCTCAATTACAAGGCATGCATCAACACTTAATCAAGAACTAATCAGGAGAGGCATGATAAACATGGAAACAAAGCCAGAAAGAAATTCACGAGAAATATTTACAAGTATCATCAAGGAAAGAAGTCAAAGTATCACCAAGATTTCATTAAAACCTAATCAAAGTCTAAACAAAATTTTAATCAAAAATAACTAAAATCAAAGTCTAGAACAAGATTTATCAAAATTAATCTAACATTAAAAGCACAAGCAAACCAACAATTAATTAAAATTAAAAGTCAATCAACTCCTAATATCTAATTAAATTCAAGACCAACTTCTAATAAAATGCAAGATCAAATCAAGATTAAATCCTAATCAAAATAAAATTAAACTAATTAACAAATCAAGCTCAAATTACAATTAAAAACTAAATCAAAACTTAATTCAATATTAACTTCTAAAAATAAAATCTAATTCTAATCAAAATTAAATTCAAAAATCAAATTATATCTAATTCTAAAATTATTAGGAAAAAAGAAATAATTCTAATGACAAAAAACTAAAAACTAAATAAACACAGGGGTGCAGTAGGAATTATGGAAGTGCAAAAAGTAAAGTTGATTGGAGCCCAGTCCAATCCACAAGCCAGCAAACCCAATCCAATAACCCTTGCACACAGGGAGGGTGAACTGAGAAGCAAGGTGGTCCAAAAACAAATCCTCATGGGCTACAGTTTCAGGCCCAATGGCCTCTACACAAATCCAAAGGGGTGTATTGGATAATTTGGAGGCGTGTGGGCACGAATTCGACGTAGGCCTTGAAGCCCAAACCATTAACACAATTCAAACTTTAAAAAAAAAACCTAGTGGTCCCTCAACAACAATCCTTCCTCACCCTTCTTCAATACTTCAACCGCACAACTTTCCTTTCCCTCCGTTCAAAAATTAGCCGCCTGTGACACGCCATCTCACTATTGTCCATGTCGCACCCTCTCCTCTCCATCCTCGACGCTTTTATTCCTTCCATCTCTCCTTTCCCAAACCGCACCATAGCCTCTCCTTCCTCACTTCGTCGCTCAACCTGCTTCTATTTACACTACAACCATTTCATCTTCACTCTATCCTACTCCTTCACTCAACACTCGAATCAAATTAGAGCTAAAAATGAACCAGGACTAATCTACCATAATTCGAAGATAAGGAACAGAGTAACATAAATGATACTTACCTATCAGAGTTGCTCCGATGGCACTTCAAAGATGAATAAAAAATTTCATGGCTCAGGTATGCTCGCTTCCACCTTATCGTGTTTACTCGCTTATGTTTCCTTCTTCTTCTGATGCCGCGAATCTCCTTGGCTTCCTCTTCAATCTGGTGTCGCTTCTGACGGATTGATGAATTTACATAAATTACTTATGCGGCTTGCTTGCTATGAATTCCTTGCGTTGTTGTTGTTGAACTTGCAGGTTCTTGAAGTTACAATGAAATTTCTTCTGTGATATTCTGTTAGGGACTTTTTCACTTGCTAAATTCTGTTATGTCATTTTACTCACTGCCTTATAGAATTTTTCTGTTATGAGCTCTCTATGTAACTTTTGTGTTGAGAATTATTCTTCTATCTGATATGGACTGCTATATATCGCTCTCCCTTTTGGATCTCATGTTCTGCAGATTTTTCAATTTGGTGTACCAGCGGCTATGTACTCTTTGGTTATCAAAAGTAACCTTTTCTAAGCACAATTTAAAATCTGCATAACTGATACCACTAAATAGAGAAGAGAAATTCGATAAATAAAATCAAATGGGTGCATTTATTTTTTGCCTCGATAGAAAACATGGCACACTCATGTCAGTGTTGCAAAACTGCTGCCCAGCTTCCTTTATGAAATCAAGGAATAGTGTTGTCTGCTTCACGTGAGGCATACATAATACGTGAAACAGGAAATTGCACTGCCAGTAGTAGTTAACATTGTCTTGATTTCCAGACAATATTGATTCTCATGTATTGCACTGACAATTTCGGCGGAAGATAACTTCAATGAGCAAAATTGGTATATTTCAAACATTCCTGGTACAACCTCAAAATGTAGATTGACACAAGGGGCAAGATGATTTGTGAGATTTTGAAAACCATTGGTAAAGGCAAGCGGAATGAAATTTGTGTTTGCAAGTCCTGTAAGGAACACTGTGGTTTATAGTGTGGTTTTAAAAAAAAGGATAATTAAATTGAAGATGGACATAAAAATTAAATGGGATAATTAAATTTGAAAATAGGTATTGAGTTTGAATATAGAAAAAATGGATATGGCAAGGCAATTTGAACCTTTGAAATGAATTGAAACCAACTTGAATATTTGGATTGATATGGAATGGGATTTAGATAATGAATATAATAAAGTGGATAAATTGGATTTCAAAATGGATATTGAAATGGGCAATGGTTATTTTGAATGAGTTGTATATTGATAATGACATGGGAATGGATATGATTTTAATGGACTTGTATCTTGAATTCCAAGCAATCCACATGGATCTTTTTTACACTCCGTATGCTTAAACATCTGACCAATTGAACATCCTTGATCCCAAATAAAACTTGCATTCTAAATGGATCCCCAGCCACAAGTGATAAGCAACTAAGCAAGCAACAATGCCTTGATTACCATATGGTTTGCAATTTGATCTCTTGTACCATAATTGAATGCTTTACAATCCAACCCACAAGATACTTTGCCTTTATAACCAATGATCTTATCATGAGAACAATTCCTTGAGAGCCCTTTGGAGATGAAGATGGGACATGAAGTGCAGAAATAAGCATGATTACTAAGATGTCCTTGCCGTGAAAACCTTAGTCCAATGAACCTCAGCTGATAAAAATCCACAAGCTCAACGATGAATGAGAAACCCTAATTCTCCCTGAGATACACCCTGAATAAGGAAATATCTTGCACGGAGAAGGAATCAAAACCCTAAACCATAGCCTTCTAAAATAAATCACAGATGACGCCCCAAACACTTGATACTCTTGAGAAATCTTGAGAAAGATAAAATTGATCCTTGATGATCTTTTGATATTATTGTGATATCGGTGCTCATGATCTTTTGCTCTCTCTTTATTTAACTCACACTCTATCCGGCCCTTTTCGGAGCTCTGATACCAATTGTTAAAACTCAAGGACCAAGAGATAACAGTAGAAAAAATAACACTACATTAAAATCCAAATAAACAGAGACTGTTTTATAGCCTTTTATCAGAACAGAAGAGTGGCAGAAAACCATGTTTACAAACCTACTATGTGGTTACTAAGAAACTGAAATAAATACTGATTCTCCCTAAAAACTAGGACAGCGTGACTGACTTATTCTTCTTAAATACTAGGACTTGATAACAGAATTAATAAAAACTATAACAAATAATACCTAACAAAGAGCAATCGTCTTTGTGGTGTTTATGTACTACGGATCTCTCCCCTACCGTTATCTCTTCATCTGAGCAGTTTCTTACTTTTTTGTTTGTTATGGATAACTTTGTTGGCTTGTGTTGGTGTGTATGCTTCCACCAACCTCATTAAAAGGAGGGACCCCTGGTGAGATATTAGTAACCTTCAGTCCTTGCATCCTCTTCCTTGGTCCTTTTTAGGGGATTTTATTGTGATATCGGTGCTCATGAGCATCGAGGCAGGAATGGTCCTTCCAGAAGTCCTATGTCTGAATTCAAAAATTGGTTTGATTCCAACAGCCTCATTCATATTCCCACTTCTGGTGCCAGATTCACTTAGTCCAATAAGTGAGATTCTTCTTTCTCCATTGAGAGACATCTGGGCAGGTACATTGGGAACCAACTTTGGTTTGATGTTTGCAATCAAATCTCTGTCTCTACTCTTTCTGAAATCCATTATGATCACTATCTGCTATTGTTAGAGTTTCACATTAACCCTATTCATATTGCGTTCCATGTTAAATTCCTTAAAACTTGGTCTCTTCACAAGGATTGCAGGGAGTTGATTGAATATGTTTGGAGTCAAGAGATTATTGGTTGTCACATGTTTGTTCTCAATAAGAAGCTTCAGCTTTTGAAACGAGAGCTTAAAGGGTGGAATAAAAACACCTTTGGCAATGTCAGAAAATGTTAGAAGTGCATAGGAGTTTCTTAGGAAAGTTTAACATTAAATCTAGATTAAAGGTACTAATGATAATCTAAAGCATCATAAAGTCAACGCTCAAAGTTCTCTCCTGGTTGCCTTAGACATAAATGAGTGTTTTTAGAGGGAGAAATATAGAGTCAAGTGGCAGTTAGAGGGTGACCGTAACGCTGCATTTTCCCATCGTGTCACAAAAATCAAGCATAATCCAAAGCCCATCTCTATGTTTTATCATGAAGATAAGGTGCTTATTGATTCTAAGGAGATAACTCATTGCACTGTGACTTACTTCAAAACTCTTTTTTCCACTAACTCGGTTATTTTGCAAGATCTTAGCATGAAGGATGATACCATTCCTCTTTTTTTATGATAATATGAATGTCTTCCTGACGAGGCTCCCTTCTTTGGATGATATCTCTGCTGCATTTCTTGCTCTGAACAAAGACAGTGCGTCGGGTCTGGACAATTTTGGAGCTTCTTTTTATCACACGTATTGGAATATCTTCAAGGTCGACATTTCAAATGTAGTTTTGGATTTCTTTCTCTATGGTTGGATTCTGCCTTGGTTTAACTCCACTTTATAGTGCTTATTTCTAAACTCATGGATGCTGATAAATTGGATCAATTTCGTCCCATTGTTATTTCAAATTTTAAGTCTAAACTGATATCTAAGATTATCGATGACAAGCTTGCTTCTTTGATGCCCGTTTTTGGTTTCTCATGAGTAGCGGGACTTTATTCAAGGTAAACTTATTCATGATTGTATCGGCTTAGCTTCGGAAGCTATTAATTTACTGGATTCTAAAACTTGGCGTGGTAATGTGACTCTTAAGGTGGATATTAAGAAGGCTTTTGATACGCTTAACTGGGATTTCCTTTTGAAATCTATTCACAATTTTGGGTTCAATAGCAAACTATGTTCGTGGATTAGTACCATTCTTCATTCGACTTTTTTGTCCATTAACATTAATGGAGTTTTACAAGTTTTCTTTAGCTGCACTCGTGGAGTCTGACAAGGCGACTCGCTCTCGCTGTTGTTGTTTTCTCTTGCGAAGATGTTTTGAGTAGAAGGATTCTTTAGTTATTGTCTTATAGAAAATTGAATCTTATTGTTGGGCCGAAGAATATTAGGGTTCCATCTCATATTCTTTACACAGACGATGTTCTTATTTTCTACAAAGGTAAAATTTCCAACATCAAAAATATCATTTCTATTTTCAAAGATTATGTTGTAATTTCTGGGCAAGTCGTCAATTATGGGAAATATTTCATCTATTGTGGTTCCATGTCAACCTCCCGCCTCGATATCCTTGCTGACTTATTCAGGTTCCAAATAGGTTATACTCATTTCATCTATCTTGTTGTTCCTCTCTTCAAAGGTAAATCTAAGAAGATTTTCTTCTAATCGATTGCTGATAGAATTATCAATAAGTTGGCTTCGTGGAAAGGTTTGCTGTTATCTTTTTCCTGTAGAATGGAGTTGATTAAATCCATTATTCAAGGGATGCTTACTCAAAGCATGTCAATCTATGATTAACTTATGTCTCTTATTTGTGATCTTGAGAGGGCGGTGAGGAGATTAATTTGGATTGGGGAAACTGCTAAAAATAAAACTGTTACAGTGGCATGGAATAATATCTATAAGCCTATTGAAGAAGGCGAGCTTGGGTTGAGATCTCTTTTCAAGTTAAATGAATATTAAACCTGAAGCTTGCTTGGGATAATTTAAGCTCTGCTGGCAGATGGGATACTCTTCTTAGGGAAAGAGTTATGCATAAGAATAAGTTCATCTCCCATCATGTTTTCTCTTCCATTTGGTCAAGTTCTAAGCTAGAGATCAACAATGTTCTTGATAACTCATCATGGTGTCTTGGGAATGGTAAATCAAATAGTTTGTGGTGCGATAACTGGTATGGTTCTCCTTTGTGTCTTGATGATGATGCCGCGACTTTGATTGGTGATCAAACGGTCAGTAACATTATGGTAAATGGTAACTAGGATTTTTCTAAATCCTCCTTCAACATTTCCCTCTCTATTCAGGTGCACTTTAGAAACCGTCATATCCCTTTTTATTTTCGCCCAGATAAGCGTTGTTGGAACTTTTCTACTAATGGAGAGTTATCACTTAAATTGGCTTATGATTTTAAACGTAATAGAGGCACTCTTAAGGGCTGTTGGAGATGGATTTGGAACAATTCGATTCCTCAGTATAAGTCTTTCTTAGTGTGAAGGCTTCTTCATAAGAAGTTGCATACTGATGATTAATGAAAAAGAAGAAGTTTTTTGTTACCTTGTAGATGTGATCTTTGTGGCTTGGCTGAGGAAACAAAATCCCATTTGTTCTTTACTTGTATTTATGCTTCAAAGCTTTGGAGTTGGTTGAAGAACATGCTCTATCTCAATTACTCTATCATTGGTTGGACATATATTTGGACTCTTTTCGGAACAGCAGGCACTGCTCATGTATGGTTTTCTCTAGAGTAGCCACCATTTTCACTTTCAACTCGATTTGGAAGGCTCGAAACTTGATTAGATTTAATGAGACTTTAACTCCTATCTCTTTTTCTATTTCTTTTATTATGGAGGTTGTTTCCACTGTGGGTAATGCCATTTCGGTTGACCCTCATCTTTGTTTGCATGATTTTGGGATCCTTAAGAGATTTAAGGTTATAAGGCCTCCGCGTGCTCTAAATATTCTGGAGGTTTCTTGGCAACCTCCTCCAAGGGATTGGATAAAGTTGAATTGTGATGGAGCCCCCACATCCACTTCGGGATTCTCAACTTGTGGGGGCCTTACTAGAGACATTGGTCGTTCTTTTATGGGTGTTTTTCTTATTTTTTAAGTGTCTCGAGTTCTCTCATTGACAAACTCTCGGGTGCTATACAAGAAATTGAATCCGCTCACGAGAAGAATTGGCACAATGTTTGGTTGGAAACAAACTCGAAGACGATGGTTAAATCTTTTAATCCTCCGTATTGTGTGCCTTAGTTGATTAGGAATAAATGGATTAATTGTATTAATTTAGTCTCTAGGTGGAATTTTGTAGTTTCCAGTTAGAGAAGAGAATAGAAAAGAATAGTTTTGTAGATGCGCTTGCTAACTTAGGTTTACCATTGACTGATACTTCCCTTTTTACCTTTATACCTTTGTGTATTAAGGCAGATTTGGTAAAAAAATAAGCTTGGTTTGCTCTTCTTTAGATTTTTTTTCCTCTTGACAGGATTTTGGTATAGTCCCTCTCTCTTTTTGTGATCCGTTTTCTTTTTATTTAACCTTATTAAGAAAATCATAGCCTTTGAATTAAATTTAATCTAATGGTTAAATTAGCTCTTTTACTTAATTAACCATTAAATTAATTCAACTCAAAGGCTATGATTTGTAGTAAGCTAAAAAACTTACTCTTGGAGTAAGTTAATTCCCATTATATATATATATATATATATATATATATATATATATATATATATATATATATATATATATATATATATATATATATGTATATATATATATATATATATGTATATATATATATATATACATATATATATATACATATATATATATATATATATATGTATATATATATATATATATATATATATACATATATATATATATACATATATATATATATATATATATATATATATATATATATATGGCTTAAATAGTGCTTTCGTCCTTGTAAGTTAGTGAATTTTTAGTTTTCATCTCTGTATCTTTTTTTTGGTCCAAGCCCCCATATGTCCATTTCTCTTTGGCATTAGTCCCTGTTGTGAGTGAGTCGTTAAAAAAATGCTAAGGTGGTGATGACTTGGCTTATGTTTTAGCATTTGTTTTATTATTTACTTTAACACACGTGGATATATTGTCCCCCCCCCCCCACTCACAAAATATGTCACCAAAACTCATTTCCCTCCTTTTCTATTTAGTCCCTGTAAATTAGGGTTTCCTATTTAGAAAGCATTTCAGTTCAGTCAGAGCTCAGAGAAGGTGAAGGCGACTGGTACAAGTGCTTGTCTGGGCGAGGTGACTAAGGGTGACGAAGCTACAATTGTGAGTTAGCAACCTAATTGAATCTTCTAAGTATGACATTCACGGTGGACATTCATTATGGGGGAAAGTTTGTTATGGATAGTGTCGTATACTACTTAGGTGAGGATAAGCATGCAGTAGACATCGACCCTGATAGGTGGAGCTTCTTTGAAGCAACTGGTATTGTGAAAGAAATTTGCAACCTTGAGTCCGCTGATTATTGGCTATGGTAGTATAACATTATATCGGGTAAGCATAAAAGGATAGTTAGTGATATTGATGCTGCTGAGGTTTATGAATAAGCTATTGAAACTAGTTGTGGTGTGGATTTATTTGTTGAGCATATAGTAGTTGTAGCTGATAATGTCGTTAATGATACTGATAATGTTAATGATAATGTTGATAATGGTATTGCTGCTAATGTTGATGATATTGAAGCTGATAATGTTATTGAGGATGATGTTAATGATAATGTTGATAATGGTATTGTTGATAATGTTGGTAATTGTTGCACCCTAAAATTTGCTCAACCTACTTCACCTGGTTTATGTTTCAATTGCATTAGCATTTGCCTATAAAGTGATGTACATAGTCTAATCATCTGCATAGCATAGCATAGCAAGTTATCCAATAAGGGACCAAGTACTATTCTCATCTCTATGAGCCTATCAAGAGGTTATTGTTCAAATTCAAGCACATCTAAGTCATCAGAAAGAAATTGAAATATAAGAAGTCAGTGGATCAAGCAGTGGATCTATCTCCTATCTTAAGGGTGTTTGAAGACCATCAAAGAAGTTGTGAGCTGTGAACTAAGGTCATGGAGGGTATATATACATCATGGAAGACATGGAGAGTCATTTTGAAAGTGAGACAAGTCATTGATATGATCACAAGAGCTGCAGTTGAAGACAGTCAACTAGGGTTTCATCTGGGTCAACCCTAGGTCAACCCTAGGTCAAATGATTGATTGAAAGGCATCAAGGTCTATTTGAGAGATGTGGGGTTCATCATTTGACATGTAGATAAGGATGTGGTGTTGTGCCAAGGATAAATCAAGAGAAATCAAGAAGAAGAGGAGTTTCTAAATTAGGGTTTATGTGTAAAATCCCCTGATTTAGGTCAAACTTCCAAGCAAGATAATTCAAAATACAAGCTTCAAATGGATCCTTGGCCAACATGAAACTTGTATAGGATCTCAAGACCTTTAATTTGAGTGGTGGAAGACATCAAGGAGATTTATAGAACTCAAGTTATGGTCCTTGCAAGTTACAGGTCATCTGAGGCATATGAAATTTTGTCTGTGAAAGTTACTTGTCTTCCAAGCAACTTTTACCCCTCAAGGAGATTTCAAATGGATTTCTGGTCAACATGAGAGTTGTTCCTCATTGTCTTAGCTTTCTAGAAAGGTATGGTATTCCTTCATCTGATTTGTGGAACTCTACTTATGACCTTGGCAAGCAAAGGGTATTTTGGTCATTTGAGAATTACAGGTCATTTCAAGCCTATGCCCAAAACTCATACAAGGAAGCTTCAAATGAAAAACTTCACAACATCAAACTTGCTCCAAATGACATTTTGAGTCTATAAAAGTGATCATGAGAGTTTGGAAATGCTCATAGCTCAAGGTTCCAAATTTGGTCAATTAAAAGGTGAATTTAATGAATAAAAGTGACCTAAAAATGAGATTTTTCATACCATGGCCAAATGGGATGAAATTATAGGTCATTTTGATTGGAAAGAATGTTTTAAGAACATTGGCAAAAGTGGATTTTTGAGTTTAGTTCAAAGTTTGGAAGTTATACTAGTTGGCTTACAAAAGAAGTAACATATCCAAATTCACAAGGAAATTGTGCACAAGAAGGTTCTAACAAGTTCTAGATGTTTCCATGAGCATCTATATATTGAGTAGAGTGGCTCCAATCATGGGTTGGTGATTCATTTTGGTTGAAACTCATAGTTGCATCTCATTCTTCAATCTTGCAAATTCATTCCAAACTCTATCAAATCTTCATCATTTTCCAAAATTCTTGATCCTATCATCATCTATATTCATCATAGAGCAAGTTTCCATCAAGATCTGGCTGAATTGAAGTAGAATTCGTGTGCTACCAAGTGTATCATCCAAATTGCAAAAGGAAGTGGTTATGGCAATCCAAGGTGTTTAAGCAAGTGTTGTTGCATACAGAACCAAGAATCAAGTCTATTGATCAAGTCCAAAGCACTGCAAGCTGTGAATCCAAGAGATCATCCATCTGTTTTCAAGATTACACCAGGTTAGTTTTTCTATCGAATTGGCTAGAAATAGTTAGCATGAGGTAGAATTATTAGGTTAGAACTGTTAGGAATAGTTAGATGAATGATTCTGATGAATTTGAGGGCATTTCATGGAGTTCACCATTGAAGCACCAAAACTGTTGAGCCTTAGAACACTTAGGTTAGGGCATGTTAATCTTAGCTAGATAGATTAGAATGATCAGCATAGCATGTAGAATGCATTAGTGTAAGAGTTAGCAAGAATCATCAAGATTGATCTCAGTGTAAAGTGTTGGAACCAAGGTCTTCTACCTATCGGGTTTGGCTCTAGATGGAGTTTTAAAGAAAACTGAAACCATGGTTGTTTAGAGGAGAAGATCTAGAGCATTTTTGCTTTTTACGGATATGAGTTTCATGGAGAAACGAAGGTGTATGATGATGGTGAAACCTGGTTCGTGCAAGCTTGCTCAGAGCTCAATAATGGTGGAAACCCTAGGTTATTTGGAGAAGAAACATGACAACCGTTGGATCATCCACGAGACTTTGACTGAAGCACGCATCCGAGGGCCAGGATTTAAAGATGAAACGCGAGGGAACTCAGGCAGCGTGAAACGCACCGTTTCACTTAAAGTCCCAGCTTGGGCTTAGGGATCCATTGCTATTCGTACCACCACCTTCAAGGCCCAACATGAAATGAACTAATATAACTGCTATTTGCACCGTTTTTGGTTATTTTTCTTTTTGTGTTTTTTCTGATTAGCTGGGCCCAGACGCGCCTTGCTATGCGCACCCCCAGTCTGGGCCCATTGTCCATTTTTTAACTGAAATCCTTACTAATTGCACCCCTAACTCTTTTATAATCATTTTAATTTCTTTTATTTTTGTTAATTCTTTGAAAAATCATAACAAATTGGAAATTTCATATTTTTAAATGGTTGTTTTTGCATCTTTTTCATATTTCTGTCAAGAAAATTGTCATATAATAAAATTAGCATTTTATTTTGTTTTTGCATTTTTAGTATATTTTTCTTTTAAATAGGTTTAAATGATGTTTAGTTTAGTACTTGATATTGTTGATTTTTGTTTAGCTAGATCCTTGTATATTTTGGACCCATTCTTTTTAGAGTACTTCACTTGGGACTTTAATTTTCATATGGGATTTAATTCCTGATTTTAGGACTAATTTTTAGATGGTTTGTTTAGGTGTGATTAGGAGAATCAAAACTAGGGTTTAGATATAACATAGGTGTAATAAATCATTTCTTTTAGGAGTTGTAGTTTGAATTTTGGGGGTATGGGACTATAGGGGTATTATGGGTAGATAATAGATCCCTTAGAAAATATTAGGCTTCCCCTATTCTACTATTAATATTAGTATATTTCCTGTATTGGCTTGACTGTGTGGTGTGCCCTCTCTAGGGTTATTATTTGACTGTGTGGGGTATTGGGCCTACTTGGGGTTTGGGGGTTTGAGCTGAAGACTGTGCTGATGAAGCCCATTGAAGATTAAAGAATGAAGACCAATTTCCAGAGTTGATGAAGAGTATCTCTTGTTGGCAGCTGTTGAAGGTTATAGGATCTAGGAGTTAGGCAGAGCTCTAGAGTAGAAAACTTGATTCACAAACATGGAAGGTCTTGGTTGCCTCCATCCCTCTCTATGATGCAGAGTCTCTCTAAGACATTCACCCCCTTCCTTTGGAAGGCTTGGTGATAGTGTCTAAGAGATAGAACTCTTGAGAGAAACATTCTATGTGTTGTTAGCAGTCTGTTTGCCACCATTGGTGGTCAACTAATTGCTTAACACCCCAGTTCATTCTTTTGACTGTTTCTTATCTTGGAGAGTGAGACTTGAAGAAAAGCCCCGGAAGATTGAAGACAAGACCTTGATTGAAGGTTGTGAAGAGGAAGACTGATGCCTGCTTGAAGCTTGTAGGTGTTTGAAGATGACTTGAAGACAGATGTTGATGAAGAATGCTGTTTGCTGTTTATCTTTTGCTGTTCAAAATTTTTGATGTATTGTTTGAATTTCCCTGACTGTATTGTTTGCCATTAACCTGTTAGGTGGAAAGTGAATCTTGTTCACTTTTGCCTGTTGTTTTCTAGGTTCGAGGTTGAGTGAGACTCCCTTGCCTCGCTTGTATTGCTACATTCATGCATTTTACTGCTTTATTGTATATATGCTTTTGTTTCTGTTTCCGTTTATCCCTTAGGATCTCTGTTTCTCTCTGCGCAAGAGAGGAACATGATAGACATTAGGTCTTAACCCATGCATGATAACATAAGGTTAGTTTGATTCCCTTTGCAACCATAGGTTAGAGTTCTGTCTCTTCTTTCTCAAAAACAAACAGAAAAACACAATAAGATTTCAAACACAATAAAAGACACTTCTTCCGTAAAAGAACGTGAACTCGTCAAAACGTCATTTTTGTCCGCTGGGACTGTAATCAGAAAAACCCTTTTTCAGAAGGAATAAAAACAATCAAGACAGACTTGTGTCGTACGTTGCCCGAACTACGTTTGCTCTGATCTTTCATGTTGTATGAAAGTACGTAGGCATAGGATGCGATATCCTAGAGAGCAACCTTCCCCTCCTTTACCGTAGGTAGGCGAACTACGTTGACTCTGATTTCTCGTTCCAGACGGGAATACGTAGGCATAAAGTGCGATACTTTGCCGAGTCATTTTATTTTCTTTTTAACCCTTAACCTGTAGTGTAGATAGAATAACAATCCATACCCGAAAACAAGCGTGTATCCCGTCGAGTACGACGGACGTGAGGGGTGCTAATACCTTCCCCTTGCGTAACCGACTCCCGAATCCAGGTTTTGGTTGCGATGACCATACCTTTTCCCTCTTTTCGTGAGGTTTTCTCTGAGCGTTTCCTTTCCCTCCGTTGGGATAAATAACGCACGGTGGCGACTCTTCTGTTCAGCCGGCGCCGATTTTCGCAGTAGCGACAGCTGGCGACTCTGCTGGGGATCCAACGTCCCCTGGCTGCTAAGGACTGCGATAGTTCCTTATGCATTTGGGATCCAACGTCCCTTAAGCGAGTCAATCCTAGCGCTTGTTTTCCCGTCGAGGATTTTGTATGGATTTATTTTTTTCTGTCATTTACTTCCAGCATTATATTATTGTTATTATTGCTGTATTGGGGTGTGACAGGTGTTCTATGATTGAGAGATAAGCCGTACCTGGGCTTGAGTGCACCTAGAATTAGAGTGGAAATTAGTGGGCGCGCACGTGCTTTGCATGTCCTAGTGTCCCGCGAAATCCACACTCAGGCGAGGTTCTTCTGGTTGGCCTCCTGTCCTGCCCTTTGGGTGGCTCGGGTTGCTGGTTAGTTGGATTGTCGACTCTGGGAACCGATCATTTGGAAGTTGGATAAGTGAGGCCTCTTCAGGATTTGATGATGCCACTCCTTCTGGGAATCGTATCATCAACCCTGAAAGTCTGTGACGCCGACGACCGCATAGGATGCCATACCTTTGTCAGTTACTAGGACACCTACCTGTGAGGGGGCTTGGGGTTATGCAGGTAACTAGACCTTCAGATACCGGTTGTTTCTCGATCTGAGATCCTGAGTATTTATGGACAGTTGAGAGGTCTATCAGAGACCAGTTGGAGTTATGATATGAGGTCTGTCAGAGACCAGTCAGAGTTATGATATGAGGTCTATCAGAGACCAGTGTTGGAGCTTTGTATTGGGTCTGTCTGAGACCAGGGTTTGAGGAATTCTGGAGGGTCTATCTGAGACTTTTGATATGGTTCAGGCTTCTCAGCTATGGCATTTGGTCCCTGTTGCATGTTACTTGCATTGCATTGTTCGCATAACCATTATCATTGCATCCCATTAACGTGTGTCTGTGCTGCAGGTGCATTTGCATATTCCCTGGTTCTAGTGCCCGGACTTCTGAGCATTGATCATGGCTGGTTTGAGGATGACAGTTGCCTACAAGTTACCTATCCCTGATATTACTCCCCTCCTGGGTCTGATTTCTCTTGCTGATGAAGATGTTCGTAGAAGCTTCAGGCAGAGTTACGGACGGCTGTTGAGATTGGTTCGCAAATCAACTGATGATGAACTGAATGGGCTGTATACACTGATGCAATTCTATGACCCTGCTTTGAGATGTTTCACATTCGCTGACTTTATTTTGGGGCCTACCATTGAAGAGTATGTAGAGTTTACTGAGCTGCCAGTACAGAATAAGGTTCCCTTTATTCACTCTGCCGCTGAGCCCAAGTTGGAGGATTTAGCTAAGGCCTTGCACATGAATGCTTCTGAGCTGTTGATGACTTCTTGGCGCGGGGTTCCAGGTTTTTCTCTCCAGTTTCTGATTGGTAAGGCTCAAGAATACGCCAAGAATGGATGTTGGGTAGTCTTTAACGCTGTTTTGGCTCTATGCATTTATGGGATAGTGCTGTTTCCCAATTTCCCGAATTTCGTGGACATGGATGCATTTCATTTATTTGCTGCTGGCAACCCTGTACCCACATTGATTGGGGACTTCTACCATTCGATGCACTACAGAAATGAGAATAGGAGAGGCAAGAACGTCTCTTGTTGTGTGCCTTTGCTGTACATGTGGTTTAAGAGCCATCTCCCCCTGAAGGGACCTTTTGTGGATAGTGCAACTACAGTTGACTGGCCAGAGCGCCTGATGAGACTATCTTCTGAAGACATTGAGTGGTTTGACCGAGACTTGTTGGGGTCTGAGCTTATTTTCAGTTGTTCGGGGTATCCTAATGTTCCGTTGATAGGAAGAAAAGGGTGTATCAATTACAACCCATCTCTGTTCGTTCGCCAGTTTGGATACGCGTTGAAGAACCCGCCTCAGGAGGAGGAAGTACAGGAATCTCTGTACTTCACCGGTGATTTGAATGGAGAGTTACTAGCTAAGCTTCAGCACGCCTGGATGCGTATCAACAGAAGAGGGAAGCCACTGTTGGGGAAGAATGATTGTCAGGCTTATGTACCTTACAAAGTTTGGATCCAAGAGAGAGCAAGTCAGTTGCTGATGCCATTTCCAGCTGCACCAGTCCCTGTTCATATTCCGGTGGAAGAACCAACCAATGTTACCATGGAGGCCTACGAACAAGTTGTAAGAGAAAAAGAAGTCTTGATGAAGATCAATGAAGAGTTAGAACAGGAACTGGCTCAGATGCGTAGTGAGAAGAACAAGGCTGTGCATTCTTTCCAACAGCAGATCGAGTTAGTAGACAGGCTAGGTGTTGAACTGACCGAAGAGAAAAAGAAGCGTGAGCGTCTGGGGAAAGAGTTCAGAAGCTCTCATGACATGTTGGAATCCAAAAAGAAAGCACTCGATGCCGCCCACCGGGAAATCTCTTCTTGTAACAAAACATGGAATGCTACGCTAACTAACAACAAAAAGAGGGAAGACAAATTGAAGCAGCAAATCTCTGAACTCGAAGAACAGTTGAAGGCTAGCACCAAGAAGTATGAAGAAGAGGTAATGTCCAGATATAGTCTCTAGAATGCATTGAACAAGGCCATCGAAGGCAAGAAAGAAGCTGTGTCTCAGAAGCGGAAGCTAGAGGATCGCTTCGGAGAAGGGGCATGGGAAGAATCTGCTGGTGATTTGCGACGTGTTCTCAAGAGAAGAGATCTACTTGTTGAGGGTCTGCTTACCCGACCAAGTCATCCAGAGACTAAGAAGTTACTAGAGGAGTACCAGGCATATGGGAGTACTTGACCATTTCATGTATTGACGTGTATGCTTTATTTGCATAGCGCTGACCATCACCAGGATTGTTGGTTGAGGTAATGCCTTCTTATTGTACACTCATTGATATTGTATTCTGGGCTTAATGGATTTCTCTACAATATATGAGGTTTTCTATGGTTCGGCTTCGATCTTCGTATTGCTGTCACTATCACCACACTGACACATTCGCACTAGAATCGGGGAATGATATTCCCTAATGCACAGACACATATTGCATTGCATTCCCATTCATGTTGCATTACAGGTGATTATTGAACGGTATCTCATTTCTTACACTGTACCAGGTCTTTTCAGGATTGAAAGTCAGCGCCCGCACCGATACTCCACTCGTACCAACTGCCGAAGAATTATGGATCAGATGCATAATGAAATGCAGGACATGCGTGAGAAGCTGGCGCTATTCATGCAGACAATGGAGACCATTGCGAAAGGACAAGAGAATTTGCAAGCTTTGGTGCAGCCTCTGTTGGTAAGAAATGTTGGGCACGGAAATGAGGATCATCAGTCTGTGCGAGTCGACACTATTCACGGGGATGGTACCCCCACACCAGTGGCTCCACCTGTAGTAAACATACCTGCTGTCAATGTGAACAACGGCGCTGCCGCCGGGAACGGTAACATTGGAATTGGTAACGAGACTGTCGTCAACAACGTTGGGCTCGGAGATGTCAACCTGGGTGATAATATGGGAGGTAATGGCTTCGGTAATAATGGATTTGGCTTCAATGACCAGGGGTTTGATCATGCTGGGAAGTACGGCTTCAACGCTCAAGGCTTCGGACAGGACGGATATGGTATGACTAATCAGGGTTATGGCGGATTCGGAAATGGAAATGGCGCTGGGTTAATGGCTTTTAGACCTGTTGGAGTCGCTCCGGGGTACGGTAACAGGGGGCGAGGCCCGGTAATGAATCAGACTAGAGTTGGCCGTAACAACGGGTACGATGGATACGGAACTGGGAATGGTAATTGGCAAGAAGACCAGCAAGAGGATGCTTTCTCCGGTGGAGGTTTCGAAGGTCCTATGGATGACTCTCAGAGAATCAGGATGCTCGAGGAGCAGATGAAGGGGGTCGTGAATCAAAGTGTTGTTGGCTTAGATATGACAACAATGGGTTTGGTGCCTGGCCTGAGGGTGCCAATCAAATTCAAAGCTCCTACATTCGACAAGTATAAGGGGGATACCTGTCCAAAGGTGCACGTGCGGTCATACTACAGAAGGATGTCGGCGTATTCAAACGATGAGAGGATGCTAATGCATTTCTTTCAAGATAGCTTGTCTGGTCCTTCCCTTGAGTGGTATATGGGATTGGAACCAACTCAGATAAAGACATGGAAGCAGCTGGCTGAAGCGTTTGTGGCTCACTATAAGTACAACAGTGACTTGGCACCCAACCGGGTCCAATTGCAGGGGCTGTCCCAGAAGAAGGGCGAGAGCTTCAAAGAGTATGCGCAGAAATGGCGCGACATGGCGGCTCGAGTTCATCCTCCTTTAGAGGACAAAGAAATGAATGATATGTTCATAGGAACATTCACTGGCATGTTTTATGACAAGTTGTTTCATACTTCGTTGGGCAGTTTCTCAGACTTAATCCTGATGGGAGAGAAGATTGAAAGCAACATTAAACAGGGAAGATTCCAAGCTGAGGAATCTACTGCAGCTGGCAGTAACAGAAGGGCTTTCGGTGGGCGCCGTCAAGGTGATGCAGGCGCAGTGTTTGGGGGTCGAGGCCGAGGCCGGGGCAGAGGTCGAAACCAGTACAATCAGCTGTGTAATACCCTAATTTTTACCCCTAAGATCCCACATTTCATTGGCATATCATTCCACAAACAAGACCATACTTTTTATTTTTCTTAGGTCCCTTGTTGTTTCATACTTGCTTTATGTTTGTTTCTGTTTGCTAACATCTAACCAAAATACCAAAAAAATATTTTTCAATTTGTTTGTTTCTTCTTCTTCTCTGTGTGTTTAGGATTTTGCAAGGAGATTGATGGTAAAGACATTCACTCAAGTTTAAATCAGATGGACGTTTGACCTCATTTTGGTCAAACTATCAAGAGTTTGCTTCAACTATAAGTTACCCGTGGTGGTAGGATATTTTCTCAGGAATTGTGATCGTTCATGGTCAATTTGTCTTGTGTTGAAATTCATTGGTTTATCAAGCAATGTTCAATGAGAAGTTTGGTCCAAATTGAAGGTGCAAGTAATGTCCTGGTACATGAGTAGTTGTGTTCATTTTTATCAGAGGTATGTGGAAATAGTCAAGTTGGTGTTTCAACGAAATCAAGATCTCATGGTTGATGCCGGTGGAATTGGATGCGAGCTTCTCAAGACTCTCGCTCTCTCTGGTTTCTCTGATATACACATAATTGACATGGACACTATAGAAGTCAGTAACCTGAACAGACAATTTTTGTTCCGACAATCCCATGTTGGGCAGTCCAAGGCTAAAGTTGCTAGGGATGCTGTTTTAAAATTTAGGCCTGAGATAAACATTACATCATATCATGCAAATGTCAAAGATCCTGATTTCGATGTGGACTTCTTTAAGGAATTTAATGTTGTTCTTAATGGACTCGACAATCTAGATGCACGTCGACATGTGAATCGCCTGTGTTTGGCAGCTATATTCATTTCAGTTCCATTTATGTGATAAAGGGTGAATCGGGTGAGGTGGTTCAATGTTCAATTCGATCACTATGGAATCCTGCAATTGTGTGGAGCCGCAATGGCCGGCGGATGATTTATTAATGAAGTATCAATATATCTCCGATTTCTTCATTGCCCTTGCTTATTTCTCAATCCCGCTCGAGCTTATTTACTTTGTTAAGAAATCAGCGGTATTTCCGTATAGATGGGTTCTTGTTCAGTTTGGTGCCTTCATAGTTCTATGTGGAGCAACACATCTGATTAATTTATGGACCTTTACAATTCATACGAGAACCGTGGCGATTGTAATGGCCACCGCTAAGATTTTAACTGCTGCGGTATCTTGCGCCACTGCCCTTATGCATGTGCATATTATTCCTGATCTATTAAGCGTTAAAACTAGGAAGTTATTTTTGAAGAAAAAGGCTGCTGATCTTGATAGAGAAATGGGTATGATTCGTACGCAGGAAGAAACCGGTCGACATGTTAGGATGTTGACTCATGAGATTAGAAGTACTCTTGATAGACATACAATACTGAAAACAACACTTGTTGAACTCGGGAGAACTCTTGGACTAGAGGAATGTGCGTTATGGATGCCGACACGTACTGGGTTGGAGCTTCAACTCTCTTACACGCTGCGACAGCAGAATCCTGTTGGATATACAGTACCTATCAATCTTCCTGTGATTAACCAAGTATTTAGTAGCAACCGCGCGGTTAAAATTTCATCAAATGTTCCAGTTGCTAGATTACGGCCCCATACTGCAAAATATATGCCGAGAGCTGTAGTTGCTATCCGAGTGCCTCTCTTAAATCTTTCTAATTTTCAAATATATGATTGGCCCGAGGTTTCAACTAGAAGCTATGCTTTGATGGTTTTGATGCTTCCATCTGATAGTGCTAGACAGTGGCACGTACATGAGTTAGAGCTCGTTGAGGTAGTTGCCGATCAGGTAGCTGTTGCGCTTTCGCATGCTGCAATTTTAGAAGAGTCGATGAGAGCAAGGGACCAGCTTATGGAGCAGAATGTTGCACTTAATATGGCTAGAAGAGAAGCCGAAACTTCAATTCATGCTCGCAATGACTTTTTGGCTGTTATGAATCACGAGATGAGAACTCCGATGCATGCAATTATTGCACTCTCTTCATTGTTACAGGAAACAGATATGACGGCCGAGCAACGTCTGATGGTGGAAACAATATTGAAAAGCAACAATCTATTGGCTTTCTCTTTCAAACCTACAGATATCTAGCAGGAATTATGTCCAACCTGGAAAACATGTTAAAGTTACTCCTCAGTTTCACAACGACAGGACAACAACTTCCTTCCAAGGAAGCTATGGGAATGACAAGCTTAACCATTTTAATGTCACAGCAACTCCAGTTGTCACTAATCATACCTCTCGGGTTTTAGATGGCGCAGTGAACAATCACACAAAGTACACTAGCCAACCCAAAGAGTCTACAAAATTTGTAGCTGATAATATTAATATTGATGACGATGACATACTCGAGAGCATTGATGTTGACCAAATTGTTGAGAAATACCAGTCCTCATGCACTCTTCAACCCCCGATGTCCAAGTTTCCTTCTATTGCACCAACTCCAGGTAACGATAACTTTGCCAGACAGGGAGATGCTTTTTTGCCACCAGAGCTGTGCTTGGATTGCATACACGGATACAAGTTAGGGCTATGTCCTGAAGCAGCAAGTCATTTGCAGGAGTTCAAGGATAATCTTATTGCAATCTCTAATGAATTGCTTGACAATGTTGAAAATCTCAGTTCTGTGCAGATAGAAAAGCTTCGCCAAGACAGGTCACGGCTGAATAAGCAAATTCAACAGCTTGAAAAATATATTCATTCCGGTAATCTTGAAAAAGAAAGACAAAAGTCACATTTTGCTACATCCATGGCACCACCTACATCTTCTGCGTATGAAACACCCCAGCGAAATGTCATTGCAATGGACACAATATATCATAGTATAAATGATGATTCTATGGAAAGTGTTGAAAACTACCCTGGAGACCTTGATGATGTCCATTTCCCCTCCTCTAGCACCTATGGCAATGTTGACATGAATGAAACCTCTGAGCTGAATAACAGCATTCAAGCTCAGCAAAGCACATGTTTACAAACAGCAACTGAAAGTGTCCCTGGTGAAGTGGGAGTCAGCAGTACAAACCATGGGGATGGGATTTTTAATGCAGAAACTGTGACTGCTCATGCTCGAGATGGAATTAGTCTTGGCATTAGTGGAGGGTGTGTTTGGATATGCGGTGCAATTGCCAAAAGCACGGTGAATTTTCACGTTTCCTCAAAAGTTACCTTTTGTAGTTTCTCTAAATCACGGCAGGAAGATTCTGGTATGAACGGTTTTGCCGTATTACCGAACTCGATCCCTGTATAATTCAGAATCAGCAACAACCGCAAAACTCCAGTCCTGCACCAGAGGAACTGAGTCCATATGAAATAAGTGAAATATATCACTACTTCAGCCATCAATCAATATGAGCCATTAACCAAGCCATATTCACAAGCTGAAACAAAAAATAAATAGCATATGAGCCAGCTGAAAAATAATCCACGTCACCCAAGTGAGCTGAAAAAGTGAAAAGAAAGAATAACACGTGATGAGCTACAAATGTGAAAGCAAAAACGACATGAAAAAATATCACAACAGGTCACACATAACTTGCATCCCAAAACGCAGAAAAAAATCTCACAAACGGCAAATCAGTTTCACCCATTCTCATCTATAAATAGAACACCTTATTCACTCTTTTCTTCAAGCTTTTCAAGCCAAAAAATCTCTGCTGATTTTCTTCCTCAATTCCTCAATACAAAACCTTTTGCTCACATTCTCTTCTCATACTTCCTTCCACCAAATTAACTTCAAATCAACCTCAAACACAGATCAATTCAACCAGAGATTCGTTCAGAAGAAGAAGAGAAGCAAGAAGAAGTTTGGATTGATTTCTTACCTGAGTTTGAAGGTAGATTGAGCTTCACCGTCATTTTCGATCCGTTACCTTTTGTTATGATTCTTTAAACTGTTGGTACTGTTGTGAAGAATTTTTGATTTCGATCTGTTCGGTGTGATTTTCGCATCCCGTCGCTTTGATCTGAGCAAGCTTTGAGCTCGCAAAAAATGGTGTGAAGAAGTTACCGTGAAGAAGAAAGGAGAAGATGAAGTTTCTGTTCTCTTTCTCCTTTTAAATTGTTTTTTTCATTTATTTATTCTTTTTTTATCTTTTCTTTTTTTTATATTGTTATTAGTTTATTTTTTATAAAATAATAATAATATTCTTGAAAAAAGAAAGCATTAAAAAATTATTTGAAAACATTTTGATCAATTGTTGGTGGTTTTGGATCTTGAATTTTGATAGGATTTCATCAATATCAATGGACTTTGGGTGTTGATTTTTATCCACCAAGAGAGGTGATTGATATTGATGATAATTTAATCGATTCGAGATTCAAATTGTGATTTCATTTTCTTTCTTTTTCTTTTTATTTTTGATCGATGAAATCTATGGATCATAGATTGTTGATTATCAAGGTTGTTTAATCTTCATTATTTCAAATCTATGGATGAATAATCATTGAGATAATTCTCCGTACTTTGGAATAGTGATAGATTACCTTTGATTAATTGATTAAAAATCTTGATTATGATGAGATCACTACCTCTTTTCTTTTTGTGTGGCATGTTTTAGGAGAGTGATTTATATATCATTTCTCTAACATGTATTAACACTAACATTTTATTGACCGGCCTCAGATAGTCGTGGTTTCTACATAAACCCGATTACGATTGCTTAACATAGCGCTAAAGTGTCCCTTAATCGAAAAATGATCATTCGTGACTCAAACTTACGTTTAAAAGTCCAAGTATGATTAGTTGCTTGTCTTAACTCCAATACCTATGAAAATCATTGTTAGGAGGCTTTGATTCTATCAATCCTCTAATGAATTTTCATTAATCTTGGTCTAAGTGCAAGAATTAATCATCATTGATCATATGTTCTAACCACTAACTATTAATTCACTAACAATATCCTTGTTTAATTTT
Source organism: Lathyrus sativus (assembly GCA_963859935.3). Classification (NCBI taxonomy): domain Eukaryota; kingdom Viridiplantae; phylum Streptophyta; class Magnoliopsida; order Fabales; family Fabaceae; genus Lathyrus; species Lathyrus sativus. Next base: position 522,472,309 of record OZ012739.1, read on the forward strand.
GTTTATATTCTCTTCTTACTCCTTATTTTTTTTACTTTTATGCTTCCATTTTATCATTTCATACCATATCTTTGTTTATGTTTATGTCATTTTTCTTTTGTCCACTTGGACCATACTTTGTTCAAAACATTAATAAAGGATAAAACATCTAAAAATTTTGGTGCTATTAACTTTGTGGTTATACTCTTGGACCATTCTTAGACTTTGGACTTTATGGACCTTTGGACTTAGAATTAGGGCTCTCATTCCTTTGCTTGGAGTATTGTGGATCTTAGCCTTTATTTGGCTCGCTCATTAGCTTATGCTTTAAATCAGATGGAATTCTTTTTTGCTTGCTATGGAGTGTGCTACAAGTCGGTTAGATCTTTCTTACCTCTAGCTCTTATTTTGGTTTTTAGGATAGTCACTTCATCTTCTCCCCTTCTTAAATTTTCAAAACTTTCTCCCTCTTTCAAAACCTTCTTGGTTTCAAACTTCAAAACCGATTTCGCAATAAAACCTTGACTTTCGTCAAGTGATTTTTAAACTTTGTTTTTTCTTAATAAAAGTCAATCAATGTTAATCATGTTTTGACCAATTTCAAAAGACATAAAAAATACAAAAACTCATCAACTCTTTTTGTGCCTTTATGCACTTTTTCACTTTAAAACTTTTCATAAAGTTTAGATATGATTCATTTCTATAGTTGAGATGTAAATCTCCTATTCCCCATATTATTAAGACTTTGACATTTTCCACGTTGAATGTTGAGTGATAGTCTTGTTGATAATCCAAGCAAATCCTCCATCTTTATGTGACGCAAATGTTGTCTTAATACTCGTGGGTGGATAGTCGCAGTTTCCTCCTTGAAATGACGACTTATCTTTACATCTAAAATCAATCAAAACCAACAAAATTTTGTCATTTGTACCATGAACTACGGGGTTTTGATTCCATATTGCACTTTATGGGTACTGATGCGTGTTTTTCGCAAGTGTACGAATCACGTCAAAGTAATATAAAAGATTATCGAATCCACAGAGACCAAGTGTCAATCTATCGTACCTGTTGTTATGGTGTTTATCTAAGGCAACTATTTTTAAGGGTTTTAATAAGGGTGCAATGGTGAATAAAATTATAATTTTAAATAATAAATAAAAGACAGGCTCGAATGTAATTCACGTAATCAATGATAATCCAGTACTTGTTAATGGAACTACTTATGGGCAATGTTTTCTCCTTTGAAAAGAACTAATTTAACAGGAACTGTCGCTTTCGCGTATTCAGAACCGAGTTGTACTCTCTAATCAACCCCTCCTATTGTCACGGATAAAAAGGTGCGTACTGCGTTAGAGTAGTAAACCTATTTTTAAGAAATATAGTTTCTTAACAAAGTTGAAAAGTATTTTAACCTGGACTTCTTAGCAAAAAGAGGTTCTTATGAACCAGACTCTAAATCTCATAACGCGTCCGAAAATCGTTTTAAAATCTCTTTTCTTTTTAATCTAAAAACTCCTAATGAACTATACAAAGCGCTTTTGGCTGTTTTTGAAATAGTTAAAAACAATTACTTGAATTGAAAGATAAAATAGCCCTTAGGTGTTTCCACGAACAATTATACTGATTACTGGTTTAATTACGATCCTTACATTCTAACCTTTATGGGATTAGTTAGACATGATAAAGTAAATATTCTTTTTATAGTTTTTCATATGAGTAATTTAAAGCGAGTGCGGGAAGTAAACAAAGTAAATGTGCGAGTGCGGGAAGTAAACAAAGTAAATGTGCGAGTGCGGGAAATAAACAAAGTAAATGTGCGAGTGCGGGAAATAAACAAAGTAAATGTGCGAGTGCGGGAAATAAACAAAGTAAATGTGCGAGTAAATAAATAAAAGTAAAGCAATGCGGAAAAATAAAATACTAACTGGAATTAAAATGGCGGCAGGATTAACTTCCTCCAGAGTGCTCCAAAATTCGAACCACAGACAGATTACAGACTCGATCACTCGATTGCAGAGGCACCCCGATGTGGAATGGCAACTGCTTTATAACTGATATATGCCTAGAGAATTCTAATTCTGGATGAAGAAAAACGAAAATCTAAGGTCCTATTTATAGGAGAAACTGAAAGCGCGAAATGACCGGGACGCCCCTCCACTAAAAAGTGGAGGTTGTGGATTTTTGCCTTGTGGCGCCCGCCACAGGGCCTATGGCGCCCGCCACGGTCCCTACAGGGGATGATGGAGTGAGGATCGTGGGTCTTGGAGGTTGAGGAGTGGTCTTGAGACGTGGCCACGTCATGGCTAACCCCATGGCGCCCGCCACAGTGGGTGCCGTAAGTGCAAAATGCTGAATTTCTAGGTTTTCGTCCGTTTTCACTCCTTTTTCGCTCCTTTTCCCGATTCGAGCTCCGATTATTATAAAAACCTGAAAACATAAGAAAACAAAGCAATAACAAAGCAAAACAACAATAAAAGCTAAGAATGCATGCGAAATCGGAGTCAGAAATACGGTGAATTTTAGTGTGATCAAATTCTCCCACACTTAAACCTTTGCTTGTCCTCAAGCAAACATTAAAGCTTAAGAAAATATGGTGTCAACACTTGTCTTTGGGCTAAAGGGATTCTAAGTTCAAGTCAGGATGCAGTGACAGATACTAACTAAGTGAACCAAGGGTACCATAGTAACACAAACACAAACTTCAATCCTATATTAACCACTCCATGTCATCCCACGATACCTAGGCCTATCTTCTCATCTTTTTGTGTCCTTTTCATTCAGGCGCAATCACATTAAGCCCGTTATCCGTACATGCTTCATAGTAGAGTGACCGGTTAGTGATTCTGATCCATAACATAAGGTTTCTGGCACATAAGCATGTGTAAACCTGTTTTTATTTCGCCTAAATGTAGCTGCGGGGGATCGGATCGTAATCCGCCCTACCAAGTTCAGTGCCAGATACCTCTGAACCAACTAACAATAGGTGACTTGCAATTTTTTTCTTTTTGTGGCAAAAATTTTTTTCTTCTCTTTTTTTGGTTTAAATGACTTTGTGAGGGTCACCTATACCAGAGTTTGCCTTTTTTTCTTTTTTATTAGCACTGGATCATTCACTTATATTCATCGGCCCCCTACGTAGAGTATGCTTAGGCCGGAGCTGACTGCTAAAATAAACTACTTAGGACAATTTTTTGAATGATAGTAAAGGCCATGGTGGTGGGGTTTAGGAGTGATTCCTATATTCAAGAGGTCTATGGTGCTAAAATGGTTCTGATGTTTCAAAAAGTTGACCTAAGTCACCACATCCTAATCTAAACCTGTCTCAAAGCCCAAAAAACATGTGAAACAACATTGTTTTCTTTTTTAAAAATTTTCTGGTAAGGCTAAGGAAATGGGAAAAAATGAAAATGAACTAAAAAGACACTATACTGGTGACTCGTCAGACTCATGCATTATCTAAGAAATATAAATTACTGAAAAGGGAAATAACTGAAAGGAATTTAACTAAAAAGGGAAATAACAGAAAGCAATAAAATCCCCTCCCACACTTAAATCGAACATTGTCCCCAATGTTTCGAAATAAGATAAGGGGGGTAACCTGGAAAAAGACTACTGAGGAGGGGCACTGGTGCCTTCGCCGTCCTGATGTGATGGTCTGGAACGACGGGATCTACTACGATGCTGGTCCCTCCGGTCGAGTCGTGCTGATAAAGCAGCCTGAGCACTCCGGACCTCTCGAAGGTTACCCAAGATGGAACCCTGAGTAGCCTCTACAAGCTGGTAGTGTCGGCTGTTGAACTCTCTCTGACGGTTCTGCTCTAATGAAATATCGTTCAAGGTACGGCAAACGTTGCTATAAGCACGATCCGAAACCAATCGCGATTGTTGCATGAAGCTCATATTGTTCGTCAGCTGCTGTGAAATAGTAGAGAGAAGGTCATCACGCCTTTCTTCTCTAGCTGTCATATCACGCCACATCTCCTCGGTGACAAAGAATCCAGGAGCAGTACCTGCAACAGGGTTAGAGGAAGATGGTGCAGTGTGTGACTGTGAAGGACGATGGGGGGACATGTGAGGGATGGGAGACTGCTCTCTCCGATCATACTCATCATCAGTGTCATGTGCCTCCCCATCGGGAATATTAGGAGGAAGTGGACCCAAAACACGTGGAGCATTAAGATCATAGGTCCAGTTCCTTTCATCACGTACATCAGTACGTCTACTGCATGGTAAAGCAACAGATGGGATAGCTACCCCATGAACCATCAACTCATAACCACCTTCTCTCCTTGTTCGGCACAATTTCATGTCTTTCAGAAATTTTAAATTAATTGTGCGAGGAGGTAGTGGTTCAAGTGTAGCTATCTCATCATTCAGGCCAAGAGCCCGAGCAATAGACGTAACAAGCCCTCCAAAAACAATCGGTCCTGTTTTATTAGTAAATAAAGTCATGTGGGCAAGCATAAACGGGACCGGATTGATGTGGGTTCTAGTGAGGCATCCTTGCAAAAATAGGAGTTCACGAGCATTAACCTTGTTTGGACTTTCCCGGCCAAAAATAGTACATGCCAAAAGAAGTCTAAAAACTCTTATGGTCGGGTTGTGAATGGTCGACGCAAGTATCCCTTCAAAAGAATTAATTGAAGTACTTGAAAGCCTTAGCCAGAAGGTAAATACCTCGGCCGACCATTCAGCATCCAAAGGTGCCTCACAAATCGAACCTTCCCTATGAGGGATTCCTAACAAATCTGCTAGCTCATTGGTACTGAATTCATATTCAATTCCAAACAGTCTAAAAATAACAGTATCGACAGTGCTAGTAGTGTTAGGACTGTCAGTGTATATCAAAGAACTCAAAAACTCAGTTGTCAGCCTCTCATAGGTAGGTTCCTGATTAATGAAAATATTATGCAAGCCTAGAAATTCTAATAAATTAAAAACACTATGATAAATACCCAAAGCATACAGACAGTTATCGTCGACGTACCTAGTCGAGAGGATTTCTCGACTTTGAAGCCTCTGAATAATTTTCCGTTGCCTTTCGCCCGGTCTTCCATCACGAAGAATAAATCCGTTGGACTCCATTGTTGAAAAGCTCCTTAGGTAGTGAAAATAGTAGAAAAGTGGTTTATGAGGGGAATGATAAAGTTTTGATTTTTTTGGTTTTTGATGGATGAAAATGGAAATGGATGTTGGATATGTTTTATGGATGGAGGGTATTTTGGAAATGGGGGAGCTTTAATGGGGTTCAAGGAGGATTTGGAAGGTTGGAAAAATGGGTTTTTGGTGAAGAAAGGGATGAAAATGGTGGAAATGGGGATTGAATCCCGTATTTGTTGATGGTACGGTGTGGCGCCCGCCACAGGGCCTATGGCGCCCGCCACAAGGCCAATTCCTGGGCCTTGTGGTTTTGGATCCTTCTTTGGGCCTTCCTTGCACCTTTGTCTTCCGGGGGGTCTGAATAGCGTTTTCTTCTTCTTTTCAAGGCATTGGCTTGCATATTTTTGTCTTATATATTTTTTTTCTTTGCACGACAAAAATAAAATAATTAAAAATCAAAAAAGAAAAAGAAAAATAAAAATTAGTGCATAATATGTATATATATAAGGAATTCAAAGTGCATGAAAATATAAAAGTGGAAATGCGATAAATAAAAGGAAGTTAAATACTAGGGTAGTGTTGTCAGGGTGGAATGAGTCATGTGGTAGGTTTCTTATCCTGGCTTGATCCACGAATCTCAGCTATCTCCCTCCGAAGCTCGTCGATCGCCTGATGTAGAGCATCGGTCTCCGAGGCATGAGTGAGATCAGAAACCTGCATCTGTAACTCTAAGTCTGCCACTTCCTGCTTGAGCAGGGCAGTCTCCTTGCGGAGCTCATAAATCTGTGTTTGTAGGTCAGGTGGCTGCAGAGACATATTGTTAGACATAACAGTGATTCGGGGAGTAAGAGGTGTAGGAGTGTACTCAGCGGCGGGAGGCGATTTCGGCTCTTCGACAGTCTCTCCATAACCCTCTAGAGCATAACTCCAATTGGCAGGATCATGGACACTGGTCATCAGCGGATCTGGTAATGTAAAGTAGTGTATCGCTTCACCGTCGATCAGCAATCTAAACATGTTGGGCTCAAAAGAAGCCCTCCTCATCAGTCCTCTATCAAGACAAAAATCAATATCCAGGGTGGTGTAGCGGCAGAAGGTCCTGAGGTGCAATAGCTTGCGAGACAAACCCAATGCAGTAGCAATCTGTGTAACAATCCCACCGACATGGATGATTCCTACTGATGATCTGGCAACACTAGCAAGGCCCTTCAGTAGAAAGTTGCCACAAGCAACAGGGCGAGACTGAGTCGCACAAAACAGTAGGAAAATCTCCTCTTCACTTAGCAGTGTCTCTGTATCTGGAAAACCTAGGAAAGAATGTGCTAGAATCATCTGGAAGTACCTCAATGCAGGGTTGTGGATTACCTGAGAAAACTGGGTAGAAGGATCTTGGCTTCCTCCGCCTGATATTTTAGTCCAAAACTTTTCCACTTCTCTGCTCATAAAATACCCCATCGGAGTCTCTGGAATAGCATCAGGAGTAGTCTGGAAACCTAGTAAATCACCAAACCCTTTGTGAGAGAATGAGTAGTCAATCCCGAACAACCTGAAAACAGTGAGTCCATCGGGTCCAGCCCAAGGGTCATGATGAAACGAGCTGAGGAATTCAAGAGTCAGGTTCCTATAAGTGTCGTTCCTGTCGTCAAACTGGTCCCACTGAAGTTGATGGCATAAAAATCTGACGCTTGGCTCTATCCCCAAGGCATCCATGCAGTTATGGTCAGGGTACCTGGTAGGAGCCATAGGGCGTCTCATGTGAACATAGTAACGCTCTCTCTGTGCATCATCTCTAAAGGCCACGTGCATGTCATCAGGGTTCTGCATTCTGTACAAGGTTAGCAAACAAGTCCTGAAAGCACATAAAACATTCAATCGTGAGTCCTGACATAATAATAAAATAAACAAATTAAAATAAAGTAAAAATAAAAATAAAAAGTACAAAAATAAGAAAAACCATGGGTTGCCTCCCATGTAGCGCTTGTTTAACGTCATTAGCTCGACGACCGATATTTAAACATCATTGGAAGGATATGGTGGATCACTCAGAGTATGACAGGTGTCTGTTGTTGGAATGTCACCTCCTTCGTAGGGCTTCAACCTCTGTCCATTGACTATGAACGGTTTACATGTTTGGTTCTTGATTTCTATAGCACCGGATCTCAGGATCTGAGATACTTCGAAAGGGCCAGTCCATCTCGAACGGAGTTTACCTGGAAATAGTCGTAACCTAGAATCGAACAGGAGAACAGGATCGCCTATTTTGAAGTCTCTTCTTATGATTCTTTTGTCATGCCAAGCTTTTGTTCTTTCTTTGTATATGATGGCATTTTCGTAGGCAGATCGTCTGAGCTCTTCTAATTTGTGGATATCAAGGATACGTTTCTCACCAGCTGTCAAGTAACCCAAATTCAAAGTTTTGATGGCCCAATAGGCCTTATGCTCCAACTCAAATGGTAAGTGACATGATTTTCCATAAACCAGTTGATAAGGGGTTGTTCCTATAGGAGTTTTGAAAGCGGTTCTATAGGCCCATAATGCTTCTTGAAGTTTCTGCGACCAATCTTTTCTAGATGTAGAGACAGTCTTCTCGAGGATTTGTTTTATCTCCCTATTAGATACTTCCACGTGTCCATTGGTCTGTGGGTGGTATGGTGTTGCTACTCTATGCTTAACTCCATACTTGCTTAAAAGTTTATCAAATATTCTCGATATGAAGTGTGATCCTCCATCACTTATGACTAAACGGGGTGTTCCAAACCTGGGAAATATATAATTCTTGAATAATTTGATGACTACTCTGGTGTCGTTTGTGGGTGCGGCGATAGCTTCAATCCATTTAGACACGTAGTCAACAGCTACTAATATGTACTGATTTCCAAAAGATGGTGGGAACGGTCCCATAAAGTCTATACCCCATACGTCGAAGAGTTCTACTTCTTGGATATTTCTTAACGGCATTTCATTACGTCTTGAAATATTTCCTGTGCGTTGGCATCTGTCACACTTGACAATGAAAGCATGGACATCACGCCACATAGTAGGCCAGAATAGGCCAGCTTGAAGAATCTTGGCGTAGGTCTTAGATGTGCTTGCATGTCCACCATAGGGTGCAGAGTGACAATGCTCAATTATATTATTTACCTCTTCTTCTGGAACACAACGGCGGAAAATGCCATCTTTACCTCTCTTGAAAAGAAATGGATCGTCCCAATAGAAGTTTCTCACATCACTATAGAACTTCTTCTTCTGGTGGTAGTTTAGATCAGGGGGTATGATGTCAGCGGCTAGGTAATTAACAAAATCTGCATACCAAGGTACATTGCTTATAGCTAAGGATTTATGAAATTGCTCATGAGGGTCTGGGTTATCATCTTCAATGGTTTCTAGTTGGGCTATCAGTCTATCATAGGCAAAATCGTCATTTATGGGTACTGGATCAGGTTTCAGGTATTCTAGCCTAGATAGGTGATCAGCTACCACATTATCAGTGCCTTTCTTGTCACGGATATCCAAATCAAACTCTTGTAATAATAGAATCCATCGAAGTAACCTAGGCTTGGCGTCCTTTTTGCTTAGTAAGTAACGAATGGCAGCATGGTCGGTGTAAACTATAATCTTGGCTCCTACTAGATAAGATCTAAATTTGTCTATTGCAAAAACTACAGCTAGGAGCTCTTTTTCGGTTGTTGCGTAGTTGAGCTGTGCAGCGTCTAGGGTTCTACTGGCATAATAAATCACATGCAACTTCTTATCTTTTCTCTGACCTAGAACGGCTCCAACAGCGTAATCACTGGCGTCACACATTATCTCAAACGGTTCCGACCAATCAGGGGGTTTCATTATAGGTGCTGAAATCAGAGCTTGCTTCAGAAGATTAAATGCTTCAGTACATTTTTCATCGAAGATGAACTCAGCATCCTTCATTAAAAGACCAGTTAAGGGCTTTGTTATTTTGGAGAAATCCTTGATAAAACGTCGGTAAAATCCGGCATGTCCAAGAAAACTTCTTATCTCCCTGATAGTCTTCGGCGGTTTTAGATTCTCTATGACTTCTATTTTTGCTTTATCTACCTCTATACCTTTTTCGGAAACTATATGTCCTAAAACAATCCCTTCGGTGACCATGAAATGACATTTTTCCCAATTTAGCACAAGGTTTACCTCCACACATCTCTCCAGGATTTTCTCAAGGTTGACAAGACAATTTTTGAAATCTGACCCACAAACTGAGAAATCGTCCATAAATACTTCCATGATTTCGTCCAAATAATCAGCAAAGATAGACATCATGCAGCGTTGGAAAGTTGCAGGAGCATTACAAAGTCCAAAAGGCATTCTTCTATAGGCAAAGGTTCCAACTGGGCATGTAAAGGTAGTTTTTTCTTGATCTTCGGGGTGAATAGGTATTTGGAAGAATCCTGAATATCCATCTAAATAACAAAAGTAAGAGTGTCTGGCTAGGCGCTCCAACATTTGGTCTATGAATGGTAATGGGAAATGGTCCTTCCTAGTTGCTTTATTTAATTTTCTATAATCTATGCACATACGCCAACCTCCATCAGTTCTTTTTGCTACAGGTTCGCCCTTCTCGTTTTGCACGACTGTGATGCCTCCCTTTTTAGGTACTACATGCACAGGACTCACCCATTTACTGTCCGAGATCTGATATATTATACCTGCCTCTAGTAACTTAAGAACTTCAGTCTTAACTACAGTACTCATTATAGGATTTATTCTACGTTGGTGTTCTCTAGAAGGTTTTGAATCTTCTTCAAGCAAAATCCGATGCATGCATACGGATGGGCTTATTCCTTTTAGATCAGAGATCTTATATCCTAAGGCTGAGGGGTACCTACGTAAAACTTCTAATAATTTATCGGTTTCTTCTTGGTTTAAGGTAGCACTGACTATAACTGGACGGTTCATATCTTCATCAAGAAATTCATATCTCAGGTTTTTAGGCAGTTCCTTAAGTTTTACGGTCGGTTTTATAGGGCAAGGCATAGGATCTGGGGTAAGAGATAAACATTCGTGAAGGTTATCATCAATGTAGGGTGTTTTATAATTGTCATCTTCCAAAATAAGGGTTGATGGCAATTTTATAGATTCAGTTTCTTCTTCTTGTTCTAATTCCCTAATACATTCTTCGATGATATCTAAGGCATAACAAGAATCTCCTATCACAGGTGCCATAAGAAATTTTGACAATATAAATTCTATCTTCTGGCCACCTACCTCAAAAGTTAGTTTTCCCTTTTTAACATCTATTACGGCTCCAGCAGTCGATAAGAACGGTCTACCTAGGAGGATTGGTATGTCGTCATCTTCTTTAATGTCCATGACAACAAAATCAGTAGGTATAAACAGCTGACCTATCCTAACAGGGACGTCTTCAAGTATGCCTATAGGGTATTTAACGGATCTATCGGCTAATTGAAGTGACATCTTAGTAGGTTGTAATTCTCCTAAGTTTAATCTCTCATAAACTGCTAAAGGCATTAAGCTCACACTAGCTCCTAAGTCTAGAAAAGCTTTTTCGATGACATGATTCCCCAAAACACAAGGAATGGAAAAATTTCCGGGATCTTTATCTTTCTTTGCTAACCTATTTTCGGAAATAGAATTACATTCCACGGGTTTCGGATCTTCGAGTCTACGTTTATTTGTAAGTATGTCTTTGAGAAACTTAGCATAAGAAGGTATTTGGGTGATGGCTTCTGTAAAGGGGATTTCTACGTGAAGTTTTTCTATAACCTTAACGAATTTTTGATATTGATTATCGATTTGGGTTTTCTTTAATCTTTGAGGGTAAGGTATTGGTGGTTTGTATGGCGATGGCGGTACATAGGTTTTATTTTTAGGTTCTTCTCCTTTTTCTTGACTTTCCGGGGTTTCAGGCTTCTCTGGTTCCTTTTCCTCATTCCTCTCAGAAGTTTCGGGCTCACTTAATCTAGGGTTTAAAGGTTCCTTATAAGCGGTTCCACTTCGTAGAGTAATGGCATTAGCTTGCCCTTTCGGGTTTTGTTGAGGTTGTCCAGGGAACTGTCCTCCAGGTGTAGTCTGTGGGGCTTGGTTTAACGCTACCTGAGAGATCTGGGTTTCAAGCATCTTATTATGAGTAATAATTTGATCAACCTTGGTTCCTAACTTGGTAATTAGTTCGTTAACATGGACGTTATGGTTCATGAACTCTTTGTTTTGTTGTTTTTGAGCAACGATAAAATCTTTTACAACTTCCTCAAAGCTCGGGCTAGGTGGTACAGGTTGCATAGGTTGATTTGTTCTAGGGGCTTGGTAACCTTGTTGTCTCGGAGGTGCGGTATTTTGGGTAGGGTTATTATTTTTGTAGGAGAAGTTTGGGTGATTCCTCCATCCAGGGTTATATGTGTTTGAAAATGGGTTCCCTTGGGTATAGTTCACTTGCTCAGTGTTGGTTTCATTCAACAGATTGCATTCGGCGGATTGGTGTCCTTGCGTTCCACATATCTCACAATTCGGCGAAACTGCGGCAACAGTATTCGGAGTTGTACACATATGTTCGACTCTAAGGGACAACGCGTCCATTTTAGCCTGCATCATGTCTATAGAGCTTAGCTCATGTATTCCTCCTTGGGCTTCCTTCTTTTCCACTGTCGCTCGTTCTACTCCCCATGATTGATGGTTTTGGGCCATATCCTCGATAAGGGCACTAGCTTCAGGGTAAGGTTTGTTCATCAGTGCGCCACCAGCGGCAGCGTCGATGGTCATTTTAGTGTTATAAAGAAGTCCATTATAGAAGGTTTGGATGATTAGCCAATTCTCTAGGCCATGGTGTGGGCATGCTCTTAATAGTTCTTTATATCTCTCCCAGGCTTCGAACAACGACTCTCCTTGGTGTTGGGTAAATCTAGTTATTAGGTTTCGAAGAAGAGCGGTCTTACTTGGGGGAAAATATCTAGCAAGGAAAACTTTTCTAAGGTCATCCCAAGTTGTTATTGAATTGGGTGGAAGGGAATCTAACCATGATAGAGCTTTATCTCTGAGGGAAAAGGGAAATAATCTTAAGCGTATTGCCTCAGGAGAAGCTCCATTGGTTTTAAAGGTGTCTGCTAACTGAAGAAAGTTTTTTAAATGTTGGTTTGGGTTATCAGTAGCGAGACCTGCGAATTGTCTCTGTTGCACTAATTGCAGCAGGGATGGCTTAAGTTCAAAATTATTGGCTGGGATAGCGGGGTTTACTATACTGGAACTAGGTTCCTCGTTTGATGGTTGGGCGAAGTCCTTAAGAGGTCTTCGATTTTGATCTTCGGCCATAGCTCTCCTATTCCTATGGAAAAACAAACGTGCGCGAGCGTAACGTTCAGGTTTAGCTAGAGGGTCTACTAAACTTCCGGCACTGCGAGTCTTTCGCATTGACCGGTGGGTAACAACCTTAGTCTAAACGGTATAACTACAGGGTAATGAAATTTGACGATATTGGTCCCCGGCAACGGCGCCAAAAACTTGATGCGTGTTTTTCGCAAGTGTACGAATCACGTCAAAGTAATATAAAAGATTATCGAATCCACAGAGACCAAGTGTCAATCTATCGTACCTGTTGTTATGGTGTTTATCTAAGGCAACTATTTTTAAGGGTTTTAATAAGGGTGCAATGGTGAATAAAATTATAATTTTAAATAATAAATAAAAGACAGGCTCGAATGTAATTCACGTAATCAATGATAATCCAGTACTTGTTAATGGAACTACTTATGGGCAATGTTTTCTCCTTTGAAAAGAACTAATTTAACAGGAACTGTCGCTTTCGCGTATTCAGAACCGAGTTGTACTCTCTAATCAACCCCTCCTATTGTCACGGATAAAAAGGTGCATACTGCGTTAGAGTAGTAAACCTATTTTTAAGAAATATAGTTTCTTAACAAAGTTGAAAAGTATTTTAACCTGGACTTCTTAGCAAAAAGAGGTTCTTATGAACCAGACTCTAAATCTCATAACGCGTCCGAAAATCGTTTTAAAATCTCTTTTCTTTTTAATCTAAAAACTCCTAATGAACTATACAAAGCGCTTTTGGCTGTTTTTGAAATAGTTAAAAACAATTACTTGAATTGAAAGATAAAATAGCCCTTAGGTGTTTCCACGAACAATTATACTGATTACTGGTTTAATTACGATCCTTACATTCTAACCTTTATGGGATTAGTTAGACATGATAAAGTAAATATTCTTTTTATAGTTTTTCATATGAGTAATTTAAAGCGAGTGCGGGAAGTAAACAAAGTAAATGTGCGAGTGCGGGAAGTAAACAAAGTAAATGTGCGAGTGCGGGAAATAAACAAAGTAAATGTGCGAGTGCGGGAAATAAACAAAGTAAATGTGCGAGTGCGGGAAATAAACAAAGTAAATGTGCGAGTAAATAAATAAAAGTAAAGCAATGCGGAAAAATAAAATACTAACTGGAATTAAAATGGCGGCAGGATTAACTTCCTCCAGAGTGCTCCAAAACTCGAACCACAGACAGATTACAGACTCGATCACTCGATTGCAGAGGCACCCCGATGTGGAATGGCAACTGCTTTATAACTGATATATGCCTAGAGAATTCTAATTCTGGATGAAGAAAAACGAAAATCTAAGGTCCTATTTATAGGAGAAACTGAAAGCGCGAAATGACCGGGACGCCCCTCCACTAAAAAGTGGAGGTTGTGGATTTTTGCCTTGTGGCGCCCGCCACAGGGCCTATGGCGCCCGCCACGGTCCCTACAGGGGATGATGGAGTGGGGATCGTGGGTCTTGGAGGTTGAGGAGTGGTCTTGAGATGTGGCCACGTCATGGCTAACCCCATGGCGCCCGCCACAGTGGGTGCCGTAAGTGCAAAATGCTGAATTTCTAGGTTTTCGTCCGTTTTCACTCCTTTTTCGCTCCTTTTCCCGATTCGAGCTCCGATTATTATAAAAACCTGAAAACATAAGAAAACAAAGCAATAAAAAAGCAAAACAACAATAAAAGCTAAGAATGCATGCGAAATCGGAGTCAGAAATACGGTGAATTTTAGTGTGATCAGGTACGTAGGCATGAGACGATAAGTCTCTCCAAACACAAAAATCTAAAAAAAATATTCTCTTCTCATCTCCCCAATCTCTTTTCAAACAAACCACTTTCAAACCAAAAAGCGTAAATATTTCAAAGGGCTCCTATAGAGTACTATAGACGTTTTGGGTGCTAACACCTTCCCATTGCGTAACCAACCCCCTTACCCCGATCTCTGTCTCGTGTTCTTATTTTAGAACTCTTTGGTTTTGTTCGCTCTTTTTCCTTTCCTTTATTTAGATAAAATAAAAGTGCGGTGGCGACTCTTGTTTTTTTGAGTTAAGTTAATTAATAACTTACGCTCATGATTTTTACCGCTACAGAAAAGTGGCGACTCTGCTGGGGACTCCAACGGTTCCTAGTGGGTTTCGCCTACTTTGATTTATTTATCGCTTTCTGTTTGACTTGTTTGTTATTGATTGTTCTGTTTTGGTGCCTGGTAATTTGTGTGGTAAGATAAGTCCTAACCCGGACTTGAGTGCACTTATGATAGGAGGGTGGTATAGTCTTGTTGGCTTACGTGGAGTAGTCCTTACTAAGCTGACTTGAGATCCCCCGCTCGGTGGAGGCCCCTTTGGAAATTACTGATGTCTTACGAGTAGTCGTAATTGATATTACTTTTTCTGACTGGGAGCCTGAGAAGCTGAGGACCTTAGAACCCTTTAACCCATCTTGACCTTATTAGGACGTGGTGCGGTGGCTGTTCAGGTGTAGACTTGAATTGGTCGTTACGCGATACCACACTCAGATGAGTTTCTCTTGAGAATATTGTTGGCCGACGAGTAGTCGTTTAAGCCGATAATATCCAAAAGATGGAATTATGATTCTGGGAACTTTTTAGAACCTTGTTCTACAGGTGATGATATAACCATAGTACATACCATTGTGGGATGGTTGATTCTTACCTTTGGCTCCATGCTCGTGCCGAACCTTTGAACCTGTGTGCTTTGTATGTCTTGTTTGTGGGTGTTGCATCTTGCACTCATGCATTCATGAGCATTGTGTTTCAGCTGGTTTTTAAGGATCTCAGAGATTTTCTTTTGCAAACATCGCAGATATTGTTGATTATGGATATTGGAAGGAGAAACACTCAAAAATACGGTTTTCGGGCTCCTGATCTTACAGAGTTGAGAAAGCTAGTGTCCTTGGTAGATGATCGTTCATGCTTCTTATCTCGTTATGGGAGACTTTTATTTGTTCTTTCTACCAATATTGAAGACGGAATTCTGAATACCCTTATGCAGTTCTATGATCCTATTTACCGATGCTTCACATTTCCCGATTATCAGCTCATGTCGACCTTGGAAGAATATGCTTATTTGTTGGGTGTACCGGTTTCTGATAAAGTTCCGTATACTGGTTTGGAGGAAGCTCTTAAGCCTCAAGATATCGCTGAAGCTACCCATTTGACGAAGTCGGATATTGATGCAAATCTAAAGACTAAGGGAGGCCTCAAGGGTTTAACTGCTAAGTTCTTGATTGAGAAGGCTACTTTATTTGCTGACATTGGTCGCACATTGGCGTTTGAGGCTATATTGGCTTTACTCATCTATGGACTAGTCTTGTTTCCTAATATTGATAATTTTGTGGACATTAATGCTATTAGGATTTTCTTGATTGGGAACCCTGTTCCAACTTTGCTTGGTGATACTTATTTTTCCATCCATAGTAGGACTTCTAAGGGAAACGGTACCATTGTTTGCTGTCTACCTCTGCTGTATAATTGGTTCGTTTCACACTTACCTCAGACATCTGCTTTTAGGAAAAACAAGGATTGCTTAAGGTGGTCTCAAAGGATTATGTCTCTTACGCATACTGATATCACTTGGTCTTCTTCGGTTTACGATAATGTCCAGATTATTGATAGTTGTGGAGAATTCGCTAATGTTCCTCTTCTTGGAATACAAGGCGGAATTAACTACAACCCGAGTCTAGCTCGCCGTCAGCTGGGTTATATGCTGAAGGATAGGCCTAAGAATATTTTATTAGAGGGTTTATTCTTTCAAGGAGGGGATGATTCTCTTGGTTTGAGAAGAAAAATGGCTCATGCCTGGACTAAGATTCACAGGTTGGGTAGAGGGGAGATGGGAAGACAAGTTTGCATTGCTTTAGAACCTTACACACTTTGGGTGAAGAAGAGGGCTATGGAGCTTAAGATGCCTTATCCTATTGAGAAACCTCTGACTACTGTGATCTCTACGCCACTCCCTGTTTCTTCTGATGATGTGAAGACACTTCAAGATGCTTTGGCTAAGATGAAGGAAGAAAAAGAGATGTGGGAAAGTAAGTTTCAAGCTTCTGACAAAGAGAAGATGGAATTGCAAAAACAGATGAAGGAGAAAGATGACTTGATAGAGTTACTTGAGCGGCGCGCTGTGAAGAGGCATGCAGAGGATTTATTTTCCTCTACTACTCCATTATCACATCCTCCTACTTCTGGTGCTTGGAAGGGTATTGTGGATCAGCTTGTGCTAGAGAAGATTACCATGAAGCACAACTATGAGAAAGAGATTAAGAGACTCCGAAGGAAGTATCAGCTTGGATCGTCATCAGATGTTCCTTAGGACCTAGCTTTTTCTTATTTTGATATTATTGTATTTTGTACTTCCAAGTGTAACTCTTTCCAATATTCAATGAAATGAGATGTTTATCAGTATTTCAAAAAGTGTTATTTTTCTTTATGATGTTTGTAATTGCTTTATATCTTAAAGATCCTTGAAAACTGGTTGAAACACCTGCATTTTGCATTTGCATTCGCATCATCGTGCATTGTGTGTTGCCTTTTTCAGTTGTCTTATTTGTTTCTTTTGGCCTTCCTTCAGTCAAGCTGTCGCATCACTACAACACTCGGGCTAACTCTAAGAAAAAGATGGATCAGTTGCAACAAGAGAACCGCGAGCTCCGTGAAGAGGTATCAACTCTGAAAGATGGTTTGGAGAGACTGACTGCCGCAATGGAAGCTCTGGTGGCTGCTCAGAATCAGCCACCACTACCTCCTCCTTCTCCTATCCAAGGAACTGTGATTTCTGAAATCGGATCAACGCCCATTTCTGTGGCCCCGATTAATACTTCTCAATATCAAATGCCTGTTGGTTTCCCTTGGGGCATGCCTAACAATTATATGCCAGAGGGATATCGACCTCCTGTTCCCGAAGGTTCTAGACTCCCTGCTGTCATAGCTGTACCACCTCCTGTGGTTAATGTTGTTCCTAATGCTGAAGTTCCGGTTGTTCCTACTGTCATACCTGTGCCACCGCCTGTAACTCACGCTATGCCTTATACTGAAGAACAAATTTTCCATACTGCTCCGAGCGAGAGTTTGGATGTTATGGATCGAATAGATGACTTTCAAGATCAGTTTGCTGAAATGCAAAGAGAAATCAGGGCTTTAAGGGGAAAAGAGTTATTTGGAAAGAATGCTCATGAGCTTTGCCTTGTTCCAAATGTGAAGATTCCCGCCAAGTTTAAAGTTCCGGATTTTGAAAAATACAAAGGGAACACTTGTCCGCAAAGTCATTTGATTATGTATGCTAGAAAGATGTCTACATATACTGACAACCATCAGTTGTTGATCCACTATTTTCAAGATAGTCTTACTGGTGCTGCGCTGAAGTGGTATATGGGACTCGACAGTACACAAATCAAGACATTCAATGATCTTTGTGAAGCTTTTGTTCGTCCGTATAAGTATAATCTCGATATGGCGCCAGACCGTGATCAGCTTCGTGCAATGTCTCAAAAAGAGAAAGAAACTTTTAAAGAATATGCGCAAAGATGGCGTGAGATTGCAGCTCAGATAAGCCCTCCGCTTGAAGAGAAAGAAATGACCAAGATTTTTCTGAAGACTCTGGGTTCATTTTACTATGAAAGGATGGTTGCGAGCGCTCCTAGTGATTTCACGGAAATGGTTAATATGGGGATGAGATTAGAGGAAGCTGTCCGTGAGGGACGACTGATAAAAGAAGGAAATTCTGGAAGTACAAAAAAGCCTGGTGTTGGGTTCCCTAAGAAAAAAGAGGGAGAAACTAATGCTATATCTCAGGAAAGGTCTAGAAGACGCAGAGTTGTGAACAACAATGGTAGTCGTCGTCAGCAACAAGTAGCATCTGTTACGCCTGTTATCAGTAACACCCCTACCGCTCAAACTACTGCAAGTTATCAACCACGTTTCCAAGAGAAGACAACTCAACAAGGTCGTACACAGAGGAAAACACAATTTGATCCCATTCCAATGACGTATACTGAGCTCTTTCCGGCTTTAATAAAGAATAATTTGGTTCAACCTCGTGATCCGCCGGCTGTTCCAATTGAAATTCCATGGTGGTATAAGCCAGATGCTCATTGCGCATTTCATCAAGGTGCCCCTGGACACGATATTGAAAATTGCTATCCTCTGAAGCATGAAGTTGCAAAGCTCGTAAAAAGCGGTATTCTGTCTTTTGAAGATACCAACCCTAATGTGCAATCAAATCCGTTTCCTAAACATGGTAATGCAACTGTTAATATGGTATATGGTTGTCCTGGTACATACCGTATTTTCGATATCCGCTGGATTCGGAGATCGCTTGTTGAAATGCATGCTACTTTGAGTGAGTTCCATGATATTGAGCATGATTATGCCGCTTGTTGTATTTGTTCTGTGAACCCTCGAGGGTGTGTGATTGTAAAAAGGGACTTACAAAAGATGATGGATGAGAATTTGATTCAGGTTACTGCAAACAGAAATGAAGTGGAGAACGAGGTGAATGTCATAGTCCCACGTTTCAATATTCCTGAGCGGGTTGTAATTTCTTACAATAGTCAGAAATCTGCTGTGACGCCTTTGGTTATCCGTTTGCCTGGCCCGACGCCGTATGAATCCGATAAAGTTGTTCCTTACAAATACAATGCTACTATGTTGGAGGATGGAAAAGAGGTTCCCATTCCTTCTCTTCCCTCAGTTGTGACTATTGCTGATGTTGGACGTGTAACCAGAAGTGGTCGAGTATTTGATAATGTGCCTTCAAAGACAAGTGAAGATACTGGGAGTAAGCAAATTCAGTTGAAGACTTCTGTGGAGTCTGGTCAATCAAGTGATGTAAATCAGAAGTCAGATAATGATGAGGTATTGAAATTGATCAAGAAGAGTGAATATAATGTGGTGGATCAATTGTTACATACACCGTCAAAAATATCTGTTCTATCTCTGTTAATGAGCTCTGAGGCTCATCGTGAATCGTTGCAGAAAGTATTGGAACAAGCTTATGTAGATCATGATGTGACTGTTAACCAGTTTGATAGCATTGTTGCCAATATCACTGCGTGTAATAATCTGAGTTTTTGTGATGAAGAGTTGACTGATCATGGAAGAAATCATAATTTGGCTCTCCATATTTCCATGAATTGCCAGGAAGACGCTCTATCCAATGTGCTGGTTGATACTGGGTCATCGTTGAATGTGATGCCAAAATCTACTTTGTCCAGATTATCTTATCAAGGTACTCCTATGAGGTTCAGTGGGGTCATTGTGAAAGCCTTTGATGGATCAAGGAAAACTGTGATTGGAGAGGTGGATCTCCCAATCAAGATTGGTCCGTGTTTTTTCCAGATCACTTTTCAAGTCATGGATATTCGTCCTGCTTACAGTTGTCTTCTAGGACGCCCATGGATCCATGAAGCTGGAGCTGTTACTTCGACACTGCATCAAAAGTTAAAATTCGTGCAGAATGGTAAACTTGTCGTTGTTGGTGGAGAACAGGCTATGTTGGTAAGCAGTTTGTCGTCTTTTTCTTATATCGATGCAGAAGAGGATGTTGGAACTCCGTTTCAGGCTCTTTCTGTGGTTGATAAAGCTGTTAAGAAGGATGGGGTGTCCATGTCTTCTTTAAAATATGCACAACATGTAGTGGATAATGGCCAAGCTCATGGATGGGGCCGAATCATTGAAGTGGCTGAGAAAAAAGATAGAGTTGGTTTGGGTTTTACATCTGGTTCAACCCAAAAAGAGCTGAAGAGTATTCATGAAGTCTTTCGAAGTGCTGGGTTCATCCATTGCAAAGATCATTCTACAACTGCAATTCTCGAAGATGACCAAGAGGAAGAAATGCCCAACTTTGTGACACGTGGATTGATATGCCAGAATTGGATCGCTGTTGATGTTCCTACTGTTGTTCATGTTTCAAAGTAATTTGTTTTTGTTTCTTTCAAAAATCCTTTCACTCTGCCCAAGGTGAAAGTGAATTTGTGAGGGCTTTGTTTCAACTTTTATCATCATCAATAAAATGTTTTTCTGTTCATCCATATGTTGTTTTCCTTTTTTGCTTTACTTCTGAAAAATGGTAACATAAAAAACCGAAAAAAGTATAATAATGTTATAATCACTCTTATCTGCATAATATTTTCATTTTTTTTGTTCATATTCTAAAATAAAACATAAAATCATTGTGCAGATTGATTGTTAAACCCATTGGAAACAATGACCATATGCCCCCTCCCAACTTTGAGTTCCCTGTGTTTGACGCGGAAGAGGAGGATATTGAAGAAATTCCTGATGAGATTTCTCGATTGCTTGAGCACGAGGAGAAAGCCATTCAGCCTCATGAAGAGCCGGTGGAATTGGTTAATCTGGGTTCCGATGATGATAAGAAAGAAGTCAAGATTGGGGCACTGCTTCAGTCAGATGTTAAGAAGAGGATGGTAGAGCTTCTTAGAGAATATGTTGACGTGTTTGCTTGGTCCTATCAAGACATGCCTGGTCTTGATATCGGTATTGTGGAGCACCATTTACCATTAAAGCCTGAATGTTCACCCGTGAAGCAGAAATTGAGAAGAACTCATCCTGACATGGCAGTGAAGATTAAAGAAGAGGTTCAAAAGCAGATTGATGCTGGTTTTCTTGTGACCGTAGAATATCCTCAATGGGTGGCCAATATCGTGCTTGTTCCAAAGAAAGACGGAAAAGTCTGAATGTGTGTTGACTATAGAGATTTGAATAAAGCAAGTCCAAAAGATGATTTTCCACTACCACACATTGATTTGTTGGTAGATAATACTGCTAAGTTCAATATCTTTTCATTTATGGATGGATTTTCCGGTTATAATCAAATAAAGATGGCACCTGAGGATATGGAAAAAACAACATTCATTACACCCTGGGGAACATTCTGTTACAGAGTGATGCCCTTCGGTTTAAAAAATGTTGGTGCAACCTACCAGAGAGCTATGACCACCCTGTTCCATGATATGATGCATAAAGAAATTGAGGTCTATGTGGATGATATGATTTGTAAGTCGAAGACTGAAGAAGATCATATTAAAAATTTATTGAAGTTGTTTCAACGTTTGAGAAAGTTTAAGCTCCGTCTGAATCCTAATAAATGCACTTTTGGTGTTCGTTCTGGAAAATTGTTAGGCTTTATTGTCAGTCAGAAAGGCATTGAAGTCGATCCTGGTAAAGTTAAAGCTATCCAGGAGATGCCTGCACCCAGAACAGAAAAACAAGTAAGAGGATTTTTGGGACGTTTGAACTATATCTCTCGATTTATATCCAATATGACTGCCACATGTGCACCGATTTTCAAACTTCTCCGCAAAGATCAGGGTTGTGTCTGGACAGAAGATTGTCAGAAAGCTTTCGAAAGAATTAAAGAGTATCTGCTTGAACCTCCTATTTTGTCTCCTCCCGTAGAAGGAAGACCTTTGATCATGTATTTGACCGTGCTAGAAGAGTCTATGGGTTGTGTTTTGGGTCAACAAGATGAATCCGGGAGAAAAGAATTTGCCATTTATTATTTAAGCAAGAAATTCACTGATTGTGAGTCTCGGTACACGATGCTTGAAAAGACATGTTGTGCTCTAGCTTGGGCTGCCAAGCGCCTCCGCCAGTATATGTTGAATTGTACAACTTGGTTGATATCTAAAATGGATCCAATCAAGTATATCTTTGAAAAGCCTGCTTTAACTGGGAGGATTGCTCGTTGGCAAATGTTGTTATCAGAATATGATATCGAGTACCGAACTCAAAAGGCGATAAAAGGAAGTGTTTTGGCTGATCATTTGGCACACCAGCCAATTGATGATTATCAACCTATTCAGTTTGACTTTCCTGATGAGGATGTGATGTATTTAAAGGTTAAAGATTGTGAGGAACCATTACATGAAGAAGGACCTGAGCCTGGATCCCGTTGGGGTTTGATTTTTGATGGGGCGGTTAATGAATATGGCAGAGGTATTGGTGCAATTATTGTTACTCCTCATGGTTCTCATATTCCTTTCACTGCAAGGTTGGTTTTCAATTGCACAAATAATGCGGATGAGTATGAAGCGTGTATTATGGGCTTGGAAGAAGCTATCGATTTAAGAATCAAGATTCTTGATGTGTATGGAGATTCAGCTTTAGTGATTAATCAGATTAAAGGGAAGTGGGAGACACGTCAACCTGATTTGATTCCTTATCGTGATTATGCAAGAAGATTGTCAACTTTCTTCAATAAAGTTGAGTTTCACCATATACCAAGAGCAGAGAATCAAATGGCAGATGCTTTAGCGACTTTATCCTCCATGATTGTGGTAAATCATTGGAATGATGTGCCAAAGATTAATGTGATGCGTCTTGATAGACCAGCTCATGTGTTTGTAGTGGAAGAGGTTGTTGATGATAAACCATGGTATTATGATATTAAATGCTTTCTTCAGAATCAAGAGTACCCACTTGGGGCATCCAAGAAGGATAGGAAAACTTTGAGAAGATTGGCTGGTAGTTTCTTCTTGAATGATGATGTGATGTATAAGAGAAATTATGACATGATCTTGCTCAGATGCGTGGATAGACACGAAGCAGATATGTTGATGAAAGAAATCCATGAAGGATCCTTTGGCACCCATGCCAATGGACATACGATGGCTAAGAAGATGTTAAGGGCAGGTTACTATTGGCTGACAATGGAATCTGACTGTTGTAAATACGTGAAAAAGTGCCATAAATGCCAGATTTATGCTGACAAGATTCATGTGCCTCCAACTCCTCTCAATGTTATCTCTTCTCCATGGCCTTTTTCAACGTGGGGCATTGATATGATTGGAATGATTGAGCCTAAAGCATCGAACGGACACCGTTTCATATTGGTGGCTATTGACTATTTTACCAAATGGGTTGAAGCAGCATCATATGCAAATGTGACTAAGCAAGTAGTGGTCAGGTTTATCAAGAATCAAATCATCTGTCGGTATGGTGTTCCGAGCAAGATCATCACTGATAATGGGTCGAATTTAAATAACAAGATGATGAAGGAATTATGCGATGAGTTTAAGATTGAGCATCATAATTCTTCTCCTTATAGACCCAAGATGAATGGGGCTGTTGAAGCTGCTAATAAGAACATTAAGAAGATTATTCAAAAGATGGTTGTTACATACAAGGATTGGCATGATATGCTTCCTTTCGCTCTGCATGGGTATCGTACATCCGTTCGCACTTCAACAGGGGCAACCCCTTTTTCTCTTGTTTATGGCATGGAAGCAGTGCTCCCGATAGAGGTTGAAATCCCTTCTATGAGAGTTTTGATGGAAACTGAATTGGCTGAGGCTGAATGGTGTCAAAGTAGATACGACCAGTTGAATCTGATTGAAGAGAAAAGAATGACGGCTTTGTGTCATGGCCAATTATATCAACAAAGAATGAAGAAAGCATTTGATAAGAAGGTTCGACCCCGTGTGTTCAGAGAAGGTGACCTCGTGCTCAAAAAGATCTCGACTTTTACTACTGATTCTAGGGGCAAGTGGACTCCTAATTATGAAGGCCCATATGTTGTTAAGAGAGCCTTCTCTGGCGGTGCATTAATTCTTACAACTATGGATGGAGAAGAGTTCACTCGTCCTGTGAATGCCGATGCAGTCAAGAAATACTTCGCCTAAAAAATAAAAGAACAGCTCGCTAAGTTGAAAACCTGAAAGGGCAGCTTAGGCAAAAATGAGCGTCTCGGTGGATTGAAAACCCGAAAGGGCGGTCCAGGCAAAAATTAGAGACAAAACAGAAATAATCATCCCGGTAGATTGAAAACCCGAAAGGGCAATCTAGGCAAAAGTTAGGGATCATGGCAAGTAACTGCATCTGGCCAGTCTTGATCGTTTGAAGCAACATTTCCTATCAAAGGTTTTACTTCAGATATTCTCCGCTGAAGTCTCAAGCACAGTTGGAATTCAAAGTTGTTAGGGAGAATAATGGTCATTGTATTTCAATGTAGAACTTTCCATTGTACTTACCATTTTTCAAACTTTGTAATGATCCATGGAGTTACGCCATTTGCGGACTACCATTCTATCAATAGAATTTGGGCCTTTGTCCCTTTGTTTGCAATTCTTATTTTGTTTCTGTTTACAGAATTTCATTTTATTTTTGATGATGATTTTTGAAACAAATGTGAATAATTGATTTAAATTTTGAAAATTATAAAAACATTTTTCTTTGATTTGTGAAAATAAAAGAAAGAATGTCAACAGTAATCCCAAGAATGGTAGAGTCTTGAAGCGAAAAGCGTAAGTGTTCTCTTCAGCAGGGTTCTTTCTTGCCTCTCTGATAGAATTTATTAGCAGCTCCCCAGTAGAGTTGTGTTGATGTTTCCCCATTTGAGCTATATTGAGGTCTCTTCAGTAGAGTCTGCTGATATTCCCTTAGCAGAGTTTTGTTTCTTTGGATAAACCAGACGAGTGTAGAACGGTTTTCCACAGCAAAGTCTTGATTCAAATGATCGTACAGTTGAGAAATTTGAAGACCACTTCTCCTTGATGTTTTTGCCCAGGCGGAGATTTGTCTTTGATGATTCCTAGCGGAGGTTATGCACATTTGCTTTGGATTATTCCCCAAGTAGAGAACAATGTTGAGAAGTGTTGACATAGCAGTCACCTGTCGGGTTTTCTCTCACCTTGTGATTGGGTGTTAATTTAAAATCCCCCACAGTTTGACTTTTTGCTATGATGTTAACTTCTTATTCCCCTGGCAGGGTTGGAAGATTTGTGTTGCTACGTTTTTCTCCAACAGTTTTTTTTCTCAAAAGCGGAGTTCATATTGTTGTTTCCTCTTGTTGAATTATTAATGGTTGAAGATTGATCTTTGGGGTCTTTTCCCCAAGCAATATCTCCATTTATTCAGCGAGATTTAAGCCTTGTGGTAGGATTTATTTTCCTTTGATGGCTCTTGTGTATCTCTTGCAGATTTTCTGTTGCTGATCCCCAGCACGATCTCCAATGATATCTCTAACTTGCAGAGATTAGCCGAGTATTTCAGTGGTGTTGTGGTGTTTTGTTCACCCTCTGTCTACCCTTTTTGTCTGATTTATCAGCATATTCATACTCATTGCATGCGCATTCATTTTGGTTGAGCATAGCATGTCTTTGTTGCATTGTGCATCCTGCATTTTTTGTTGGTATTTCCCTTTTCCCGATGTTGTTATCTCGCAGAATACGTGTGTCCTCTCTTCATTAGAGTGTCGACCCCTAAGCAGAAAATACCTATCATTTTTAATTCCCCACTGAGTTTATGCCTCGTGGATGATGTTTTGTTTAGCTTTCATCCCCGGCTTTTATCTGGATGGAATTGTTCCCCAGTTGAGTTATTTCCTCATTGGGTCGAGTCTTGTTTGACCGTTTCTTTCCAGTTTGTTCCTGGATTGAACTTTGGTCTCTTGCAGCAGTTACTTTAGTTTTCCCTGGGCTGTGGAACCGGGATGACGAGAAGGTGATTTTGAGGATTTATTTTCCTCAGCAGAATCTGTTATTGATCCCCATCAGAAGATGAAGATTTGATTTTCCCAGTAGTGTTTTGATAACACTCTCTTGGTAATTACTTATGCAATTTCATGTGGAAGCCTCTTTATTTGAGCAGCTTGTGTAATCTCAAGAATTTTAACTTCTCAATAAATAACATTTCTCTGGCTCATCCTCAACAGAGAAGTTTATTGTGAAGTGATGGATCCTTATCTGATCAGCTTTTCTGTCAATTGGAATTTCTGTGGAATAACTCCCGATAAGAATTCTATTGCATGGTTCAACCTGCTTGTATCTCTTTTAAAGATCCTCGCCAGAGTTGTTAATATCTTTTTCCAACAAATGGTTGTCTCTTTATTTGAGAAGTTTGTTGTGTGTTTGGAGCTGCTCAGTAACAAGTAGCTGATGATATATCTCTTTCTCCTACCCAGTGACAGGTAGTCGAGTATGTTTGTCCTACCCAGTGTCAGGTAGTTAACCTTTTATCTTTTTCTCCTACCCAGTAACAGGTAGTCGAGTCCGTCCTACCCAGTACCAGGTAGTTGACATGTTGTTTACCCTATCCAGTAACCGATAGTTGGTAACCCCTTTTATTCAAGTTTATTATTCTCGCTAAACTACTTAGTAACCAGTAGTTGGCGTTGCTTCTTTTCCTACCCAGTAACAGGTAGTTGATTATATCTCAACGAGTGGATTACTTTTTATCCAGTAACTGGTAATAAGTAATACATTTCTTTGTTTTCTACCCAGTAACTGGTAGATAACAATTCTCTTGTGTTTTTTGCACTTATTTTTTCTACTCAGTAACCGGTAGAAAGTATTTTACCTATTCTCTTCGGTTCGAATATCTTCGCCCAGTAACTGGCAGTTGGTATCTCTTTCCCCATTGAGTCGTTTCCTTTCCCTTATCGGAATAGGATCTTGCTCTTTTGTTTTCTCATGTGGAGTCTCTCTTTTTCTCCCGAGCTTTTGTTTGTCTCCTGTGGCATTATTTCCCCACAGAAGTCTTATGTTCGCATATCATTAGCATAATCATATCATTTTGTGGTCTCTTAGGGCTAAAAATTGGGTTAATTGTTATATTTAAGTCTCTTCTATCTAGTCGAGACAAAGATGTCAATCTTCATATCTCCGGATAGAAGAATCTTAAATAGGGGCAGCTGTAATACCCTAATTTTTACCCCTAAGATCCCACATTTCATTGGCATATCATTCCACAAACAAGACCATACTTTTTTATTTTTCTTAGGTCCCTTGTTGTTTCATACTTGCTTTATGTTTGTTTATGTTTGCTAACATCTAACCAAAATACCAAAAAAATATTTTTCAATTTGTTTGTTTCTTCTTCTTCTCTGTGTGTTTAGGATTTTACAAGGAGATTGATGGTAAAGACATTCACTCAAGTTTAAATCAGATGGACGTTTGACCTCATTTTGGTCAAACTATCAAGAGTTTGCTTCAACTATAAGTTACCCGTGGTGGTAGGATATTTTCTCAGGAATTGTGATCGTTCATGGTCAATTTGTCTTGTGTTGAAATTCATTGGTTTATCAAGCAATGTCCAATGAGAAGTTTGGTCCAAATTGAAGGTGCAAGTAATGTCCTGGTACATGAGTAGTTGTGTTCATTTTTATCAGAGGTATGTGGAAATAGTCAAGTTGGTGTTTCAACGAAATCAAGATCTCATGGTTGGTGCCGGTGGAATTGGATGCGAGCTTCTCAAGACTCTCGCTCTCTCTGGTTTCTCTGATATACACATAATTGACATGGACACTATAGAAGTCAGTAACCTGAACAGACAATTTTTGTTCCGACAATCCCATGTTGGGCAGTCCAAGGCTAAAGTTGCTAGGGATGCTGTTTTAAAATTTAGGCCTGAGATAAACATTACATCATATCATGCAAATGTCAAAGATCCTGATTTCGATGTGGACTTCTTTAAGGAATTTAATGTTGTTCTTAATGGACTCGACAATCTAGATGCACGTCGACATGTGAATCGCCTGTGTTTGGCAGCTATATTCATTTCAGTTCCATTTATGTGATAAAGGGTGAATCGGGTGAGGTGGTTCAATGTTCAATTCGATCACTATGGAATCCTGCAATTGTGTGGAGCCGCAATGGCCGGCGGATGATTTATTAATGAAGTATCAATATATCTCTGATTTCTTCATTGCCCTTGCTTATTTCTCAATCCCGCTCGAGCTTATTTACTTTGTTAAGAAATCAGCGGTATTTCCGTATAGATGGGTTCTTGTTCAGTTTGGTGCCTTCATAGTTCTATGTGGAGCAACACATCTGATTAATTTATGGACCTTTACAATTCATACGAGAACCGTGGCGATTGTAATGGCCACCGCTAAGATTTTAACTGCTGCGGTATCTTGCGCCACTGCCCTTATGCATGTGCATATTATTCCTGATCTATTAAGCGTTAAAACTAGGAAGTTATTTTTGAAGAAAAAGGCTGCTGATCTTGATAGAGAAATGGGTATGATTCGTACGCAGGAAGAAACCGGTCGACATGTTAGGATGTTGACTCATGAGATTAGAAGTACTCTTGATAGACATACAATACTGAAAACAACACTTGTTGAACTCGGGAGAACTCTTGGACTAGAGGAATGTGCGTTATGGATGCCGACACGTACTGGGTTGGAGCTTCAACTCTCTTACACGCTGCGACAGCAGAATCCTGTTGGATATACAGTACCTATCAATCTTCCTGTGATTAACCAAGTATTTAGTAGCAACCGCGCGGTTAAAATTTCATCAAATGTTCCAGTTGCTAGATTACGGCCCCATACTGCAAAATATATGCCGAGAGCTGTAGTTGCTATCCGAGTGCCTCTCTTAAATCTTTCTAATTTTCAAATATATGATTGGCCCGAGGTTTCAACTAGAAGCTATGCTTTGATGGTTTTGATGCTTCCATCTGATAGTGCTAGACAGTGGCACGTACATGAGTTAGAGCTCGTTGAGGTAGTTGCCGATCAGGTAGCTGTTGCGCTTTCGCATGCTGCAATTTTAGAAGAGTCGATGAGAGCAAGGGACCAGCTTATGGAGCAGAATGTTGCACTTAATATGGCTAGAAGAGAAGCCGAAACTGCAATTCATGCTCGCAATGACTTTTTGGCTGTTATGAATCACGAGATGAGAACTCCGATGCATGCAATTATTGCACTCTCTTCATTGTTACAGGAAACAGATATGACGGCCGAGCAACGTCTGATGGTGGAAACAATATTGAAAAGCAACAATCTATTGGCTTTCTCTTTCAAACCTACAGATATCTAGCAGGAATTATGTCCAACCTGGAAAAAATGTTAAAGTTACTCCTCAGTTTCACAACGACAGGACAACAACTTCCTTCCAAGGAAGCTATGAGAATGACAAGCTTAACCATTTTAATGTCACAGCAACTCCAGCTGTCACTAATCATACCTCTCGGGTTTTAGATGGCGCAGTGAACAATCACACAAAGTACACTAGCCAACCCAAAGAGTCTACAAAATTTGTAGCTGATAATATTAATATTGATGACGATGACATACTCGAGAGCATTGATGTTGACCAAATTGTTGAGAAATACCAGTCCTCATGCACTCTTCAACCCCCGATGTCCAAGTTTCCTTCTATTGCACCAACTCCAGGTAACGATAACTTTGCCAGACAGGGAGATGCTTTTTTGCCACCAGAGCTGTGCTTGGATTGCATACACGGATACAAGTTAGGGCTATGTCCTGAAGCAGCAAGTCATTTGCAGGAGTTCAAGGATAATCTTATTGCAATCTCTAATGAATTGCTTGACAATGTTGAAAATCTCAGTTCTGTGCAGATAGAAAAGCTTCGCCAAGACAGGTCACAGCTGAATAAGCAAATTCAACAGCTTGAAAAATATATTCATTCCAGTAATCTTGAAAAAGAAAGACAAAAGTCACATTTTGCTACATCCATGGCACCACCTACATCTTCTGCGTATGAAACACCCCAGCGAAATGTCATTGCAATGGACACAATATATCATAGTATAAATGATGATTCTATGGAAAGTGTTGAAAACTACCCTGGAGACCTTGATGATGTCCATTTCCCCTCCTCTAGCACCTATGGCAATGTTGACATGAATGAAACCTCTGAGATGAATAACAACATTCAAGCTCAGCAAAGCACATGTTTACAAACAGCAACTGAAAGTGTCCCTGGTGAAGTGGGAGTCAGCAGTACAAACCATGGGGATGGGATTTTTAATGCAGAAACTGTGACTGCTCATGCTCGAGATGGAATTAGTCTTGGCATTAGTGGAGGGTGTGTTTGGATATGCGGTGCAATTGCCAAAAGCACGGTGAATTTTCACGTTTCCTCAAAAGCTACCTTTTGTAGTTTCTCTAAATCACGGCAGGAAGATTCTGGTATGAACGGTTTTGCCGTATTACCGAACTCGATCCCTGTATAATTCAGAATCAGCAACAACCGCAAAACTCCAGTCCTGCACCAGAGGAACTGAGTCCATATGAAATAAGTGAAATATATCACTACTTCAGCCATCAATCAATGTGAGCCATTAACCAAGCCATATTCACAAGCTGAAACAAAAAATAAATAGCATATGAGCCAGCTGAAAAATAATCCACGTCACCCAAGTGAGCTGAAAAAGTGAAAAGAAAGAATAACACGTGATGAGCTACAAATGTGAAAGCAAAAACGACATGAAAAAATATCACAACAGGTCACACATAACTTGCATCCCAAAACGCAGAAAAAAATCTCACAAACGGCAAATCAGTTTCACCCATTCTCATCTATAAATAGAACACCTTATTCACTCTTTTCTTCAAGCTTTTCAAGCCAAAAAATCTCTGCTGATTTTCTTCCTCAATTCCTCAATACAAAACCTTTTGCTCACATTCTCTTCTCATACTTCCTTCCACCAAATTAACTTCAAATCAACCTCAAACATAGATCAATTCAACCAGAGATTCGTTCAGAAGAAGAAGAGAAGCAAGAAGAAGTTTGGATTGATTTCTTACCTGAGTTTGAAGGTAGATTGAGCTTCACCGTCATTTTCGATCCGTTACCTTTTGTTATGATTCTTTAAACTGTTGGTACTGTTGTGAAGAATTTTTGATTTCGATCTGTTCGGTGTGATTTTCGCATCCCGTCGCTTTGATCTGAGCAAGCTTTGAGCTCGCAAAAAATGGTGTGAAGAAGTTACCGTGAAGAAGAAAGGAGAAGATGAAGTTTCTGTTCTCTTTCTCCTTTTAAATTGTTTTTTTCATTTATTTATTCTTTTTTTATCTTTTCTTTTTTTTTATATTGTTATTAGTTTATTTTTTATAAAATAATAATAATATTCTTGAAAAAAGAAAGCATTAAAAAATTATTTGAAAACATTTTGATCAATTGTTGGTGGTTTTGGATCTTGAATTTTGATAGGATTTCATCAATATCAATGGACTTTGGGTGTTGATTTTTATCCACCAAGAGAGGTGATTGATATTGATGATAATTTAATCGATTCGAGATTCAAATTGTGATTTCATTTTCTTTCTTTTTCTTTTTATTTTTGATCGATGAAATCTATGGATCATAGATTGTTGATTATCAAGGTTGTTTAATCTTCATTATTTCAAATCTATGGATGAATAATCATTGAGATAATTCTCCGTACTTTGGAATAGTGATAGATTACCTTTGATTAATTGATTAAAAATCTTGATTATGATGAGATCACTACCTCTTTTCTTTTTGTGTGGCATGTTTTAGGAGAGTGATTTATATATCATTTCTCTAACATGTATTAACACTAACATTTTATTGACCGGCCTCAGATAGTCGTGGTTTCTACATAAACCCGATTACGATTGCTTAACATAGCGCTAAAGTGTCCCTTAATCGGAAAATGATCATTCGTGACTCAAACTTACGTTTAAAAGTCCAAGTATGATTAGTTGCTTGTCTTAACTCCAATACCTATGAAAATCATTGTTAGGAGGCTTTGATTCTATCAATCCTCTAATGAATTTTCATTAATCTTGGTCTAAGTGCAAGAATTAATCATCATTGATCATATGTTCTAACCACTAACTATTAATTCACTAACAATATCCTTGTTTAATTTTGTTTATATTCTCTTCTTACTCCTTATTTTTTTTACTTTTATGCTTCCATTTTATCATTTCATACCATATCTTTGTTTATGTTTATGTCATTTTTCTTTTGTCCACTTGGACCATACTTTGTTCAAAACATTAATAAAGGATAAAACATCTAAAAATTTTGGTGCTATTAACTTTGTGGTTATACTCTTGGACCATTCTTAGACTTTGGACTTTATGGACCTTTGGACTTAGAATTAGGGCTCTCATTCCTTTGCTTGGAGTATTGTGGATCTTAGCCTTTATTTGGCTCGCTCATTAGCTTATGCTTTAAATCAGATGGAATTCTTTTTTGCTTGCTATGGAGTGTGCTACAAGTCGGTTAGATCTTTCTTACCTCTAGCTCTTATTTTGGTTTTTAGGATAGTCACTTCATCTTCTCCCCTTCTTAAATTTTCAAAACTTTCTCCCTCTTTCAAAACCTTCTTGGTTTCAAACTTCAAAACCGATTTCGCAATAAAACCTTGACTTTCGTCAAGTGATTTTTAAACTTTGTTTTTTCTTAATAAAAGTCAATCAATGTTAATCATGTTTTGACCAATTTCAAAAGACATAAAAAATACAAAAACTCATCAACTCTTTTTGTGCCTTTATGCACTTTTTCACTTTAAAACTTTTCATAAAGTTTAGATATGATTCATTTCTATAGTTGAGATGTAAATCTCCTATTCCCCATATTATTAAGACTTTGACATTTTCCACGTTGAATGTTGAGTGATAGTCTTGTTGATAATCCAAGCAAATCCTCCATCTTTATGTGACGCAAATGTTGTCTTAATACTCGTGGGTGGATAGTCGCAGTTTCCTCCTTGAAATGACGACTTATCTTTACATCTAAAATCAATCAAAACCAACAAAATTTTGTCATTTGTACCACGAACTACGGGGTTTTGATTCCATATTGCACTTTATGGGTACGTAGGCATGAGACGATAAGTCTCTCCAAACACAAAAATCTAAAAAAAATATTCTCTTCTCATCTCCCCAATCTCTTTTCAAACAAACCACTTTCAAACCAAAAAGCGTAAATATTTCAAAGGGCTCCTATAGAGTACTATAGACGTTTTGGGTGCTAACACCTTCCCATTGCGTAACCAACCCCCTTACCCCGATCTCTGTCTCGTGTTCTTATTTTAGAACTCTTTGGTTTTGTTCGCTCTTTTTCCTTTCCTTTATTTGGATAAAATAAAAGTGCGGTGGCGACTCTTGTTTTTTTGAGTTAAGTTAATTAATAACTTACGCTCATGATTTTTACCGCTACAAGCTGCAGCAGGTGGCAAGTGTTACTATTCCATTTCAGCAACAACCAATACAACAACAACAACAACAACAACATCAATGGCAGCTACAATAGGGGGCACATCCTGTCCAGCGCAGAGTCCAGGGGGGCAAACCAAGGAGGGTGTTTGAAACGCCTCCTTCAACGTATGCAGAATTACTACAGACGTTACTAGGTTTAAACTTGGTGGAAAAGAGAACTCTGGCGCCAATAACAGGCACTCCTCCGTACGGTTACGATGCAAGCAGGCACTGTGAATTCCACTCTGGGGCCCCTGGCCACGATATAGAGGGTTGCCACGCGTTCAAGCATGTGGTGCAGGATCTATTGGATAACAAGGCTATCAATTTTGGACAGGCGGGTCCGAACATAGTGCAAAAGCCCATGCCCAACCATGGGGCAAACGCCATTTTAACCGAGGAAGGTTTGAACTTGATTATGAATGTTGACGACCTAAAGACATCGTTGTGCAAGATAAAGAGCAGATTATTGCAAGGTGGTGTGTATCCAGGTTGCGACGAGTATTGCTTAGAGTGTTGGACCCAAGCTGGGGGTTGTGATGAATTGAAGAAGGGTATTCAGGCTTTAATAGATGGCGGCACATTGCAATTCGACCGAACGGCAGTTGAGGAACCGGCAGAAGTATTAGCAGACAAGCAAAGTGATGTAGCTACTGTGACGATTCCCCAAAAAACGATAACTATAACGGCGTCGGCCAAGCGACCGCCGATCACTATCACCAAGGCCGGACCAATCCCTTATGAGAGCACTAAGGCAGTCCCCTGGACTTATGGGTTGGAAGTGTACTGTGATGGGGTGAAAATTGATGTTAGCAAGCAGCCAGCTGAGGTTGTAGACAACGTCGTTGGTACCGGAGGGATAACAAGAAGTGGGAGAATCTTCATATCGACTGAGGTAGAGGCTGAACGACTGGCGAAAGGGAAAGGAAAGATGAATGAGAATGTCCCGGTGCAGGGGAACGACAAAGAAGCGTCATCGAAAGATGTGGAAGAGTTCATGCGCCTTATTCGTAAAAGTGATTATAAGATTGTTGAGCACCTTCAACAGACACCGTCAAAGATATCTATACTGTCGTTGCTACTGTGTTCTGAAGCTCACAGAAATGCATTGTTGAAAGTTCTGGATACGTCCTTCGTACCCCAAGATGTTTCCGTGAATCAGCTGGAGGGGGTGTTGGCGCATGTGAACGCGGGCCATAGCTTGAGCTTTACAGATTTTGATTTGACCCCGAAGGGGAGAGAGCATAACATGGCGTTACATGTCTCAGTTGAGTGTAGGGGCTCAGTTATGTCTCATGTACTGGTAGACACCGGATCTTCCTTAAACGTGCTTCCCAAGAAAGCGATGATGAAACTGGATGTCAGAGGAATCCTGTGTACGCCTAGTGACTTGGTGGTTAGGGCATTTGATGGTACACGAAGAACAGTCTTTGGATCCATAACATTACCTCTACAGGTGGGGCCGGAGGTTTTCGCGACTGAATTTTATATTATGGACATCCAGCCAGCATACAACTGCCTTCTCGGACGACCCTGGATCCATGGGGCTGGGGCAGTCACATCTACCTTGCATCAAAAGTTGAAATACATGGTAGGGGACAGTGTGGTCACAGTCTGTGGAGAAGAAGATATATTGGTCAGCCATCTGTCATCATTAAAGTATGTAGAGGTCGGCGGCGAGATTCACGAAACACCCTGTCAAGCCTTTGAAGGGTTGCGCATCAAAGACAAAGGTCCCGGGCCGAGTAAAGCGTCAGAGGTAGCCGTCTCGTCATATAAGGAAGCTCAAGCTCTAGTGGAGACTGGTGAGACAAAGGGCTGGGGCAAGGTGCTGGATATTCCCGTGAAGATGGACCGATTTGGGCTGGTATATCAACCGTCGTCATCAACACCTGCCGTGGGGGCACCCCGTTTCAGAGGACCGATAACTATCACCGCTAGTGGAGTGTGTCACGAGGCCATCAACGCTGTTTCAGATTCCGAGGAAGGAGACAGTGATTGCGACATGGACGCCTGGATTCAGCCGAGCGTGCCAGGACAAGGATTATGCAATTGGTCTATTCAGGAGATTGTTCCTGTGACTCTCAAACAGTAATACTTTGTTTTCTTAATTGTTGAACAATCTGGTGTCTTACTCGAGGCATCGTGATTTGCTTAGGGTTGTGCTGTTATGAACATTGCGTGTTTAATCATTAAATAAAAGGCGTTTTTTCATGTACAAATATTGCGATCTCTGTTTTTCCTGTTTTGTGTTTTACAATAAAATGGCAACGTGGTTATTCGCTTTATACGCATTTTGAAGCATTTAACCATTCCTTTTACAGGATAACATTTTCAGATGACATCATCGAACCGCCTATGACTCGTCTCGACTTTGAGCACCCGGTATTTCAGGCCGAAGAAGAGATTGTTGAAGATGGTGATGTTCCCGAAGAATTGTCTTGGTTGGTGAAGCAAGAAGAACGTGTCATTCTGCCTCACGAGGAGGTCATCGAAATTATTAACCTGGGGTCGGAAGGGGTTGAAAAGAACATCCGTATAGGAGCCGCGCTGCAGAGCGACGTCAAGCGAAGACTGGTTGAAATGCTCAGAGAGTATAGTGATGTGTTCGCTTGGTCGTATGAAGACATGCCTGGGCTCGATACAGATATGGTTGTGCACCGTCTGTCGTTGAAAGAAGAATGTCTGCCGGTCAAGCAGAAGCTTCGCAGAACTAGACCCGATATGGCAGTGAAAATTAAGGAGGAGGTTCAAAAGCAGTGGGATGCTGGTTTCCTAGCTGTGACAAAGTATCCCTCATGGGTCGCTAACATTGTACCAGTGCCAAAGAAAGACGGTAAAGTGAGAATGTGCGTAGATTACCGTGATTTGAATAAAGCGAGCCCGAAAGATGATTTTCCGCTTCCTCACATCGATGTGCTAGTTGACAACACTGCTCAATTCTCCGTATTCTCCTTCATGGATGGCTTCTCGGGCTATAATCAGATTAAGATGGCGCCAGAAGACATGGAGAAGACTACTTTCATAACGCCTTGGGGAACATTTTGTTACAAAGTGATGCCCTTCGGATTGAAGAATGCTGGGGCAACGTATCAGCGTGCAATGACGACTCTTTTCCATGATATGATGCATAAAGAGATCGAAGTTTATGTTGATGATATGATTACCAAATCCCAGACGGAGGAAGAGCATTTGGTGAATCTGCTGAAGTTATTCAAAAGGCTTAGGAAGTTCAGGCTGAGACTGAACCCTAACAAGTGCACCTTCGGGGTGAGATCGAGTAAACTGTTGGGGTTTATCGTGAGCGAAAAAGGAATAGAGGTTGATCCTGCAAAAATAAGAGCAATACAAGAAATGCCGACGCCTAAAACGGAAAAAGAGGTGCGCGGGTTTTTAGGGAGGTTGAACTACATCGCCCGATTCATATCTCACCTAACAGCTATGTGTGAGCCATTATTCAAGTTGTTGAAAAAAGACCAGGCTGTAACGTGGAATGAAAATTGTCAAAAGGCGTTCGATAAAATAAAGCAGTATTTGCAGGAGCCTCCTATTTTGATACCCCCAGTGGCAGGGAGACCCTTGATTATGTATTTGACAGTTCTTGAGGGAAGTATGGGTTGTGTTCTCGGTCAACACGACGAGACAGGAAGAAAAGAGCATGCGATCTACTACTTGAGTAAGAAGTTTACTGAATGTGAATCTCGATACTCAATGCTCGAGAAAACGTGTTGCGCGCTAGCCTGGGCCGCCAAGCGTTTGAGGCAATACATGCTGAATCATACAACCATGCTCATCTCGAAGATGGATCCTATCAAATATGTATTTGAAAAGCAGGCATTATCAGGGAGAATTGCCCGTTGGCAGATGGTTTTGACTGAATACGACATCCAGTATGTCTCGCAGAAGGCTATAAAGGGGAGTGTATTGTCTGAGTATTTGGCAGAGCAGCCTATTGAGGATTACCAATCGATGAGGTTTGATTTTCCTGACGAGGATATCATGTACCTAAAGATGAAAGATTGTGAAGAGTCGTTGCCAGACGAAGGACCAGAATTGGGTTCCAAATGGAAGTTGACTTTTGACGGAGCTGTAAACGCCTACGGTAGCGGAATAGGGGCAATCATCACCACTCCACACGGGTCGCACATCCCGTTCACTGCTCGATTGACCTTTCCAGTTACCAATAATGAAGCTGAATACGAAGCTTGTATCATGGGGCTTGAAGAAGCCATTGATTTGCGAATCAAAAATCTAGATGTATACGGAGACTCAGCTCTGGTAGTTAATCAAATAAAAGGGGAATGGGAGACACGCCAGCCTAACTTGATACCGTACATGAACTACGCAAGGAGATTGTTGCCTTTCTTTGACAAGGTTGAATTGCATCATGTACCGCGAGCAGAGAATCAGATGGCTGACGCCCTGGCCACTTTGTCTTCCATGTACAAAGTCAACTTCTGGAATGAGGCTCCCAGAATTGTTATCTCTCGGCTTGACAGACCTGCCTTCGTATTTGCCATCGACGAAGCATCTGATGATAAGCCGTGGTATTTCGATATCCTTAATTTCCTGAAGAACAAAGAGTACCCGGCTGGGGCATCCAGTCACGATCAAAAGACTCTCAGGAGATTAGCGGGAAATTTCTACCTGAATCCGGACGGTGTCCTGTACAGACGAAATCACGACTTGGTGCTGCTGCGTTGTGTAGATGAGAAAGAGGCGAAGCTGCTCATGGAAGAAATACATGAGGGTACATTTGGTACGCATGCTGGGGGGCATGCTATGACGAGGAAGCTGCTGCGGGCAGGTTATTTTTGGCTAACTATGGAAACTGATTGTTTCAAGTTTGCGAGGAAGTGCCACAAGTGCCAAATCTATGCAGATAAGATCCATGTGCCTCCGAGTCCTCTGAATGTGATGTCATCACCATGGCCATTCTCGATGTGGGGAATCGATATGATTGGAAAGATCGAGCCGACAGCTTCTAATGGACACCGGTTCATTCTAGTAGCAATCGATTATTTCACCAAGTGGGTAGAAGCGGCATCGTATGCAAACGTGACTAAGCAGGTGGTAGCCAGATTCATCAAGAGAGATATCATTTGCAGATATGGAATCCCCGAGCGGATAATTACCGACAACGGTTCAAACCTGAATAACAAAATGATGAAGGAGCTCTGTCAGAATTTTAAGATTGAGCATCACAACTCCTCCCCTTACCGACCCAAGATGAATGGCGCTGTTGAAGCGACCAATAAGAATATAAAGAAGATTGTCCAGAAGATGGTGGTGACTTATAAGGACTGGCATGAGATGCTACCTTTCGCTTTTCACGGTTATCGTACGACAGTACGCACATCAACCGGGGCAACCCCGTTCTCGTTGGTATATGGAATGGAAGCAGTGCTACCACTGGAAGTTGAGATTCCTTCCCTGAGAGTACTACGAGATGTCCAACTAGACGAGGCAGAATGGGTGAAAGACAGGTTGAACCAGCTGAGTTTAATGGATGAGAAGAGGCTAGCTTCTCTAGCATACGGTCGTTTGTACCAGAGCCGAATGAAGAAAGCATATGATAAGAAGATACATCCTCGGAGCTTTCAGACGGGCGACCTTGTGTTAAAAAGGATTCTCCCGCCACAGGCAGATCACAGGGGCAAGTGGACCCCCAATTACGAAGGGCCATACATTGTCAGAAAAGTCTTTTCAGGAGGGGCTTTATTGTTGTCCACCATGGACGGTGAAGACTTTGCGTCACCTGTGAATTCGGACGCAGTTAAAAAATACTTTGCTTGAAATTGACCCGCTGGACAAAAAAAAAGAGAGTCCAGGCAAAAATAGGGCATCTTGGCGAACCAAAAACAGAATGAAAGGTTCGGGCAAAAGTTAGGGATAAAATGAAAAAATGTACACCCGCGAAGTTGAAAACCTACACTGGGCGGCTTCGGCAAAAAAGGGTATCCCGGTGAACTGAAAACCCGTAAAGGGCGGTTCAAGCAAAAGTTAGGGATTTGAAAAGCAAATGACTGCGGTTCGAATTTGATACTACATTGAGCATTTGTGCGGAAGAATATACTTGAGGGGTCGATTATCAGATACAATCTCTTCGGATGTGTGGATACCGGGAAAGCATCAGAGTCGGGCGAGTCATAGGAGGATCAGTTCATGATGTTCATCTGCATCCCGTTGTCGACATGTGTACAAATTTGATTTGTCATTATATTTATGCTGCTTGTGCATACTTGTATATTTGTTCTGCGTAGCTTCCTCTTTTCAGGAGTTACATCCCGTGTACGAAACTCTGCCCATTTAGGGGCCCTATCAATAAAACATGTTATTCAGTATTTGATGCTGGTTCTTTACTGTTTTGTGCATGATAAACGCCCAGGTTTAATGAAACTAGCAAGTGTATAACGTCGTTGGCCCTTGCCAATAATTGCTAAAACTTTGAATTAACTGAAAATAATGTCACTAACGCTAACCTGAATAGATTTGGTTGCGTAGACTTGTCTTGTCTTGTTTGTGGTGTTTCAGGGTTCGTAGCAGTATGAAGTGGACGATCAAAAGATTGCAGTATTGACCAGAAGCGTAACGAAAGACTCGATCCCCACGCAGGTCGCGCTTCCAAGATAACAATGTTCCTCACTGAAGAAGGATCGAATTTTCCAGCTAGTCGTAGCCTATCCAAAGGATATTCTCCAGCAAAGTCGTTTATCCTCAGCAGAGTTTGGCGATTCCCAGATCAAGGGCAGTATTCAGACAGCCCATCTCAAGCAGAGTGGTTTAGCCTCAGAAGATTAACATTTCCAACTTGTGAGCTGCACTCAGGCAGTCTACCCTTCCCAGTAGGGTCATTTACTCTCCCCCAGCGGAGACAATTGATTTTCCCCAAGAGAATCGTTTCGTCCCCAGCGGAGTTCTCTTTTCAGCAAGTGTTTTCTTTTCTCCCAGTGGAACTCGAAGATTAAGACTCTCCCCGGCAGAGTTGGTTGTGTGTCCTGGCATTTATTGTGTCGGAATACCGTGTGATACCCGGTCACTCCCCAGCAGAAGTCCAACCAGGATTGGCGCATTCAATTATCCCCAGCGAAGTTGGCTTCATTCTTCCAACATTTATTTTGCTGGAATAATCCTGTGGCACCTGGCTACCCCCAGCGGAGTTGGTGTTATCTTCAGCATTTATTTTGCTGAAGCGGTTTCTGTATCCCAGCAGTTCGAGTCTGCATTTGCATCGGCATATAGTGTCATACTTGCATCCACCAAATAAAAAACGCGTAGCATTTCCATGTCGTACGGAGCATTACGCCATTTTCAAACATACGCATTTTTGAAACATAAATCAGGTTGGTTAACCTTTTGCTTTCAGGTGTGTTCTCTTAGCAGGAGTATGGAGTTCTAGCTTGGATCTATGACCAGACATTCGAGGTCTCGCCGTGAGACGTGTGATGATACGGTTCATCTTACTATTTTCCCCACAGAGTTAATAGGTTAAGTTTCTCTTTGTCCCCGAGCAGAGTTATTTGTTTGAATTTCTCTTGTTTTCCCCGCCAGAGTTGCTTGTGGAAGTTTCTCTAGTCCGGACAGCGGATTATTTTCTTCAAATTGTTGTTACGTCAGCATCAAAGGGTTTCATGAATCAGAATTTCAGAGGCTGCCGCCGGTTATCAGAACAGGCGTCCGGTAGTTTGGTTTCCAAATATCCCTAGTAGAGTCAGCCTCAAAGTTGCTGTCACGTCAGTGCTAAAAGGTTTGTGGGTTGGGACCAATGGAGTTAGTTACTGTGGAGATAAGCAGAGAAGCTGTATCCAGAGTATCTTCCCGTAGGAACAGACGGATGTATTTTCTTACTGGTTGACAGGAGTATTTCCCCGGAGTCGTCAAAATTTTATTGCCTATATTGATAGGA
Organism: Lathyrus sativus; assembly: GCA_963859935.3. NCBI lineage: Eukaryota > Viridiplantae > Streptophyta > Magnoliopsida > Fabales > Fabaceae > Lathyrus > Lathyrus sativus. Next base: position 522,513,556 of record OZ012739.1, read on the forward strand.
GTTCCTCGCGTTGACGAAATATGAGTCTTGACATGGACAATTTATTCCTATATTGACGGGATTTCTTCGTGCTAGAGAAATGGGTGTCCTAACGTGGACAGATTTAGTTCCTCGGGTTGACGAGATGTGCTAAGTCCTAACGTGGACAAATTCGATTTCTCGGTATTGATGGAATGTGTGTCCTGACGTGGGCAAGTTTATAGTTCTTCGTGTTGTCAAGATGCGCGAGTCCTGACGTGGACAAATTTATCTCTCTTCGTGTTGGCGAGGCGTGAGTCCTGATGTGGACAGGTTTTATTTCCTCAGCGGGTCGAAGATGCGCGAGTCCTGACGTGGACGAATTTATATTTATTCCGGTCAACGAACGGTGTCCTGACGTGGACAATTTTACCCCCATGCTGATAGGATTTTCTTGTGCAGACGAGATGTGAGTCCTAACGTGGACAAATCAAGACGAGATGTATTCCTAACGTGGAAAAGTTTATTCCTAACGTGGAAAGGTTTATTCCTAACGTGGAAAAGTTTATTCCTAACGTGGAAGGGTTTATTCCTAACGTGGAAAAGTTTATTCCTAACGTGGAAAAGTTTATTCCTAACGTGGAAGGGTTTATTCCTAACGTGGAAGGGTTTATTCCTAACGTGGAAAAGTTTATTCCTAACGTGGAAAAGTTTATTCCTAACGTGGAAGTTTTATGCCTAACGTGGACGATGTATTCCTAACGTGGAAAGGTTATTCCTAACGTGGAAAGGTTTATTCCTAACGTGGAAAGGTTTAGTCCTAACGTGGACGATTTATTCTTGACGTGGACGATTCATTCCTATGTTGATAGGATCCCCTCGTGCTGATGAAATGCAGACGAGTCATCCCCAGCGAAGTCGCCGAGAGTTTTCCGTGCTGACGGCAGGTGGAGTCCTGACGTGGACAAGTTTTAGTTGAGATTTCTTCGTGTTAACGAAACAGGCGTCCTAACATGGACAAAGTTCTATTCCTGTGTTGTTGAGATGTGAGTCCTGACGTGGACAGATTTGTGTTTATTCGTGATTTGGCGAAATTTGGGTCCAGACGTGGACAAGGTTACTCCTGTGACAACAGAATCTCTATTCGTGTTGACGAATTTGTCTCTCTTCTTGTGTTGGTAAGGTTAGTCCAGTTGTGGACAGAGGTGTTTTGCGAAAAGTGTTCAGTGCCTGTGGCGTTACATAGGTGGTTGAAGCTGAAATCAGAATTATCAGACGTCGGATCAGTTGTTGCCGTAACAACCAGATTCAGGTGGTGGATGTCGTTCCCCAAGCAGTGGTGCAGTTTATTTCTGCGGTTGGAAAATTTCCGGGTTCTTAGTATTCAACCATATCGCACCTCGAATGTTTGAAGGCCGTTCACTCTTCACCTAATCGGGTCCAAGTTGCTTGAATAGGGGCAGCTGTTGCACCCTAAAATTTGCTCAACCTACTTCACCTGGTTTATGTTTCAATTGCATTAGCATTTGCCTATAAAGTCATGTACATAGTCTAATCATCTGCATAGCATAGCATAGAAAGTTATCCAACAAGGGACCAAGTACTATTCTCATCTCTATGAGCCTATCAAGAGGTTATTGTTCAAATTCAAGCACATCTAAGTCATCAGAAAGAAATTGAAATATAAGAAGTCAGTGGATCAAGCAGTGGATCTATCTCCTATCTTGAGGGTGTTTGAAGACCATCAAAGAAGTTGTGAGCTGTGAACTAAGGTCATGGAGGGTATATAGACATCATGGAAGACATGGAGAGTCATTTTGAAAGTGAGACAAGTCATTGATATGATCACAAGAGCTGCAGTTGAAGACAGTCAACTAGGGTTTCATCTGGGTCAACCCTAGGTCAAATGATTGATTGAAAGGCATCAAGGTCTATTTGAGAGATGTGGGGTTCATCATTTGACATGTAGATAAGGATGTGGTGTTGTTCCAAGGATAAATCAAGAGAAATCAAGAAGAAGAGGAGTTTCTAAATTAGGGTTTCTGTGTAAAATCCCCTGATTTAGGTCAAACTTCCAAGCAAGATAATTCAAAATACAAGCTTCAAATGGATCCTTGGCCAACATGAAACTTGTATAGGATCTCAAGACCTTTAATTTGAGTGGTGGAAGACATCAAGGAGATTTATAGAACTCAAGTTATGGTCCTTGCAAGTTACAGGTCATCTGAGGCATATGAAATTTTGTCTGTGAAAGTTACTTGTCTTCCAAGCAATTTTTACCCCTCAAGGAGATTTCAAATGGATTTCTGGTCAACATGAGAGTTGTTCCTCATTGTCTTAGCGTTCTATAAAGGTATGGTATGCCTTCATCTGATTTTTGGAACTCTACTTATGACCTTGGCAAGCAAAGGGTATTTTGGTCATTTGAGAACTACAGGTCATTTCAAGCCTATGCCCAAAACTCATACAAGGAAGTTTCAAATGAAAAACTTCACAACATCAAACTTGCTCCAAATGACATTTTGAGTCTAGAAAAGTGATCATGAGAGTTTGGAAATGCTCATAGCTCAAGGTTCCAAATTTGGTCAATTAAAAGGTGAATTTAATGAATAAAAGTGACCTAAAAATGAGATTTTTCATACCATGGCCAAATGGGATGAAATTATAGGTCATTTTGATTGGAAAGAATGTTTTAAGAACATTGGAAAAAGTGGATTTTTTAGTTTAGTTCAAAGTTTGGAAGTTATACTAGTTGGCTTACAAAAGAAGTAACATATCCAAATTCACAAGGAAATTGTGCACAAGAAGGTTCTAACAAGTTCTAGATGTTTCCATGAGCATCTATATATTGAGTAGAGTGGCTCCAATCATGGGTTGGTGATTCATTTTGGTTGAAACTCATAGTTGCATCTCATTCTTCAATCTTGCAAATTCATTCCAAACTCTATCAAATCTTCATCATTTTCCAAAATTCTTGATCCTATCATCATCTATATTCATCATAGAGCAAGTTTCCATCAAGATCTGGCTGAATTGAAGTAGAATTCGTGTGCTACCAAGTGTATCATCCAAATTGCAAAAGGAAGTGGTTATGGCAATCCAAGGTGTTTAAGCAAGTGTTGTTGCATACAGAACCAAGAATCAAGTCTATTGATCAAGTCCAAAGCACTGCAAGCTGTGAATCCAAGAGATCATCCATCTGTTTTCAAGATTACACCAGGTTAGTTTTTCTATCTAATTGGCTAGAAATAGTTAGCATGAGGTAGAATTATTAGGTTAGAACTGTTAGGAATAGTTAGATGAATGATTCTGATGAATTTAAGGGCATTTCATGGAGTTCACCATTGAAGCACCAAAACAGTTGAGCCTTATAACACTTAGGTTAAGGCATGTTAATCTTAGCTAGATAGATTAGAATGATCAGCATAGCATGTAGAACGCATTAGTGTAAGAGTTAGCAAGAATCATCAAGATTGATCTCAGTGTAAAGTGTTGGAACCAAGGTCTTCTACCTATCGGGTTTGGCTCTAGATGGAGTTTTAAAGAAAACTGAAACCATGGTTGTGTAGAGGAGAAGATCTAGAGCATTTTTGCTTTTTACGGATATGAGTTTCATGGAGAAACGAAGGTGTATGATGATGGTGAAACCTGGTTCGTGCAAGCTTGCTTAGGGCTCAATAATGGTGGAAACCCTAGGTTATTTGGAGAAGAAACATAACAACCGTTGGATCATCCACGAGACTTTGACTGAAGCACGCATCCGAGGGCCAGGATTTAAAGATGAAACGCGAGGGAACTCAGGCAGCGTGAAACACACCGTTTCACTTAAAGTCCCAGCTTGGGCTTAGGGATCCATTGCTATTCGTACCACCACCTTCAAGGCCCAACATGAAATGAACTAATATAACTGCTATTTGCACCGTTTTTGGTTATTTTTCTTTTTGTGTTTTTTCTGATTAGCTGGGCCCAGACGCGCCTTGCTATGCGCACCCCCAGTCTGGGCCCATTGTCCATTTTTTAACTGAAATCCTTACTAATTGCACCCCTAACTCTTTTATAATCATTTTAATTTCTTTTATTTTTGTTAATTCTTTGAAAAATCATAACAAATTGGAAATTTCATATTTTTAAATGGTTGTTTTTGCATCTTTTTCATATTTCTGTCAAGAAAATTGTCATATAATAAAATTCGCATTTTATTTTGTTTTTGCATTTTTAGTATATTTTTCTTTTAAATAGGTTTAAATGATGTTTAGTTTAGTACTTGATATTGTTGATTTTTGTTTAGCTAGATCCTTGTATATTTTGGACCCATTCTTTTTAGAGTACTTCACTTGGGACTTTAATTTTCATATGGGATTTAATTCCTGATTTTAGGACTAATTTTTAGATGGTTTGTTTAGGTGTGATTAGGAGAATCAAAACTAGGGTTTAGATATAACATAGGTGTAATAAATCATTTCTTTTAGGAGTTGTAGTTTGAATTTTGGGGGTATGGGACTATAGGGGTATTATGGGTAGATAATAGATCCCTTAGAAAATATTAGGCTTCCCCTATTCTACTATTAATATTAGTATATTTCTTGTATTGGCTTGACTGTGTGGTGTGCCCTCTCTAGGGTTATTATTTGACTGTGTGGGGTATTGGGCCTACTTGGGGTTTGGGGGTTTGAGCTGAAGACTGTGCTGATGAAGCCCATTGAAGATTAAAGAATGAAGACCAATTTCCAGAGTTGATGAAGAGTATCTCTTGCTGGCAGCTGTTGAAGGTTATAGGATCTAGGAGTTAGGCAGAGCTCTAGAGTAGAAAACTTGATTCACAAACATGGAAGGTCTTGGTTGCCTCCATCCCTCTCTATGATGCAGAGTCTCTCTAAGACATTCACCCCCTTCCTTTGGAAGGCTTGGTGATAGTGTCTAAGAGATAGAACTCTTGAGAGAAACATTCTATGTGTTGTTAGCAGTCTGTTTGCCACCATTGGTGGTCAACTAATTGCTTAACACCCCAGTTCATTCTTTTGACTGTTTCTCATCTTGGAGAGTGAGACTTGAAGAAAAGCCCCGGAAGATTGAAGACAAGACCTTGATTGAAGGCTGTGAAGAGGAAGACTGATGCCTGCTTGAAGCTTGTAGGTGTTTGAAGATGACTTGAAGACAGATGTTGATGAAGAATGTTGTTTGCTGTTTATCTTTTGCTGTTCAAAATTTTTGATGTATTGTTTGAATTTCCCTGACTGTATTGTTTGCCATTAACCTGTTAGGTGGAAAGTGAATCTTGTTCACTTTTGCCTGTTGTTTTCTAGGTTCGAGGTTGAGTGGGACTCCCTTGCCTCGCTTGTATTGCTGCATTCATGCATTTTACTGCTTTATTGTATATATGCTTTTGTTTCTGTTTCCGTTTATCCCTTAGGATCTCTGTTTCTCTCTGTGCAAGAGAGGAACATGATAGACATTAGGTCTTAACCCATGCATGATAACATAAGGTTAGTTTGATTCCCTTTGCAACCATAGGTTAGAGTTCTGTCTCTTCTTTCTCAAAAACAAACAGAAAAACACAATAAGATTTCAAACACAATAAAAGACACTTCTTCCGTAAAAGAACGTGAACTCGTCAAAACGTCATTTTTGTCCGCTGGGACTGTATCAGAAAAACCCTTTTTCAGAAGGAATAGAAACAATCAAGACAGACTTGTGTCGTACGTTGCCCGAACTACGTTTGCTCTGATCTTTCATGTTGTATGAAAGTACGTAGGCATAGGATGCGATATCCTAGCGAGCAACCTTCCCCTCCTTTACCGTAGGTAGGCGAACTACGTTGACTTTGATTTCTCGTTCCAGACGGGAATACGTAGGCATAAAGTGCGATACTTTGCCGAGTCATTTTATTTTCTTTTTAACCCTTAACCTGTAGTGTAGATAGAATAACAATCCATACCCGAAAACAAGCGTGGATCCCGTCGAGTACGACAGACGTGAGGGGTGCTAATACTTTCCCCTTGCGTAACCGACTCCCGAATCCAGGTTTTGGTTGCGATGACCATACCTTTTCCCTCTTTTCGTGAGGTTTTCTCTGAGCGTTTCCTTTCCCTCCGTTGGGATAAATAACGCACGGTGGCGACTCTTCTATTCAGCCGGCGCCGATTTTCGCAGTAGCGACAGTAATATTGATGATAATGTTGGAAATAGTATTATTGATAATGTTGATGATATTGAAGCTGATAATGTTATTGAGGATGATGTTCATGATAATGCTGGAAATGTCAATGTTGATGGTGATGCTGGTAATCTAAATGTTGATGAATCTGCCAAGGTTGATGAGAATCTTAATGGTGTTGAAGGAGATGATAGTGATTATAATGGTTTATCATTTGAGGACAGTGAGGATGAAAGGGCCCTTGGCAGGGATGATAGATTTGATGTTGTAGACAAACTACCTAGAAGGGTTAAGCAGATAGCAAATGTTGATGCCAATGGGGGTTCATCGAGTGGGGTTAGTGTTGGTAATGAAAGGCTTGAAACTAATTATTTAAGTGATGATCTAGGCAGTAGTGATCCTGATGCATCAGATGAAGAGAAAGAACCAAAATATCCTATGTTTAAGATAGAGGAGTTAGAAAAGGACTACAAGTTAGAAGTTGGTTTGGAGTTTGTATCTCTGCATGAATTTAAGGAGGCAATAACTGAATGATCAGTATTAAATGGAAGAGAGATAAAGTATGTGAAAAATGACAAGATTAGAGTGACAGTAGTTTGCAAGGGCAATTGTGGGTTTTTGGCTCTTGTTAGTAAAGTGGGAAATAAGCACACGTATAGAATGAAGAAATGGTTTGGTGCTTACATGTATGGTAGGGTTTTGAATAACACCACTGCTAACTCCAAGTGGATTGCAAAGACTGTGGCGGCTAGGGTGGCTTCATCTGATGTAATCAAGCTTCGTGATATTGTCTCTAAGATTATGAGTACTTACTACGTAGGTATAACTATGAATAGAGCATGAAAGACTAAGAAAATTGCAAAAGCTTTGGTTGAAGGTGATGCAACAAAGCAATATACACTATTGTGGAGGTATTCTGCATAATTAAGGAGGGTCAATGTAGGGAACACCTGCAAAATTAATGTCACCAGAATTGGTCCCACAATTCAACCCAGATTTGGCTGCTTTTATTTTTGCTTTGATGGAGCAAAGAAGGGATTCACTACTACTTGCAGGCCATTCATTGGTGTTGATGGATGTCACCTCAAGACAAAATATAGAGGCACCTTGCTTGTTGCTGTTGGAAGGGACCCTAACGACCAATATTACCCCTTGGCTTTTGGTGTATGTGAGACTGAGACAACAAATGAGTCATGGAGGTGGTTCCTGACCTTGCTTTTGGAAGACATTGGATAAGACAAAAGATGGGTATTCATATCAGACCAGCAAAAGGTACTTTTCAGATCTATATTTTTTTTAATTCATCCCTAAGTTATGTAATTGTGTTTTGATTTGGTCCCTGAATATGTCAATTTGTTTTTAACTAGGTCCATGACAATGAAATGTTAGTGTGGATTTCATCTGTGTATTATTTCTGTTTTATTGAAGTAGGTCCCTTATTTTATTGTTTTTTTTTATTTCAAGGGCTTAATTCATGTATTTGAGGAGATGTTTGAGAGGGTGGAGCATAGGATTTGTCTTAGGCATTTATATGCCAATTTTAAAAAGAAGTTTGATGGTGGACACAAATCAGAGATTTGATGATGGCTGAAGCAAAGGCCACATATATACAAGCATGGGAAGCAAAGATGAAAGAGTTGAAGGTGTTTAATCCTAAGGTTTGGGAGTGGTTGATCAAAATACCTACAAAATCTTGGTGTAAGCATGCTTTCTCATTCTATCTCAAATGTGATGTGCTAATGAATGATATATCTGAAGCTTTTAATAGCACAATACTAGTGGCTAGGGATAAAACAATCTTAACCATGTGTGAATGGATAAGAAACTACTTTATGAATAGAAATTATAACTTAAGAGAAAAAGTTGATAGGTGGGAACATACGAAAATGCCAAGACCTAGAATTAGGTTAGATTAAGAGGTAGAAATGCTGGTAATTGGATTCCAAACTGGTCTGGTGATGCTATTTGGAAAGTTGAACATATTCATAGCAAACGTAGCTTCATAGTTGACATTTCTAAAAGAACTTGTACCTGTAACTTTTGGGACTTGGTAGGCATACCATGTAGACATGTAGTTGCTGCCTTAGGCTTTAGGAACCAACACCCAGAAGATTATGTAGATGACTATTATTCTAAAGAAACATATGCGGCATGCTATAATTTCAATGTTAGCCCAATTAATGGCCAAGACATGTGGCCTGAGGTTAATGTTGAGGAGATGTTGCCTCCATCATACAAAAGAGGCCCTGATAGGCCAAAGAAATTAAGGAGGAAGGAACCTGATGAGGACCATAAAAAGGTAAGGACACAAACATCTTGTTGTTGTACCAAATGTGGTGTACATGGCCACAATGCAAGGAGTTGTTCAGTGTTGGTGCCTGACCTTGAAGCTCAGAAAAGAAAGGTATTAACTTAACTCAAATTATGTATTCTAACTAACTGTTTGTAAGTGATATTGGTTGAATCACTCTGTGTGTAGAAAAAACCAAAGAAAAATGCTACACAAATAACACAGCCTGAATCTGTAGCAGAACAAACAACTCATGCTGAAAATGAAGCTTCTACTGAACAACAACAACCACAAGATGAACCTCTAACTAAACAACAGCAAAAAACACAATGTGATATGGACCAAGAGTTTGAAATGCTTGCAGCAAATCTTTGTGCAGCTTTTGAAACAACACAAACTCAACCTAATTCAATGATCTCACTTCCCAAACTCCAGTTCCACCTCAAGTTGCTAGTGACCATGCTCTAGCTATTGAGGTTGCACCTGTAATGGCTTCACAAGGAGCTGGTGACTCATAACCAAACTACATTCGGTATGCACCTGTTCAAGAGGTTGAGCCTACACCTAATGAACCTGTTCATGCACATCCACCTAAGGAACCTGTTTCTGCGCCTTCTAAACCAGTTGAGTCTGCTACTTACTAATTGAGTTAATGTGTATGTTCTCAGCTTTATTGATATTGGCCTAATTGTATTTGTTTTTATTGTGTCTTTGTAGGCAAAACAAACCAAACAAAAGGTCACAAAGAAGTTGAAGTTGAGGAAAAGTGATAGGGCAAGGGTACTCAAATGCAAAAAGCTCAAGGGAGAAGGAAGTAACCCTGCACAACCATGGAAATTGTAGACATTTGACTTGTTTTGACTTATGTTTTTTTGAACAACATTACTACAATGGTGTACTTCAGCTTAAGCCTTGTTGTTTTCTATTATGTATTTTGATTACAATACTACTTTGGCTTTAGCCTTAGAGTTTTGAACCTTTATGTTTTAGATACAAGCATGTATTTTTGCTTAAGCCTTTATGTTTATGATACAATGTGTATTTTGGATACATTATCAAGTTTGTTTTATGCACTTCATCAAGTTTTTTTATGCACAATTGAAATGACCTATTACCAATTTGGCTTTTATGCACATTATCAAGTTTGGTTTATGCATAATTCAAAACAGGAGGAGCAGTATAATTGCATACATATACTTTCCAAAACCAAAACATCTTTTTCATTCATCATATGGTATATGGACCAATCTCAAAATACATTAATGTTACAAGGACTAAAAACAAAAAACAAAAAACAAACACAAACAAACGGGATTCACCACCATTTATGATAAGGAAAGAAGAACTCCCATGACACAACCAACAATAGCTTCAAGAGAGTCGTTTTTCCCTTCTCCTTCTCCAACTTAATCTTCATCTTTACCTTTTTGCCAATCTCAATCTCCTTAACAATGTACCCTAAATCCTTCAACATTTCCGAGTAGTTGCAACCACTTGAACTTCTAAGATCGCTAGCTAGATTTTGTTCAAGGTAAAATAAACTATTTGAAAGTCTTAATGTGAATCAGACTTTTAAATAGGTTTTCAAGACATAGCGGACTTTTAGAAAGGATAGGCCAGACTAAAAAAAGTCTATAATAGACCGTAGCACTGACTCAGTCCTTTTAAATTTATTGTAGATCGAACTCATATATTCTATTGTCTGACTTGACCTAACTTATTTTCATTTCTAATCATAATTGTTGACTTCCATTCAACAGTCACCCACACATCACACAAGACTAACCGACGACAATTATACGACCAATTATATATATATATATATATATATATATATATATATATATATATATATATATATATATATATATATATATATATATATATATATATATATATATATATATATATATAACATCCAAACAGATACTCACGTGTCCGTTTGTTTGCTTTTTAAAATGTGCACACATGTCAAAACGTAAATTATTTTTTATTTAATTTTCTTCTTAATTTAAACTAGTAGAAGACCCATGCGTCCGCACAGGTATGAGAAAAAGTATAATCTTATCGAATTCAAATTTCACAAGAAAAAGTATATTCAAATGTATATTAAGAGTAATATTTATGCATGTTTTTATTTGTTTGAATCTAACTTATTGTATCTCGTGTAATTTTATGAAGTAGTTCAATAACATTTTAAACATTATAGTGAAAAGATTGAAATACATAATCAAGATTTTAGACTTTTTTATTTTTTAGAGTAATATTTAAACATGATTCATTTTTTAGAGCAATAGAGTAACATACAATTTTATCGTAAGCTTGTATGGAATAAAAAGATCAAATACATCAAATTTTGAGTTATTTGACAATATTAGCAAACTCCATATGATGAATCTCTTGTTTTTTGGCTACAGACATAAAACGGTTACATTACATTAGCTAAATATTATCTATAATTCAAAGATATAAGCTTAAAAAAACAATAGTAGCCTTTGTTTATTATCAATTTATATCAGATTCAATTTGTATATACATGACAGTGTCTTAGACATATATTGAAATCAGCAATGTAAGCAAACATGCTATAGTCATAAGAGATATAAACAGTGAAATCAACACACAATAATATGAAACAAAAAGCATCATTAAAGATGGAAGCCCCATTACAAAACTACTAATCCATGAGCTAATGAGTTCAAGTTATATCGAAAAGAAAACCTACAAAATGACACGCTAAAATAATATTACAACTTAGGGTAATCCTTACACAAAAGGTGGCAACAAAACAGTACAAAGCAACAAAAAGTTAGGCTTCCAACGGTATGTCCATAAGATCATTCCTTTAGGTGTTTAGCTTTCGTTGCAGATTGCTTAGGAGAAAATACGATACAATAGTTGAACAACCTCAGTGAGAAAATACACGATATCTGTCAAACACAAGTTAAGCTATAAAAAGGACGGATTTGAAAAGCACAAGTTTTTGAAATATTAAACATAGAGTTAAGAATAATATGCTCCATAAGACTGAATTAAGATTCACTGTAAATGTTGGAACAATAACATTATTTTTGAAATAACATAGTTGAAAGCAAATAATAGAACAAAGAACATTAAACTTAACTTGGAAACATTATTTTTTACAGCAAATAATAGAATTAAGGACATTAAAATACTATCCAAAAACATGATTTTGTAAGGAAAAGCTTTCATATATGAACATGGGACATAAAACCACGTATTTAAAACAAACAATCTTTGCAAAATTAATTTCAACAGAACCCATGGATGTATGATAAACATGAAGTGAAAAACATATTTTTAGTTGAGAACCAACACATAGGACATTTGAACTAACCTTTGTAAGGAATGATTTCTCAAAAAATGAGTTGGTGAGAGTGAAACCGCAACCAAGAAACCGCAGCTTGGGAGGGAAAATGAAAACCAACATAGCTGTGTGAGAGAAACCGCACCTTGAAGCATATGTAAAATGATGAAATATGAAGCAGTGATTTTGGGGGGAAAAAGAGAATATCAATTAGGTGAAATATAAACAAATAATCCATATATCATGGTCCAGTTTACTAATCCGTCTAAGGAACATACCTATCATCCAGTTTATCATGGTCCAATTTCGCCAAAGCACGTTCGACTTCCTCATTAACCTGTTGATCACTGAATTAGAAAATTACATTGTAGAAAATGAAATTATTGCTTATTTTAACTCACAATTTTTCTGAGTAGACTTTCCAAAGATGAGCACAGTCTTTGCAAACTATCCATCATCAAAACTTCCACAATCACACTATACATTTCAAATGTTCATGTCACCAATTAATGTTACACAATTAAGAAAAACATAACAATATAATCTAACTAACATCAAAAGGAAGCGGACAGACGGGAGCGTCCGTCTAAACACCAGTGTATAATAATAACAATGTCTAAAGAGATAAAAAAGTTAAGAGAATAAATTTATCATAAAAAAGTTAAAAGATAAATCTGTCTATTGCCCAAAACACCATGTATTATATAAATACAATCAAAATCAAAATTAATCATTAACCAAAATCTATATAGAATTATAATTATTTTCTATTAAAAATAAAATTTAAAGGAGATTATGATGTGCATCCGAGAGTTATATTACTAATAATGAAGACAAAATTATGTGTATGTCGACTACTAGCTAGTCAAACACGTTACACGTGGCATCATACAAACACGACGCATGTCTGTAGCATGGAGCTGATAGCGAGCTCTTGATTGTAGTGAATCATTTGTTTTACTTTTACCTTGGATTTACATTTTAATTTTTCATATTCTCAAATAAATTATTTATTTATTTATTTGAATAAGCTTATTTGGTTGTTAGCCGTTTTTTCTAAAACTAACTTTTTATTAAAAACATAGTATCAATAGAATTAGATATGTCAAAAAAAATATATATGGGACTATCAGTTTAGTAAAGTTATGATATTTTTTAAATAAAAATTTTGACATCAAAATTATAGAAAAAAATTAATAAAATTTTAAATCATTAATTGAAATGGAGATAAACTTAGTATTCTTTTGGACTGAAGAGTTAAATGAGTTTATTACTTTAACATTTAAGTGAGGAAAATTGATCTAAATCTTATTTTTCTCATCTACTCTATATGGTTGCGAGTAAGTTTACTGCCTCTCTAATGCTTAAGTGTCATTCTAAAAAAAACAGAGAGTTGAAATCATATAATTTTTTTCTTTCATAAACACATGTCATATCTATTTCTTAAGCTACTACGAATTTCAACCTTTATGTGTTCTTCTGAGAATGGCACTTCAATGTGTTTATACTCCTCCAAAAACTCTATAAATTTGTTGTGAATAAGCATTGTTTCTCTCGACATTACTTCCAAAAAGTTGGACATATGTTTTTTTCAATGCTTTGGTTATGTTGATAGGTTGCATTTATAAACTTTCATCCTGCAATTATTCTTCAACAATTAGATTTAAGTTCATAATTATATGGCTAAGTCATGCTACCATTAATTATCGGATTTGGATCTTCTCCTTTTTTATATATCATGTCATTTCTTATGTTTTTAATCTAACGGTTCAGAATTTATAATGAATAATTAAATAAAAAAAGTCATTTAATAGGAGAGAGAAATTGATAAGTAATTTGTCTTTGTTTTTTTATTTAATTGTTCATTATAAATTTTGAACCGTTAGATTAGAAACACGAGAAATGACATGATATATAAAAAAGGAGAGGATCCAAATCCTTAATTATCCGTTTGTCTTAAAATATCTCAATCTTCCCTCCGATCCTTTTTATAAAGAATACTTTATTTTTTTTAAATTTATAAAATAATTAATGTATTTAATATGTTGATTCATATCTTTTTTATGTTTTTAGATAGACAGTTTAACCCATAAAAACTACCAATCTCCTTTGTGGCGAGCTCCTCTATTACCCCATAAAAATTCATCATCTCCTAACAAGGATAACTTGCATAAAACTGGTGTGGATAACTTAAAGGACACACTTTACCATCACCTCATCACTTATGATTGTTCACTCCACAAATGGGCATTCTTCCACACTAAGGTAGTCTGACTCGAGATTATAGGCAAAACCGTGATAATAAGATTGTGAATCAGGGGATCGTAACATCTATTGTAAGATCCTATTAAGTTTAAAAATTCATATATATTGCATATAGGTTAATAATTTGCATATGACACAAAATATTGAAAAAATCAAATAACATTAAAATTACTTTCAAAAAATGAAATTTTATAGGATAATATTCATTGGAGTTAAATAATTTTTTGGTCCCTTTAAATATTATCATTTTCACTTTTAGCCCCTAAAAAAATTTCTTTCAAAAAATGATCCTGCTAATATTTTTCGTCCACACTTTAGTCCATCTTATCAATGTCCGTTAACAGAAGTTGACATGACATTGCCATATGAATTTTTTTGATGATTGGACTTGCATGTGACAATGCCAACATGGCAAAGATGCTGACGTGGTATACCACGTGGCTAAGGTCAACATTATACTTAAATCCATAAAAATATGTTGCAAATTTGTAGCTAAAGTCATAGCTACTTTGTAACAAATTCAAGAACTAAAAAATGTATCATGCAAGAATCAAAATAAGTTTTGCAAAATCAAGATGACTGATGTCACCAAAATTATATGTTGCTAAGTTAAAGGACAAGATAAGTTTTTTAATTTAAATTTTTATATTATTATTAGAGATTAGTTTTCATACACTATAATGTAACACAAATTGGATAACAGTTACCAGCTAGTGCAAATAAGTTGAAAGACAAAATAACAAACAAATTAAAATAACACTCTGAAAAGTAATTGCAGTGAAAAGATGTTAAAATTTGAGCAATCAGATACAGGGTGCCACTATCAGACAAATGCACTATAAGACAAAAAATGGAAGCCTAATAATGTACATATTACATCAACATATATTTTGGAATAGAGATCAATATGACAAAAACCAAATGGAAATTATATATGCAAGATAGATGATAAGACCCTCATGCTGACCTTAGGTACCCAAGTCACCGGTGGTACTTGAGGCACTGATGCAACCTTAGGTACCAGAGATACCTCATGCTGATGAGACTTCTGAGCTAGTGCCACCTGGGACTGATGAGGATGCTGAGCCAGTGCCACCTTCAGATGGTGAGTTTACCAAGGATGTTGAGCCATAGCCACCTCTGGCATTTAGAGGAGGCTCTGTAGAGTTGTCACTACTGCTTATGTACCCAAACCATACTACCAAACATATTTGAGACGTAGAGGTAAAATTAACTGGATTCATTCTTTTTAAATTATGTTTATTACTATATTACAAATTTCTGACATTGATTTATTTTTCTTTAGAACCATGATCTACTGAAGTTTATTAACCATGGGCGAAATATTACTAGCTTGCCTCAGCCAAATGAAGAGTGATTTCAGGCAGAATTGTCCCTAAGGACTTGTGCATGACCGGTTATATTACGGTTAACCACATTATTCTTAATGCATTCATGGAGATATGACACACTGAAACCTCGTCATTTAATCTCCCGCTTGGTGAGATGTCTATCACACTCGAAACTGTGTCGTGTTTCATGCATCTTCCAATGAGGGGAACTTTTAGATAATGGCAGGATTAGCAGAGACGAGACACTCAAGATGATGGTAGACTATCTGCGAGTTGACCTAAAGGATGCCATGAGGGAGTTGAAGAGGCTAGAGGCAATGCAAAGCAGATGAGACTCCATAGAGCATATGTTATAAGAGCATACTTGTTATATTTAGTTGGCACTGCTATTTTTGTGGACAAGAGGGCCATTTATACAAATGTTGTCTACCTACGGTACTTCGAGCGGATTCGTGAGTACAACTGGGGGCCGCTTATTTGGTCTACTTGTACTCAAAGTTATCAGAGGACTGTAGGTGGAAGACAAAGCAGGTCAAAAGAAACATCACACTATTGACAATAATATTTATTGGTCTTTTAATGTTTTTGTGTCATTTTTATTTCATTTTTGCAACGCCCTTAATGATGATTCGTGTGTTACATCACTTTTCAGGCTTGAATACTCCAACATTTTCCACACATCTTCGGCTGGTCATGTGTACCTACTTACACTGAGAATATGTCGTCAGCTTCAACATTTTCCCCATTCAGAGGAACTTGACGATAAAGCCGTTTAGAGTGTATCTTGACTGCTTAGTTGCTAAGGATATGCCTTTCAACAGCTATGTCGATCACCGTGAGACACATACATTTGGTGACATAATGTTATACTCAGGATGGTTGTTTGCGGCTCACATCTCACATTTTCTCATTTGTTTGAGCGCGTCATGCAACAGTTCAACGAGTACATCAGGTAGTTCTTTAGGGTGTCACATCTGTATATGGTGCAAGCTGCTCCAGGAGATCCATCAAGGCCAATTCATCAGGAGATACTAGACGGAGGCACGAGAGACATTGATGTATTAGAGACAGTGTTAGAGGACAGAGAGTAGTGGAGGTCGAGGATCCCAAAGAGCAAGAGAAGTTGTAGTCCGACATACACATTAATATATATTAGTTGTACTTTGGATTCATTATGGATTGTATTTTGTTTTCACTTCATTCTACTTTTTCGTGTATTTTGACTTTATTTATATGTCATTTTTGGACCATCTGGATTTATATATGTCATTTTTTACATGTCGATTGTATAGTTTAAATCTCATCACATAACAAAGTTCTTAACATTTATAAATCATCACTTTCATTTGTGTAAACCATAAAACAAATATAATTTGCACCGTTCTGATAGGGTACGGAGATGCATATCCGTAAACCCTAAACATAGATGCATCTCTAGATCAATAAATGTGTAAAATGTCTTTTCGAGAGAGATGCATGAGGTATGTGTTAAAATATTTTGGAGATGCATCTCCGGATCATTTAACGTTTTAATTTAAAGCAAGGTGCATCTAGAGATGTATCTCCAAAATCTAAGGGCACTTTGGGTTTTTAAGAGGGTTTTTCCACCCATAGTGTGAGATACAAAATTCTCTTTTCTAAATAGGCTTATAAGAAACCTAGAAATTTTTTATTTAAAAAAAAGCACGGTCTGACCTGATTCTGTGTAGGTTAGGTTGTAGACCCCTGTTAGCCGGTCTGACGTATTTCCAGCCCTCACTTTTAATAACCCTTCTTAGAAACTAGGAAATTGTTAAGACCACGTCTAGGAAAAAAAACCATATGAGTCCCTACTAAATTATCTCTCAAAAGAATAAAAGATAGACTCTCAAGTAATATACATTTGCTACTATCCACTACTACTCAGAGAGCACTTCGGTTATAGTAATCTTAACACCGTCAATCTAACCGCCCGTCTCCAAACTAGCAGCGTCGACCGTCAACAGAGCCTCTCATATCACATGAGTTGATCCCTTAGATAGTCTAAAAAACTATCGTACAAGATTACTCGCTGCCATGAGTAAGCTCTAGCTCTCCATACTATAATATACCTATTAGAATCTTTGAGTCTCCTTGTCCTTGTAATGGAACACGTGCATGCCTGTTATTTTTGGACAATACACATGTTAATTTTAAAAATTTATAATTAAAATAAAATATTTTTAATAAAAAAATTATAATAAATTAAATATATATATTTTTGAGTTTAATTGGTATGCGCTGACAGTATAAAATAATTTTACACTGTCATGTAATAGAAATTTATCAATTTGCCATGTCATACCATTAATTTAAAATTTATAGTTTGATGTGACGAAATACATAAGAATGATTGGTTGATAATGTAAATATACCGATTATTTTAAAGGTTAATATGCATAAATATAATATTTTTAAAAATAAATACATGCCATATTCATGTATTATATATTTAGATTTTTCATACAAATATATAACCCTAAACCCTTATCTTAAATGTAACTAATTTTTCTTTTCATATATTTAGATTTTCCATAATAGCATAACAAAACCCTTCTCTTAAAAATCAGAAGGTTAGTTTCAAGAAAAGACGAAACTGTAGTAGTTTTTTATTCTACCGCATCCATCTAGGGTTTTTACATCACAGAGAAAAAAAACGTCTACCACTACTTGTCAACAAACGTGGCATAAGCACTTACGTACGCTATTCCTTCTAGCTTCTCCCTTCGCCGTTCTTCCTCTCATTTTCCCTCCCACATATTCGCCAATCCAATTTATTTCTTTTTCTTCTCTCTTAATCTAAACAAAAAAAGAAAAACCAATATAATCGCTTAATTTTGATCGTTAAACAGAAATGGTGGATTCAGACCGAATCCAAAACCCATGGATGGCGTCGGAACAAACTCCAATGAATCCAACCAACGCTACACAACGCTCTTCTCCTCCTTCCAATTCATCTAATAGTGATAATTTAGGGATTGCTGAACGCGCTTTCTCTGCCGCCGGCGCCGCTGTTCTCTCCGCCGTTATTGTCAACCCCCTTGATGTTGCCAAGGTCCGCTATTTCTTATTGACATTTACTGAATCATCCTTTTTAGCGGTTTTCATTATCTTAGTTTAATAATTTTAGTTTATGTCAAATTTGCAATGCTTTACATTTGCTATTATGCTATTATGAGTATGTTTTTTAATTGATTTTTTTTTTAGTTTGTTAGTTAGTTTTATTCTGTTGTGTTTTGATTTGTTTTCCGGATTTATCAGACAAGGTTGCAAGCACAAGCTGCAGGAGTTGCTTATTCTCATCCACTCAGTAATTTGATCAGCAGAATGTCTTGTTTTGGCCCAAATATGGTATGTGTCGTGTGGACCATATATTTTGTCCTTTCACCCATTTTGAAAGTCTTTTTATCAGAGTATTGTTATTGTCTTCAACTACTGTATCTGTATTTAGTTCTCTGGTCAGCTTGAAATCAAACTATGTAGGTTCTGTTTTGTAAAAAATAGTTGATAGCAGATAAGCTAGTTCATAGCAAATAACTTGTAGCGGATAGGTTAGCTGATCAAATTTGAAGTTTTTAATAAAATTAGCGGTCGAGTTAAGATATAAACTTTTTAATGACATAATCTTATTTAGTATTTAATTTTTTTCAATTAAGATAATGAGAGAAAAATGATACACTATAAGTAAGTTAATATGCAACTTGAAGTAGTATCTCCAAATATGCTGTAAGTTCATGAAAAATGTTGCAAGTTTGTGAGAGAATGGTCACTGCTGAACAGTTGTATGAGCTCTTATCCTATAAGCTATGTTTCATAAGTTAATGGTTTGGCCTGGCCAAACAGAGCTGTAATGTGGGATTGTTTTTAACAGTTTGCATGGTTAAATTACACTATGCGTCTTTTTGAAGCCAACCTAGTTGTATATTAACATGAGGAAAGAAAATCCTGTTCTTTTAGAAGTGCAATTGTGTAAATGATTTGACCTTTCTGAGACTGTTTTCCAGATGTTTGCTGATTTAAGATGTTCTCCATCGTGTACCCGAGCTGGATTCCATGGTACTGTATCACTCTGTCCTCCCGATTGTTTTCGGTACAAAGGAACACTAGATGTCATGTATAAAATTATACAACAGGTTGGTAGTTTAATATTATAGAATATTGGTATTGCATACATATGCGTTGAATACATACAGATTGTTGTTAATCAATGCCAGAGTGGTATTTGTTTCAGGAAGGATTTACTAGGCTATGGAGAGGCACCAACGCAGGCCTCGCACTTGCAGTACCAACTGTAGGTTCACAAGCCAATTAACTGTGTTTTTACTGTTCTAAGTACTAGACATTGCATAATGAGAGTGCACGAATTGGCTAATGTATTCTTTTATATGCTTAAATCAGGTTGGAATTTACCTTCCTTGCTATGACATATTTCGCAATTGGTTCGAGGAATACACAGCCAAAAATGCTCCCATTGCAACTCCATACGTACCTTTAGTGGCTGGTTCATTGGCACGCTCACTGGCTTGTGCAACTTGTTATCCTATTGAACTTGCCAAAACTCGCATGCAGGTATTTAATCAAGATAGTCTCTATTATGTTCTTTTTTTCTTGAAGTACCATGTTGTTCAAGTCATTGTTATTTTCCATGCTTTTTTGAATCTATGTTGTAATTGCGCAAGTTAACCAGCTGTTCAAAGTGGATTTTAGCCTGACAATTGCTCCCAACTGGTCTGGAGAGTGCACAGCTTATTTTTTTCCTATTTATTTCACTAGTACCAAGTCATTGATGCCATGATTTATCACAAGTCAATTCCAATTGGCAGCATTGTATTCAAATTATGATTATGACTATGGTCATGGGTTATGGCTTATAATTAAAGAACTGCATTGTGGCCGGATAATGTTTTGATTTTTACCTTTACTTGTTTGTCCCTCAGAATCATCTCTGTTCTACTTCTATTTACTGTATTTCACGTGGTTTGATTTTTCCTTTATTCAACTGATGATCAAGTTGGTATTGCCGAGGATTTAATTTGGTGTGGCAATGGTGTTTTTCATTTTTTATTTCTTCCTATTCAGTGGGTTTTTGAAAAGCCATGTTGTCATATTATGTTATCCAGCTACATTTCCTATTTGCAATATGGATTCTTACTGGTGTTTGTATCTTGGGTTTTTGTAGGCATTTAAAGAGACTCAAATCGGTCAAAAGCCACCTGGAGTATACAAGACTTTGCTAGGCGTCGTCTCTAATGTCAAGGGCACAAGTAATTCACCGAACAACTGTAAGTGCACAGCTTTTGCGACAACAGAACACCTGATAAAAATAAATGTACACTGAAAGGAGTTTGCATCTGCTTGCTTTGGAGTTTACTTAGTGTATATAAATTTATAATTTCTTTTTGAGTTGACTGGTTTTTCCCCCCTTTTTGTTTAATTTATTAAATTTTGCACAAACACAATACGGTTTTACTGTTGATGTCATAATATAATCTTTAGGCTGATTATATTATTAGATTTAGCTTGTTAATGAACTGATAATTTAAACAGCTTTTAATAGTGGCCATTCATGGCAAAGTTCTTCTGTATGTATGTCAAGCAAGTAGCGTGGTCGAATTATTTACATTTCTGATCTGTTTGGTTTGATTTAAAATGATCATAGTTCTTTTGATAATAAATTATTGCACTAACCTAGCTGCCATATTTGTTAGTATAACAATACAAGATTATCTAGTAATAGTTGTTATTTACTTACAGTGCAAGGTTATCGTGCCCTGTGGACTGGCATGGGTGCACAGCTTGCTCGTGATGTACCATTCTCAGCAATTTGTTGGTCGACGCTTGAGCCTGTGAGTTTCTTTCCAAGTCCTGTGAATAAGGAGTTGTTTTTCTTAATAATATTATGTTCTTATGTCAACTACTTTTCTTTTGCAGACTAGAAGGAAACTTATTAGTTTGGTTGGAGGCGATGATGCCGGTATATTGAGTGTTCTTGGTGCAAATTTTTCAGCTGGTGTTGTTGCAGGAACTCTAGCGGCTGGAGCTACGTGTCCACTAGATGTTGCAAAAACACGAAGACAAATAGAGGTTTGTTTCATTAGGTTTTAAGTCAGTCACATATCCTGTATTATTTATTCAAACTTTAAAGGGGAAGGTAGGGGTAGTGTAGAGGATTTTACACAGCTCATTCTGCTTTGTTTTTTATCCTTCTGGAAATAGAGGTGGCAGCTTATCATTCTTTTCAGATTAACTGTTACATTTGAACTAGAGACACATTTTATATGTGTGCATCTCTGCACATTCGGTCTTACTCTCTTGTCATGTTTTCTGCATAATGTTTTTCCAGATGGATCATGTCAGAGCTTTGAAGATGACTACTAGACAGACACTGATTGAGATTTGGAGGTATGCCATAATTCGAAATTTAGAAAGTTTTGACTTTATCCATGTTTTTATGACAAAATTTAGATGCCAAGTGCACTCATTTCTTTTTATCGCTATGGTCTGCTGCATCTATGTGTTATATAATTGATGATTTGCTTTAAGCTCTTTGTTTGTTTCTTCTCTCCGTCGCGTATTAATGTTATCTAGGTGCACATTGTTAGAATCTATCAATATATCAATATAACTGGTTATTGACATGCTCTATCTGATCTGATTTTTTTACCATCTCTCAGAGACGGAGGCTTGAAAGGACTCTTTACTGGTTTTGGTCCGCGAGTTGGTCGAGCTGGCCCCTCTGTTGGAATCGTGGTTTCGTTTTATGAAGTTGTAAAGTTTGTCTTAAATCACCGGAACA
The DNA here is from genome assembly GCA_963859935.3 of Lathyrus sativus. Taxonomy (NCBI): domain Eukaryota; kingdom Viridiplantae; phylum Streptophyta; class Magnoliopsida; order Fabales; family Fabaceae; genus Lathyrus; species Lathyrus sativus. The sequence goes on from OZ012739.1 coordinate 522,535,717, forward strand.
TAACAACGTGACCAGGTCAAATATTGTGGATACTTTTTATTGCCAAAACGACCTTTTTTGTTGAAGAACCTATGGATACTGTGCACAGCTAGTTTTTGTTGAAAGGAAGCTGTATTCCAGTCCAATTCTGCTCATGAACCAACGTTCATGCATAGGAAAAAATAACAAAAAATAACAAGTATAGGACAAGGTCAATATAGGTTTTTGAGCCTTTTTTGTGTTTTCTCTGCCTTTGATCAGCAGAGTTCAATTTTGTTACAATTGGGGTTCTTCCCAAGAACAAGTTTTAAATAAAATTGTAGTTATTTTGAAAACATCAGCAATAGCATTACACTTGGCTATGTATACACGGGGATATTAAGTTATTAACCAGATTGTTGATTCTATCTAGATTTTTTGTTAAGCTACTATTCTGGGCACAAGTTTGAAATGTATGAATTCGAAGTTTATTTCCGTTCAGTTACAAATTTTTTTCTTCCAGCTCTCTCCCTCAAATTGTGACATATAAGTGAAATGCTATAAGCTTTAAGACAAATGAACTAAATTTAGGGTTTCTTGAAAGATTTTCAGGGTGTCTTGGAGTTGTTCATTTGAAGTTACAAACTTATATTGAGTTCTTTTTGGAAAAATGACAGTTAAATATTGATCTTTAGATGTCTGAACAAAATGATAGTATAGTTTTTTTAGATTTAGATTTTTTTTAACATCAATGATTTGCTGACACTATAGATTTAGATTTTTAAGAAATGTTTGGTTTGTGTCTTGTTAATGAATGAAATTTTATTGCAGAAACAAAACACAATAATCTATAGAGCAACTGGTAAAATGAGATTTTTATTGGAAGCACAAGAGAATTAATTATACAGAACGCATTCCCCCCCAATTATAAAATCTCACCCTCCTCTGTAATTATGACATGAATAAATGCTTCTCTTTGCCTAAAAGATTAACATGAACTGAGAATTACAAGCAAATGAGAAAATCTCTTATGAATAAATTAATGAATGATATAGGTGAGCACCAAAGCCAGAAGCATTAGTAAACATGCAACCGTTTGATCAATTGTAGTTCCTGCAAATTATAAACAACAATTCATCAACAATTAGAAACGAAATTAAAAAGGAGAATATGATATTTTTCATATGAATAAAATAAAATTGAAAAAAAAAAAATCTTACCATCGCTTGTAGGAGCTGGAGCAGGTGCAATAGAATGGGAAGAAACCAAAGACATAAGAGTTGAATAAATGATCCAAAGGAAGACAGCCACCCTAAATAAAGCCATATCAATGTTTGTTTTTTTAAACGGTTTTTTCTCTCTCCTCACTTTCTCTTTTAATTTTTGAAGAGAAAGAAAGGAGAGAGAAATGAAAAGAAAAACAATACTTGTGTTGGAGAAAGATGTTCGGGTGGTAAAAATGGAAGAGGTTTGTGGAATTCCTTTTATAATGGTTATGGCAATGCAAGTTTTGATAGGAGCCAGCCATGTTGAGATGTTGAATCAACATGCATCCGCACGTTTAGGGAATCCTCGGATAATAGGAGCCAGCGATTTCAGGCTGTAGACAATTGCAAATCCAGAGTGTTACGTATAACATAAACAAAAAAGTGTGGCTGCTGGGATTCGAGCCCAGGTCTCCACGGCCACAACGTGGAATTCTCACCACTAAACTACAGCCACTTGGTGTTACGATCATGAAATTTCTAGTAATTATAGATATAATGCTGTCAGGTACAAATTTATTCCACTAATTTGGTATCTATAATTAACATCGTTAGCCTAAAGTTTTCGTGGTTTATTTCTTCATAATTCTGATTCTTTCCACTACAACATAACTATCATGTGGTCTATAGCTTTGTCCATTTTATGATTCTTTGCTTACCTTTTTTCATTCACTCTATCTGTTCAAATCATATAGCAATGCTGATTCTCTAATCCCCAATAAGTATATATGCTATTAAATTTGATTTTATTTAGAAGACAAATAAAAAGGAAATAAGGATATGTAAGAAGGGACTAGGTGTAAAAGTGTGAAGAAATATCCCTTACCAAGAGTGGAACAATTTCTCTCAAGCATAAGAATCACCCATAGAAGAAGCATCATGGCCTAGTTAAGCTTATGTTTATATAATACTAATTACGGAAATAAAATAAAAAAGGTGCATTTCAATTGAATAAATAAAAATGGAGGTCAAGGATTTTATTTTTATTTTTATGGGAATGTCAATTAAAATTACCTTAAAAAATTTACTTGACACTCCATATATTTCAATAATGTCAAAAATATCTCTCTTGTTATTTATCTTTTTTTTTTCTTATTTGTTTTTTCAAAATTGACAGATTGTATAAATTTTCTACTAAAAAATCAGTAAAATACAAAAAATACGATAGTTTTATTAAATAATTCAATAGACTTTTTTACTAATCAAAAGAAAAATAGAAGCTTTTTATCGAATTTTTTAAAAATTCGGTGTGAATTTTTATCATATTTTTCGAAATATTCGGTGTGTCGTTTTGGTTTATCAAAAATGTGAAAAGTGTGGTATACCAACCAGATTAAATACTTTTTCTTCTCCCCCCTTTCCCCTTGTGGCAATAATTAGGGATTTAGATGAGAATGGTAACATGTCATCAACTCGTGATGAGCACATAGCCATGTGAAATTACTATTATAGAAACACAATGTCCAGACAGGACGATTGATTGCAAATTAGTGGAGTTAGGTATGTTTGGTAGCTACGAGAGTTACATTAGCTCTAATAGTGATAACAACAATGATAGCGATAATGACCCTTTTCCTCTTCTATTTTCTCTAGAAACAAGAAGATATTAGTCACCACTGATACTTATCGCAAGGACGTCGTGGATTTCAAGTCCCATTACATTAGTGAGGAAAATATAACATCTTTTCAGCAGCAGATCAACATGTCCTCCTCAGGTGACGAGGAATGAGTCATCCTAGAGATGCGTTCTACGACTGAGAAGACTAATATAACAGTTCTTACCAATTCTCCTAGTCCCTACTTCTACCTCCACCTCCCCGTCGTTCGTGAACTGGGGGTTCTCATCCCCTTTCCCCCGTTGGAGAAAGAGATTTTAAAGGTGATGAAAGCTTCCCCTCCCAAATGATGCCCAATGTTTGGAGTTTAATTTGGGCTTTTGGGATCATATGCCGACGACTAGGGATTCATCTTACCATAGGGATGTTCTTTTCCTTCGATGGAACCAAGGTGATGTTCGAGGAATCTTGGCGACCCTAAGTGCCTTGCTTGTGAGAGTATTGTTTAAATCCTACTCTAATCACTACAAGAATTAGAATGATAAATTTGTGAAAGTGAGGGCGAGATGTGTAACACCCCAATTTTTAGTAATTATTTATTAATTAAATTAATTGATTAATTATGTGATTTTAGGCCTAATTGAATTAACTAATTTATGTGATTTATTTGATATAATTGAATTAGTTGATTTATTTAATTTATATAAATTATTTGATTTATTTGAGTTGTTTGGATTAATTGAATTATTGGACATATTCGAAATAATTGATTTAATTTTATTATTTAACTTATATGATATATTCTAATTTGTAGAATAATATAGAATTGTTAGATTAATTGATTGGGCCTATTTGGGGGTGTGAATAGACATGAGTTATTAAGCCCATTGGAATTACTAGGTTAATTAAAATTGTGAGAATTATATAAAATAAGAGAATGGGATAAAAGAGAATGGAAAGAAAGAAAAGAGAGAAAGGAGAAAAGAGGCAAAGAGAGGAGTGGAGAAGAAGATGAGGAAACTCAAGAGAAAGAGCAAAAGTTCAACAAATTCAAGGTAAGGGTGGATTTTTATATGATTATTGGGATTGTATGATAATATATAATGGGTAGAAACATGTTTAAGATAAAACCCCTAAATTTATATAACTTTGTGATTGTTAGGTTTTTATGATAAAACTTGATATGTGATTATTAATTGTGTTTGGAATTGGTATATATAATGGGTATATTCGGTTACACTGTAGCAATATGATTTAGTTTAAATGAAACGTGATGCTTCATGAATTGGTACAGTAGCGAAACATGATTATTGGATTAATTGGTAGGCAAAGAAAAAGTAATATTCTCTTATGTAATGATACTGTAGCGAAAATGTTTTATATCGTTACCCGTAGCAAAACAAAAGTTGTATTCCTAGTTCTTACTAAAATAAATGACATGCACTCTGTTGAATGAATAGTTACTGCATAAAGAAAAAAAGTGATGCTTTATTATTAATGCTTTGTATTTTATATTTTCATGAAAAATAGGTTATATTGCTAAAATAACCGGGATTTATTCTAGAACATAAACAAACGATGAACCAAAAATGCAGACACTTTTATATCCTTTATGGTCAATGAAAATATGATTTGATAATTAAATAATAATACATTTCTTAGAGATGGTATAGTACCACTTTAGTTGTAAAACAAAAGGTGAGCGCATAGCCTACATACTTCTTATCCAAAATGAAAAGTGCTAGTCATATTAATTGATGAATAGTAGCAAGTACATGGGATTGAAATGTGAACTTGTGGAAATAAATTAAATTGGTAGCTTTTGAGTCTCTAATGCCTTAGTACTGTAGCGTATAGAAATTATGGACAAACAAATATGATATTTTATAAGTTTGTAACTGTAGCGCACTTGTTCTTTAAAGTAATGATAGGTGATACTTAGATGGTATAGTAGATTTTGGTAGTAATTTAGCATCCATAAAAAATGGGAAATGATACTGTAATAGAATGAGTCTTGCAGTGCAATATTTAATGCTAAACGAATTGGAATATCATCATAAAGCCAAAAACATGATTTATTAGATAGTTGTAACAATAGCTCACCTATCTCTAAACAACCTTTTTATGAGAACCTGAATTAAAAAGAAAAGTGATATGCCTTGAAAAAGTACCTCACACATTAGAAACAAAAGAAACATAATGACTACATGGTATAATGTTCTTAAATATCATGTTTTAGTTTACTAATATATATATATATATATATATATATATATATATATATATATATATATATATATATATATATATATATATATATATATATATATATATATATATATATATATATATATATATATATATATATATATATATATATATATATATATATATATATATATATATATATATACACATTTTGTTTCATTAAGTTTTTAATATTAATAATACATTTTACTTAATTATTAATATTTATTTTTAGTCATCATATTAATATTGAATTTAATTATTGAAGATGGATTTCTTTTTCTATGTTTAACCGGTATCGTTTGTTTTGTGAATTGAGGTTGAATTGTGTTGATACTTGTGTATGTGCAAATGTGTGGTAATTCAAGTGTGATGAATTATTGAAGATATGCTTGAACATTAAGATTAGGGAATGGTCTTAATTGTATATGAATGTTGATTTGCATACGCATCATTTATGTCAAGAGGCAATGCTTGTTAGTTCCGTGGGAGCTAGTGACTTGTCCCAAACCTAGAGCGGAGTTTGAAAGCTTAGGGAACGAGCTTTTTGTGTGTTATTGGTCTAGGGAACGGACCCGGTTTAAGTGTAAAAACCGAAAAATAATAACGAGTGTTGGTACCACATGACATGAGTTGCATTGAGTCTTGCATTGAGTTTTGCATTGAGTCTCATTATGTATATTACTGTGCTATGAGATTATGGGTGATATGTGGAACTGATAAACTGGTGAATTATGGAGTTGTGTGTATATACTTGTGAATAGTATGGTTACTTGGATAATATTGTGTTGATGAAACTTTTGAAGTGTGAGAATAATAGTGATTATGTTCGTATGCCTTAAATTATATATTATCTTATAATTTTAATAATTATGTGAATTCTCACCCTTCTGTTTGAATGATGTTTTATACGACATCACTCAGGTACTGAGGAGTAGAGTTGCTTCTAGCACGAGGTAGCCGTTGGAGTAGCTTGAGTTGTGTCTTTATTTATTTTGGGTCGAGTCATGCTCTGATTATGTAACACCGGGGAATAATTTGATTTCATATTTGGAGAGATATTTTATGTACTCTACTTTATTCTGTTGTTGTTATTTTGAATTATATGAAGAATTGGCTTTTAAGCCTAAGTATTAAAAAATGAGATGAGCATGAGACTTCTATTATGTCCATCATGATTAAAGCAAATCCGCTGCTACATGTTAATGTGAAGGTGTATGAAAAGCAGGAAGTTATTTTTATATTATTGAGCATGACAGGTGTTGTGTGATGTTTTGAAAAGTTATGTGACACCCTTTTGTGAAATGCATGATAATTACTCTGATCTATTTATATTTATTCTGCAGGGTTAGAAGGGTGTTACAAGATGGCTCCTCCACAATCACTACTAGGGAGGATGACGCCCTTCGCTTTTCTCTAGCTTGGATCGATAAATTGATATCGATCATAGGTTATGGCTCAAATTACCTCACCAATGATGAGGTGGAGGTGGTCCAAATTTTGGATGAGTTTAAGGATATGGGTTCCCGCAGATCACCTTATGATCTTTACGGGATCAAAGATTAAATCAGCGGCCAACAACACGTCGTGGACTCCAAATTCTCCGGTGACAGAGAAGAGGAGGGGGTGTACCTACAAGACACTTTGATGCAAAAGTAAGGTTCAGAGTGAAAAGAGAAAGAGCAAGTACAGGATAATGAGAATGAATTCAGAATACCTGATCCTTCTACAAAGGAGGGTATTTATAAAGCCCCCAACGCTGGACCAAAGGTCATCTATTGTGGGCTGGATTGTTAGGCCCACAACAGATGATTGTTAGGATCTTACGTGAAAGTAGGGAAGATCAACACATGATCTTCATCCTGGGTCAACTACCCCACGAACTTCGTAGTGGATTTGCCCATTCCTGAGGGCGAAACTGCCCCGCAAAAGGCGTGGGTTCAGTTGGTGGCGTGCCCTCACGTGAGGAGCACGTGGAGAACGAGGCCTCTAACGACTATGGAGGATTGGGCCTGTGTTAGGCCCTCATTTACGCGGAGCTGGACTGGGTTGTGCCCGACGGTGGGCCAGCCCTAACCATAGTTCAAAACACCTTAAATCAGAGGGATAATAAAGTTATGGATAAATATCTAAGTAAGTTAAATCTATTAGAGACCCTCATTGGGATTTTTTCTGATCATATGCCTCATATTTGTTATTCCTATTTTTGCAGATAAATGTAAAAAATATTCCTAGAAGAGAGAAAGGAACACTTGGGAAAGAGAAGGTCAAGCCTTCAAGATTCAACAAACGCTAGAGTCGCATGGACGAGTTAAGCACCATAGGGATCAAAAAGCAAGTTAAGGGTGACACGCCTGATGAGTCCCACACCATAAGACCCAAAAATAAGAAGTTGTCTCTTCTCCTTCTCCAAAGGGCAAAGAAATCCAAACTGTTGTAGAATGGGCAAGAAACCATGCATCACCCGCGAGGAAACACTATTCTCATTAATCATATATGTGAAATGATCCTAATTTTGACGCAATCAAGTTTACTTATTCTCTCATTCCATTCCATGAGGAATTCCTAAGCGGCTACAAGGCTATCAGTAGTAGGGCATCCCTCAAGCTGTCTGACCTCAAGGAGAAGGAGACGTTGGTGGCCAGTCTCAATGAAACAAAAACCAAGGCTCGAAATTTTTCCGCCTTTGTGCAAAAAGTGTAGGTATTCCTAGATGTTGCCCTTAGCTCCAAAGATGATCTATTAGATACCTTCGATATTTACTTTAACTGAGCGAAGGAGAAAGTGGCCCTCATTCATCTTAAGATGAATCTGAGTCCTACGAGCATATTCAAAGTGGTCTGTGGCAGCCAGCTGGTGGATAACGAGGAAGGTCTCTCCTCTGACAATCCAATCACCTTCTATATTAAAGATGCACAACTTGAGTATGAGAGCGACAAGGTATAGGAAGTTAATCCAGGGGAGAGTCATCCAGAGGATGCTTCTAAGGAAAGACGGGTTCTCGAAGAGGTCCAGTGAGCCGATGGTTTTTTCCTGTTTCCTTTTGGTACTTTTGCGACTTAATTATGTAATCACTCCCTTGACGACTATTTTTTATGTAATGATGAGTTCTTCCCTCGAAGGCTTCCTTTTTATTTGATTGCATGTTTTTGTTATTAGTGTCTTCGTGTTAGTTGTCATGGAATGTCATTCGAGCATGCTTTAGCCTTGATGTTATCTTGGAGAACAAGGATTCTTGCTTAAGGGTAATAATGTTGCCACATAGGCTAAAAGTATTATGGCATGGGGATTCATCATGCGTGATGGCCTCAAGGGGCAACAAGGATTCCTGTATGCGTAATTTCCTCAAAAGGGTGGAAATGATATTTCTAGATTTATCATCCTTTCCCTTTTTCAGATAAACCAAAATTTAATAACATTTCAGTGATCAAAATGAAAAAATAAATGATCAAGAGAAACTAAAGTTATTTTTAGTGATACTAAAACCATTTCAGTGATCAAAATGGGAAAACAAATGATTAAGAGAAACTAAAGCCATTTCAGTGATGTAAACCTACTGTTAGAAGAAGAACAAACGTACCACAAACGTAATGATTTTTGATGTTCGAGTGTTGATGAATGCCAACTATTGAAAGAGTTTTGATATGAGTCACGGTGAAAATCGCCTAGAGCGTTGATAGGTAATGTAACATTAGAGTCTAGTTCTCTAAAGTATTTTATGCAAAAGAGAAATCACATTGGTTTTCCAAAAAAAAAAAACCGACATGTATGTTTTAATTAAAAATTAAAAAAATTAAAAAAAGCACCATAGCGCTATATTCTGAGAATACATTTAAAATATCTATCACGTCGGTTTTTTAGAAAGACCGAGTGATTTGAATATATAAAATAAAAAAATAAAAAATAGTTTTTGAAAAAATTAATGCAAAATATATTACCTCTCAATTGAACCATGTAACAGAGGTTAATACTAATAAAAAATGAAAAAAAATTAACAAAGAAAAAAAGAAAGTTGGAAAAGCGCCAACTGAAAAATAAATTAAACCATTAGAAAAAAATATAAAATACAATAAATGAGATTCGAAGCGAGTTACCTTATAACTATTTTCCCTCGGTTTTTAAAATAGAAAGAATAAGTTATATATATATATATATATATATATATATATATATATATATATATATATATATATATATATATATATATATATATATATATATATATATATATATATATATATATATATATATATATATATATATATATATATATATATATATATATATATATATATATATATATATATGACGCTCATAGGATATATCTCTTTGGTTTTTAAATATTCGAGATCAAAGATTTGTTGTGAAATGTCTTATTTATTATAGTGAATGGTCTTTGAATATCATTGTATTATTAGAAGTAATTCATATTTAGTTGTACTATTACTTAGCCCCTAAGTTTGTTAGAGGGTATTTTAGTATTTTATCTTATTCTAGTAACCCTAGTTTTAGCTTATAAATAGGGTTGCAATCATTGTAATGTTAAGTGAGTTGTGTAGCCGTCATTCTCTTAATAGAATATTTCCTCTGTTCATCATTTATTCACCTTTGCACCAACAATTGGTATCAGATCTCCGGTTCGGATTCATTGGGAAACACGGGAAACACGAGTGAACGTGAGGCCTTGTGTGTTTGATTTTGTTTCTTAGATTCATATTGAATCTTGAACAAATCTGATCAGAACTTTTTAATTCTGTGGGTTGGGAAACACTGTGTGAGAAATCTGAGTGTACTGTGCAAGGTAGAAGATGAACGGAAACGGCAACATGAACACCAAACTTCCAGTATTTGACGGTAAAAATTGGAATCGTTGGATGATCCAAATGCGTGTACTGTTCGATGCTCAAGATGTTCTAGATCTTGTCACTGATGGTTATGTTCCGGTAGCAGCAGATGCGACGGATGAACAAAAAAACACGCAGAAGAAAGTAAGGAAGAAGGATCAGAAAGCATTGTTCTTCATTCATCAATGTGTGGATGTAAATGTGTTTGAGAAGATTGCAAATTCAACGACAACAAAGGCTGCGTGGGACACATCAGTGAGATGTTATGGTGGTGACGAATCAGTGAAGAAGGTGAAGCTTCAGTCCTTGAGAATGCAATATGAGAATCTCAACATGAAGAATAATGAGAAAGTCTCTGAATACATCTCCAGAATGATTCTGATCACTAATGAGATGAAGGCGTGTGAAGAAAATCTTTCTGAAGAAGCAATCATGGAGAAAGTATTGAGATCCCTTATCTCTCAATTTGATTACATTGTGGTAGCAATAGAACATTCCAAAGATCTGAGCACTATGAGAATTGAAGATCTGCAGAGCAGTCTAGAAGCGCAAGAGTTGCGTTTGACTGAGAGAACTTCTGAAAAGGAAGTAGAGCAGCAGGCTCTAAAAGTAACTTCTGATAGGAGGTATCAGAAGCAGTTAGAAGCCAGAAGAAGATCTGATGGTGGTCAGAAGTCAGAAAGCTCAACCTCTGATAGACAAAAGAATGCTCAGAAGGGAAAATAGAAGTATGACAAGAAGAAAATCCAATGTTACTGTTGTAAGAAGTTTGGTCACTTTGCTAGAGATTGTTGGTCAAACAAGGAGAGAAAATCAGAAGAAGCAAATATAGCTAAAAGTTCTGATGACAAATATGGGCTATTGATGGCCTCTGAATCTGATGATATAGATCTGATAGACTGGTGGTATATGGACACTGGCTGTTCAAATCATTTTACTGGAAACAAGAAATGGCTGGTTGACTTTGACTCTGAAAAGAGAACAAAGATCAGATGTGCTGATGACAAATATCTTAACGCAAAAGGTATGGGAAATGTCAGAGTGATTCTGAATAATGGGAAAACAACATTGATTCAGAACGTGTGGTATGTATCTGGCATCAGAAGCAATCTGATGAGTGTGGGACAATTAACTGAGAAAGGTTTTTCAGTTACCATGAAGGACAATCTTCTGAAGCTGTATGACTACAATTAGAAGTTGATTATGGAGTCAGAACAGGGAAGGAATAGAACATTCAAGGTGAATGTGAAAACTGCAGACTCAGAATGTCTTAGTGCAACAAGTGCTGAGAAGGAGAGTGAGCTGTGGCACAGAAGATTCAGTCATTTGAATTTCAGAAGCTTAAAACATCTGAATTCAAAGAAGTTGGTACATGGAATTTCTGCAATTAAGAAGCCTGAAAAGTCATGCAAAGTTTGCATGGAAGGAAAACAACCACGATTGCCATTTGCGTCAGAAGCTGCTCCAAGAGCAAAACATGCCTTGGGAGTTGTACATTCTGATGTGTGTGGTCCATTTCCAGTAGCATCGATTGGAGGGAATAAATACTTTGTGTTGTTTGTTGATGAATTCACAAGAATGACATGGGTATCCCTTTTTAAGTTTAAACACGAGGTGTTTGATGAATTCAAGAAGTTCAGAATGAAGGCTGAGAATCAGAGTGGTCAGAAGTTGAAGATTCTTAGAACTGACGGTGGAGGTGAGTATAACTCCAAAGAGTTCCAGAATTTCTGTGAGGAGAATGGAATTGAGCATGAGGTTACTGCTCCTTATACCCTTCAACACAATGGTCTTGCTGAAAGAAGAAACCACACTTTGCTTGATATGGTGAGAAGCATGCTAAAGGAGAAGAAGCTTCCTCAGAAGCCCTGGGGAGAAGCTGTTGCCACTGCAACGTATGTACTCAACCGATGTCCTACGAAGAAGTTGAAGGAAATAGTTCTAATACAGAAGTGGACTGGAGATAAGCAAAGTGTTAGTCATCTGAAGGTGTTTGGTTCTGTTTGCTATAAACATGTTCCAGAAGCCAGAAGATAGAAACTGGATGATAGAAGCAAAGTGGTGATTCTGATAGGGTACCACAGTACAGGTGCATACAAGATCTATTGTCCAGAAACCAATAAAATTGAATTCAGCAGAGATGTGATTGTGAAGGAATCAGAAGTTTGGAATTGGGATAAGTCTCAATCTGATTCTGATGTTAGAACTTCTGAAGAAAGGTCAGAGTTAAGAATTTCTGAAGTTGGAGTAAACTCTGACGTTGACTCTGACTCTGATAGTGATTCCGACTCTGGAGAAGACTCAGAAGATGAAGGTGACTCTGATGATCCAGACTCTGATGGCAATCCAGATTCTGGTGGCAATTCAGACTCTGTAAATATGCCATACTCTGAAGATGGTCAAAGCTCTGGAGGAAGTCAATCATCTGAAGCTAGAAACTCTGAAGCTCAAGACTCTGAACAAGTTCAGAGACCACAAAGAATAAGAAACGTCCCCAGAAGATATGCAGAATTTGACATGCTGCAAGACACTGAAGTAGACTCTGAAGGAGAAGTTATTCAGTGTGCCATGATAGTAGACTCTGAACCCATAAGTACAGAAGAGGCTCTTAAGCAGAAGCTCTGGCTGAAGGCCATGAAAGAAGAACTTGATGCTATAGAGAGAAACAAGACTTGGAAGCTGACAGAACTTCCAAAAGACAAGAAAGCCATCAGCGTCAGATGGATTTTCAAGCAGAAGTTAAAGCCAGATGGTTCAATTGGCAAACATAAAGCAAGGTTGGTAGCCATAGGATTTCTACAGAAACCCGAGCTAGATTATTCTAAAGTGTTTGCACCTGTAGCAAGACATGAAACAATCAGAATGGTGATTGCAATAGCTGCTAACAGGAATTGGCCTCTGATGCATTTAGATGTAAACTCTGCATTTCTTAATGGTCCATTAGAAGAAGAAGTTTACGTGTCACAACCTCCTGGATTTGTGAAAAAGAATCAGGAAGAGATGGTGTACAGATTATACAAAGCTTTATATGGACTGAAACAAGCGCCCAAAGCTTGGAATCAGAAGATTGATTCATTTTTCAAGAAGCAAGGCTTTCAGAAATGTGAGATGGAGTACGGTGTTTATGTTCAACATACTTCTAAAAGCAATATGACTCTGGTGTGTTTATATGTTGATGACATACTGCTGATTGGAAGTTCTGAACAGGAGATAGCCAAGTTCAAGAAAGTTCTGATGAATGAATTCGAAATGACTGATCTAGGCAAAATGACATACTTTCTAGGGATGAAGTTCAGATATTCTGAGAAAGGTATCATTTTGCATCAGCTCAAGTATGAATTAGAACTTCTGAAGAGATTTGAATTGAAGAATTGTAAGATTGCTGTCACACCTTCTGATACAAATCAGAAACTGGATTCTGACTCTGATGGAAAGGATGTGGACGCTACAACCTTCAAACAGTTGGTTGGTTCTCTGAGGTATCTGTGCAATACCAGACCTGATATTTGCTATTCTGTTGGGATGGTTAGTAGGTTCATGAGTAAACGTAAGTGGTCCCATTACCAAGCTGCTGTCAGGATTCTGAGGTATATCAAGGGAACTCTGAAGTATGGAGTGTTATTTCCTTCTGGAAGAAAGAATGATTCAGAACTTCTGAGTTATTCAGATTCTGATTGGTGTGGAGACAGAGTTGACAGAAGAAGTACCTCTGGGTACTTGTTCAAATTTCTGGGAGGTCCCATTTCTTGGTGTTCCAAGAAGCAACCTGTTGTGGCGTTATCAACCTGTGAAGCTGAATACATTGCAGGTGCTGTTACTGCATGCCAAGTTGTGTGGATTCTGAATCTGTTGCAGGATCTGAAGATTAAAATAAACAAACCTCTGAAGCTGATGATTGGCAACAAGTCTGCAATCAATCTAGCCAAAAACCCAGTGTTGCATGGGAGAAGCAAGCATATTGAGACCAAGTATCATTTTTTGAGACATCAAGTTCAGAGTGGAGTGTTAGAAGTTGTACACTGCAACACTCAGAAACAGTTGGCAGATGCTCTGATGAAAGCTATCAAGACTGATCAATTTCTCAGACTAAGGGATGGAATTGGTGTTACAAGTTTTGATGGAATATGAATTAAGGGATGGAATTAGAAGTAATTCATATTTAATTGTACTATTACTTAGCCCCTAAGTCTGTTAGAGGGTATTTTAGTATTTTATCTTATTCTAGTAACCCTAGTTTTAGCTTATAAATAGGGTTGTAATCATTGTAATGTTAAGTGAGTTGTGTAGCCGTCATTCTCTTAATAGAATATTTCCTCTGTTCATCATTTATTCACCTTTGCACCAACATGTATCACCTATCACTTTTAGGTTATCTTTAATTGTTTGGGTCAGAGAGCCGATTCGATCAAGTAAAACACACTTTTAACTTCGGCAGGAGTTGATCCATCACTTGAGGATAAATGTATGATTATATTAAATATGAACTTTATGATTATGTAAAAATATTAAACGGTTGTGTTTCTTTTTAAGCTTAATTCATCTTTTACTTTCTTAATTTAATTTATTATTTCGGTTTAGTCCCCGAATTTAAAAACATTACACTCTAGTTCCTAAAACTGTTTTGTTAACCTAATTAGTCCCTTTCGTTAAATTTTCTAGAAAAAAAACGTTAAATATCACCTATGTAGCAGTTCTGATGCCTTTTTAAAACCTGACATGACTTTTTGTTTGCTTTTTCTAATTTTATTTAATCAAATTATTTTAATTTAAATTATCAATAACATTTTCAACTTTAGAAATAATATTTCTAACTCTTAACTGTGTACGTACGAACTCTATCTCACTCTTCTATGAAATTCTTCACTGTGTACCAACCCTATCTCACTCTTCACTGAAATTCTTTACTAAGTACGTTTGAAATTTGGAACGGCGAAAAAGACAAAGACGACAAAAGCAATTACGTTTAAAACTTGGAGTGACAAAACTACCTTCAAAACTTAGGAACACAACTTGAAAATTCAGAAAAGTGAAATGAAAGAAGATGATTATAACGCAGATGAAAATGCAACAAACAAAAAACCCAAAAAAATAGATGAATGAAAGAAAATATAACTTAAATATGTGAGACAAGAACATGTACTTCTGAAAACGCAGCTTGAATACGATGAAACACACTTTAGAAAATAGAAGATTAAAAAAAAACCCTAAAATGCATTTTTAAATCATTTAGTTGAGTATGTATTTTTGCCAACTTAGTTGTTATGTTATGGTGACAACAACTAACGTTTTTTTAAGAAAAATTAACACAAGAGATCAATAATACTTGAACTAATTTTAAAGGACCAAAATATAATATTTTTTAATTAAATAACTAAAACAAAATATTAAATTGAGTTAAAATCCTTGATTCTTTTTAATAGACAGGGATTTTCAGAAACATATACATATTCTGCAAGCAGAAACAATAGCATTGTTTTTCATACTCCCTACTTGCTCTCGCATTAAATAAAATCTTAGTTTTCAAGCTTCCATGAATTTAATTTATTATCATGAATATTATTTCTTACATCAAGAAGGCCAAACGGAACACGACACCAAAAATTGATGTAACAACTTAGTTTAAATATGAGAAATAGAAAAAAAGACAAAACAAAAGCTTGAAGAAGTCGAATTACAAGACAGTCCCTGTATACTAGTACTAGCTAGCTAGCTTATACTCATGATGACTAACTTGCTATGCTGTAGTTAAAAAACAAAAGAAAAAAAAATGATGATGAGATGGTTGTAAATTAAATGAGTTTTCACGTACTCTGTTACTTGTACAGTCACACGTACATACAACGTTACATTAAGCAATAACAAAGAGAGAGTGATGTTTGGTAAGGACTAAGGAGTGTCCACTAGACATATGCATTTTTAGCAGAATGTTTGCTGGATTTGTTGAGCCAATTCTTCTGCACTCAGTTGGCATTCAATTCCAATCTATACACCAAAATATTTGTTACTAGTCAATCATAAGCTTCTTTAATCAGATAATAATCAATAATAAAGACATGTCTTTTCACCAAATGAGGACAAATTGTCTGAATGCATGAATCTCTGTATACTAGAAAGATGCAGTTAGTACTTTCACTGTTTCACACAACAACCACTTTTTAACCATTTTCTTTTTACATATTTAATAAAAATAATTTATTTAAACATAACTTAAAAATAAGTCTTTTGATAAATTACAAAAATATATTTAAATTTTTTAGTAGACAATAGGTCTACATAGCTTATAAACCCCTATTTGCACACAAAGATGTATATACTCTTATTTATGAGATTTTCCCACCACCTTATGTGCTGTTACACTTTTAATTATTAAATGACATTTTAAACATTTTTTCTTCAATTATTTGTAGATTTCTTCCGTTACATATATTTGTTTTTATATGCATATCAGACATTAAATACTAAAAATGACTTTTATTAAAAAAACTATATTAAAGAGTAAAAAGAAAAGAAAAAATCTGATTATTCAAAGAACAAACGTACCTTGATAGTGAATGAGTTCAACATGGTATCATCAGAAGCACTATTAATGTTAACATGAAGAATTTCAAGTGCAAGGTTTTCAAGTGCAGATATAATCTTCAAAGCTTGTCCTGGAATTCTTTGAGAAACCGTTTTCAAAAGAACATGAGGACCTGAAAACTTCACCTCAACCTCAGCAATATGAGACTTAGAATTCGCAACAAGTTCATTGATATTATCATTCACAGATGAAGCAGATGAAGTAGTAGGAGATGGGTCAAGAGGTGAAAGTAAGATATTGTTGTAGCTTTGTTGCATTCTTGGCTTGTAAGGGCTACTTGGTTGCGGAGTTCTTGGACTAATGGGTAGGTTTAGTCTTGGACTCAATGGTGGTTTTCTCGGACTTAGCGGCGATGGTCGTGGACTAGACGAAACTAATCGCGGACTGAGTACTTCGTTGTATACTTTTCGTTGTTTCTTGGCTTCGAGGGCTTGGAGTAGTTGTTGCAACTCGTTGATGTAATCGACTACACCTCCGATTATTGATGCTTGATCTCCCTGATTAAAAAATAGTGTAAAAGTATAAGACTCAGAGTCGTCTTTGAAGACATGTAAGACAGTGTAAAAGTATAAGACTCAGAGTCGTCTTTGAAGACAGGTAAGACAGATGACTGCACAGGGTAAAAAACCTGAGACGGCTCTGATATAAAGTATAAGCAAAACAAAAAAGCTTACCCTTTTGACATAAAAGCAAGGCATGAGTGATCTTAAAACGGATAAGTGTTCATTCATTTGCTTTCTTCGGTTACGTTCGACGGTAATGTGAGAAACCCTTTGTTGTCCATCACTGTTAATGATCTGTTCCTGTAGCAAAGACGGTGTGAGTTTCTGTCTCTTGTTTTTGTGTTCAGTTTCAACTTCAGTTTCAGAGTCTTGTTGAGAAGAGACTGATTTCTGAGAGAGTAATCTCGAGGTGGAAGTTGAATCATTTTCTTTTGGAGTAATAACAGTTTCAGTCTGGTTATTGTTGTTGATGAGAGGAAAATCAGTGAAGTTTTCTAGACTCTCCAAAATGGCAAAAAGATCATCGTCTGTTCTGTCTTCAAATATATCATATAAGCTCTCATCCATTAGAAAAAACTGAGAAATGAAATATGCAGAAGCAGCAGAGCAGAGACAGAATGCAGATAAGTAACAAGAGAGAGAGAGAATGAAGAAAGAGAAGGGTTTTTGTAAGTTTTATATAGTGATAGAAGTGCTAAAGGAGTAACGTTTATGGAGAAAAAAAAATGTATGTATACAATACAACAAGTACAAGATATATATAAACTTAATTTGAGGTAGTTAGTTATTTTGTCTTATAATGATTTATTTATTATAGGAGTGCAAGTGGAGGGTACTATGCAATGCATGAGTTAAAAGTACTGTTTGTGATTAGGAAGAGAGGGGAGAGAGGAAAAAAAATTGTGATTCATAAATAGGTCTGATGTTGTTGATTAATATGTCACTGAAATGTTTGTGTTTTTGTTTGGGAGTGAACGGTAAAATATTTAAAGTTGATTTGATGTACCTCGGATACTTCTAGCACTCAAATAATGCAACACCATTTTGTAACAGTACTATGTACATCATCTCCTGCATCAGACTTTAAAGAAGATTGTTTATTGAAGCAATCACTACTAAATCTAGTATTATACTATATCATTCGGTTACAAAAGGATGGTATATCCGAAAAATACGCAGACGAGAGTCTAAGAGTCTCTTTCGATTTAATCAGATGTTCTGAGTTATACAGACACATAAAATTGATAATAATTTAAAAAAATTACTTAATTAAACATAATCACATATATTTATGTTAATTTTAAACACTATATGTGCTATTGATGACATAGAAATAAAGTTAAAAAATAAGCCTTGTTAGTTAGGTCACCTTTTAATTTATGGAGGAAGAAAGAAAATGGAGCAAATGGCTGCATAAATGTGGGAAACCGTTATTGGTATATGGCCAAATATGGAGAATGTTGTGCATCAAATCTTACTATACAATTACCCGCCGAGAGACGGCACTCATGAGATAAATTGCGGGCTTGTCCTTGCAAATCTTGGTCAGTTGTTTTCTGCGTGATTTGTAATTGAAAATTCTGCAGAAAAGATTTTTTAGTATTTATTTTTCATAACAACTTGTAGTATCATAAAAAGTTTGAAATTGTACCCATAACCAACTGTCATTTATTTTAACATATTAATTGTTGTAATAATTTAAATTTTTGGAGGTTTTCGATATATTTTGGTCTATGAATCATTCTATCCAAGTCCTTGTAATGGTTCGATACAAAACTAAAATTTAGCTCAGCGAACGAACCACACACAGGGCCAATATTGGTGTAAGTTACACGTTATTTTGAAGTGTTTTTCGATGCTGTGAAGTATTTCGAAGATCTTTTTTTCTTGTTATCTCTCTAAACGAAGAGACTCAGGCGATAGTATGTTCCATAAAAATCAAAATGGAGAAGAGGTGTACAAGTTTGTTCTATAAATTTTGGAACCAATGCTACGTTTTGATAAAAAAAATAGATCATATGTCCAAGGAAAGCGACATGTCTCAATAGGAGCTTTACCTGAAGAAATGACTAATCACTTTCTTCGAAGAGTGGGTTACGTTGAAGACATTGTTCCCTAGGATGAAATCTCAAAGAAACACCTGAAGCGATTCATTGAAACCTTCATGTTGATGGAAGTCAAAACCAAAGAGGACAGAAAGGTTATCTTTAGTGAGCTTTCGATGCCTTTGTCTCCCATTGTCAGTTATTTTTACATGTAGTTCTTAATATTTTGATAATTATCTTATACACATTCAATGAAGTATTAGAAGATAATTCATCGAATGAATAGGGAAATTCAGACTATGTCGGCGACTACTGGTCCTTTAAATGCTCTAGTGTCAGTCAGTACTCGTGCCTTAGTCGGGGCGACAGGGAGGTAAGCCCGGTCTTCTCAGTGAGCTCTCCTATGTTGTGAGGAGGAAATTCCTTGAAGGTTGCTCCTGATGTCGAGATTCTTGGCGGTTCTAGAGGATTATTGTGAGCCTCTGTCTTCTTGCTTCATCCAGGACCTTGCAGTCTAAAGAGTATCGCGCATCTGCTTTGGAAGATGATTGTTCTTATCTCGCTAGTGTGACCGATGAAACTTTCGATGAGGAGTTGTCAATCCTGACGTATTACACCCTGTGAGATTCTTCCATTCTAACTATTGGATGGGGTGGCTTTAGGGACACTCTTTTAACTGATCGGGATCATAAGGAGGGACAACTGTTGTAGGACAATATTTGTAATATGGTGCTTTAACGTGATACGTACTTGCAAAAAGTCAAAAAGACTTTCGTTTCTCTTACCAAGATTATTGATGATTTGAGTGCTTTTAATCTTCCCATTTTTCCAGTTAACTAAGGAAAGTTGCTGGCGAGAGAAGTGGAAAATATCGAAAAAGCTCTAGCTTCTACTCAAGTTTCACTATCTGCTACAAAGGCATCTCTCTCAGCTGTTCAGGAGGATCTCTAAAATTTGTGTCTTGAGAATGTCTCTTTGGTAAAAAGTTAGATGAAGCGTCTAGCGCTGATCTCCCAACTATTTTTGAGTTTTTGAGAATGCATTATCGTAGTGGATCATTTTACTCTTCTTTGCACATTTCGAGGGAGCAATTTCGACCGAGTCAGATAATTAGAGACAGGAAAGTTATTTTGCTCAAAGATTAGCCATGCTCTTCATCACTTTTTTTTTATGTAAACATAATCCACTGTATTGGGAATGTGAGTATATGAACTTGAAACAATGGTTTTTACTTGATTAAGGTGTATGTTATAGATCTCAAGTTAATTGCTTCAGGCTTTGCTTTAACTTACGGAGTTTTTGCTCAGAGTCTCGTTTGACGTCTCTGTGGCCGTGCCCAACCAAGGTTCGATACCCATTTCCCCCACCCAGGTGAAAAATTGTTCTGAGGTTGATGTTCGGAAGATCCATCGCGACCTTTGGAGTGACTAGATTCTAAGAGGGGATGGTTTTGCCACTTTCTTAGTGCGTATTCTTTTCATTATGGGGTTTTGATTGCTTTAGTCATACACCTGTGGAATTTATGACAACACCCCTGAGTCTTTGTGATGGGGACTTGATCTCTTTGGTTGTACCCCAGACTCGTCATTACCTTTCATGGTCACATAGAAAAGAGATTTCAAAAGGATTTTTTTTAGCATTAAAATGAAAATATCGTAGTACATCACAATAACATAATTAATTATACAAAGAAATAATAACATAATGAAATTGTAAACATAACTAGGTGGGCCTTCCACCAGTTATTCTCGCTGCTTTTGTAGTTTATTGAGTCAACCATTCTTGCTAATTTGGCTACTGTGATCTATTCTATGCGTGGGTGGGCAAATGTTCATGTTCCTTAATTGATTGATGAAATCAGCTACATTGATCTCCACGACCTTGTATTATCCTTCCTTTTGATCTTGTTGCAATACTTGGTAGATCCTTCTGGCTCTTGCTGTAGCGGTGAAAAATGAATATTAAGCTATTGATTAACTTAACTCACATACCAAGAGTCACCATCGCTATTTATATTTTCCAAAGGAATGCGAAAAGAACGAATAAACTCACATAAGTTTTAAAACAAAACTAATAAAACAAAGATGTTCCGGACTGACCCAATGGCTAGGCATGACCCAATCCACTTCTGCTCCCAGAACGACCCAATTGCCTAAGTCCAACCACTTTGAAAGGAGAATTTACCTTTATGCCCCTCCAACAGGGGAGGCTGACCAATTTACCCTTGATCACAACACCCCCCCCCCCCCCCCCCCGTCAGTCTCTACCCTTCACGCACGGTTCCACCATCCAAAAATAGCCAAAACGCTTCTGCCTGTGCCAGACTAGTTATGGGCCCGTCTCAACGGCTAGTTCTGAAAGTTACCTATTCTTCAGAAAACGGTTATCTCGCCCCGAAAATAGGGACCAATGGTCAAGCAGTGGGGGCATTATATAAACCCTCTCACTTGAGAGGGTCATGTATCCAATATTCACCATGAAACACATATATTATGTACTTGCTATCCCTCTTGCTCGTTTTCTTACTTTAGCATCAGAGTGCCTTGCAGGTACACCCCCTCATTCTCTTTCACACCCAACAACACAGATGCTTATCTTTGGCTCATCTCAGGTTCTGATCAACCGGTAATATCAGTGGTGCCATCTACAGGAATTTGTTATCTCCGTCTTTTCTCTCTTCGTAGAACACAAAACCAAAACAATTTTTCAAATTTCTGATCATGGCCGCCCGTGACAACAATCTTGATGCTTGTAACTTTGCTTTTCTCCCTGTCAGCAAGACTGATGCTGATGGGGCCACCACCTCTCGTGGCGACGACATCCTCTGACAAAGGAACGGAGCCATAACTTCCCCATCCTCTGTTCATACAGATCACGGCGAAACCCCACTTATTCTGCAACACCTGCCAGTTCCAATTCCGCCTAACGCTGACCCGACCATGGAGGTCCTCCTCGAGGTTCTCAATAAAAATAACCTCCTAATCCTCGACCAAAACACAAGGATTTGAGCGTTAGAAGAGTCCAGTCATCCAAGATCCCCTCCACCGAGGAAACAACGTCAGCAACGACAGAGTCCTCCTCTCCGACGCGAGAGGAACCGTCCGACACCTCTAGATCCAGAGACCCTGACCATCTGCAAACGCGACTAGATCTCTCCTCAGAACAAGCGTACATCTAGTACGAAGAAAAAGAGGCTGCTAGCTCTGCCCGTGATTTCGGACACATGGAGAATGCCTTACCTTCCAGGTCCGACGAGTCCTCGATATCCTGTCGGGGAGATAAAAGATGAGAAGACCGTCCCTGTGAATCCCGGGACAACAAGGGGCCCTCTGGACGGTTCCACGAGTACACTCCCCTGACAGTTTCAAGGGAAAAGATCCTTACTGAGTATGCCAACTCAAAATTCTGGCAGGCAGGAGTCCGGTTTCCAAAGCAAATACCGCCGAAACCCAACAATGATAAGTCTAAATATTGTCGGTTCCATAAGAGCCACGACCATATGACTGAAGACTGCATCCACCTGAAAGATGCCATCGAAATAATTATCTGGGGCGGGCATCTAAAGCAGTTCGCAAAACGAAAGGAAGCTCCTCGACCAGACACCCAGGAATCCCAAAAGGTCGAGGAAGAAGTGCCTTCCTCCGAAGAAGCCAACTTCCAGGCCGCTATGAGCATCTCCCGGCCTAAAGATTTCTGCATCCCCGAGGGGCTCAACGCCCCTCCATATTTTTCCGCGCATAGCCCGTGGGAGACGTTTCCCGCCGCCATGGTCATCTCTGGAGGAGGTTTCAACAAAGTGACGGTGGGGTCCGTCAAAAGGGAATTTGAGCACCTTATCAGCAACAGCTCAAACCGGAACTCCACCCTCGACAAGGTCCAAGGAGAGCCTGCTCCCATCTGCTTCTACCGCGAGGAGCTCCTCGGAGGAGCCCCTAACGCCAACATCCTTCTACTCGCAAGGGCTCAGATGACAAATTTTAACTTTTGGCAAATCCTCATCGACCAAGGCAGCTCCATTAATATTATGTACTCCCTGCTGTTCTCTACGCTCCAGTTGGATGAATCACATTTGACTCCCTACGCGGGTTCTGACCTACAGGATTTCAATAGATCAATGATGAAGCCCTGGGGTTATGTTGAGCTCATCATAACCTTCGGATCCGCTGAAACGACCAGGTCAATCAAGGTCCAATTTCTGGTTATAGACTGTCCGTCACTACACCAGTGCATCTTCCGGCGGCCGACTCTGGCCAAGCTAGTGGCCGTACCTTCAACGGTACACTTGAAGATGAAATGTTACACCTCAAAAGGCCTCGTCGCAACCCGACATGGGGACATCGATGTCGTAAGGAGATGCTTCGAAGAAGCATTCAAGGGACTGAATGCCATCGCCACCAGACTGAAGATTCTTGTCCAGTCTGCTCTGGCCAGCAGCACTGAAGAGGCGAAGCCGCTTCCCCGTGTCGATTCCATCGACCTTGATAGCCGCTTCTTCGAAGACGACCAGAAGACTCAGAAGGCAAAGGGGAAAGAGATTCAGTCATCCTCGAGCATCCCCTCCAGTAGCGGCGAAGCTTCCCACTCGATGTGCCCAATTACGGATGAAGAATTTGAGCTTGTCTTGCTCGAAGGCGACCCCAAGCGAGGAGTGAAGATCGGGACCAGTCTCCCCGAGCTAGCAAGGAAACAACTGAGAGCATGCCTCCGGAAGAATGCAGACCTGTTCACGTGGAGTGCCGTGGAGGTGCCTAGGCTAGACCCTGACGTGGCCTGTCACCACCTCACTATCGACCCCTCCATTAGAGCAGTGGCTCAACGTAGACGACGAAAGTCTCCAAAGAAGACGGAGGCTTCCGAACAGGCTGTAAAAGACCTCATAGAGGAAAACTTTATCTTGAAGGCCAAGTACACCATTTGGTTGTCCAATGTTGTACTCGTTAAAAAGAATAATAGAAAATGGCGCATGTGTATTGACTATACCGATCTTAATAGGGCCTGCCCTAAAGACGCATATCCCCTCCCCAACATAGATAAACTAGTTGATAATTCTACCGATTTCAAATTGCTATCTTTCATGGACGCCTATTCGGGCTACAACCAGATACCCATGGAAAAAAGCGACAAGAGGTACACAACCTTCATGACCGAGTCGGGCAACTATTACTACAACGTTATGCCCTTCGGTCTGAAGAATGTCAGCGCTACCTACCAAAGGATAATGAACAAAGTCTTCCGAGGAGAAATCAGGGACATGCTCGAAGTCTATATGAGCGACATGATCGTGAAGTCCCACAAGGAATCCGATCACACGGCCCACTTGAGGAAGGTTTTCGAGCAAGCCAAGAAGCACAAAATGCATTTCAATTCGGAGAAGTGCATGTTTGGGGTGCGAGCGGGCAAGTTCCTCGAGTTCTATCTAACTGAACAAGGAATTGAAGCTAACCTTGACAAATGCAGAGCCTTCTCCTGGTTCCCCATGCCGAACTCAAAAAATTACATCCAGTCCCTCAACGAGATGCTCGCATTGCTTTCCCACTTCGTAGTCAAATCTGCGCAACACGCCCTCCCCTTTTTCAAACTCCTCCACAAGGAAGTCGCGTTAGAATGGATAGAGGAATGTGAAAAAGCTCTCCTCCACTTGAAGCAAGCCCTATTTGCACCGCCAGTCCTCTCCCGACCAAAAAACGGGAAAACCCTTTTTCTCTACCTCGCCGTTGCAACCGAGGCTGTGAGCACCACCCTCATTTGTGAAAGCCTTGACGGGTAAAAACCCATCTATTTCACGAGCAAGGCGTTGCAAGGTCTAGAGCTGAGGTATCAACAGATAGAGAAGATGGCCCTCACCCTTATCAATGTTGCGAGGACACTGAGGCACTGTTTTTTGGCCCACACTATCACGGTAGGCACGAACCAACCCATAAAGTAACTACTGGGACGTCCAGACATGGCCAGAAGGATACTCAAATGGTCGCTGGAACTATCCGAATTTGATATCCAGTACGAGAGCAGAAAGGCCCTCAAGGCACAAGCACTAGCTGACTTCATAGCAGAAATGACCTTGCCTGGCCAACCAAACGAGGGTGCTCTCAAGTGGGTCATATTTGTCGATGAAGCGTCCAACTTGGCGGGGAGCGGAGCAGGTGTCATCCTGGAAAACGAGGAGGGAATCCTCATCGAAGTTTCGCTCACACTTTCCTTCCCCACCTCCAACAAACAGGCTGAGTATGAAGCCTTCTTGGTCGATCTACGCCTCGCCAAAGACTTGGGAGCAGAAGAAGTCGTCATCTGCGTCGACTCTCAGCTAGTGGCCCTCCAAGTCCGGGGGGAATACCAGGTCAAAAACGACAACTTGTCCAAATACCTGGCCCTAGTTAAGGAGAAGATGGAAAAGTTCACCTCGATGGAAGTAAAATACATTCCCCACGAACACAACGTCCGGGAAGACATCCTAACAAAGCTAGCCAGCACGAAGAAGAAAGGGGAAACAAATCCGTCATCCAGGAAATACTCTCATGACCCAGCATCGAGAAAGCATCCAAGATCTTCGACGTGCACGTTGTCGGCGAAGACCATTGTTGGATGACCCCTGTATATAATTACCTCATTAAAAATGAACTACCATCCGACCCTAAGGAGGCCAACATAGTAAGGCATAGATCATGCTCCTACATTCTGGTCGAAAACAAGATGTACAGGCGAGGATTCTCCATACCTCTTCTCAAGTGCATCGAAGAAGAAATGGTCGCCCACGTCCTTCGCAAGATCCATGAAGGAATCAACGCCCAACACCTCGGTGGGAGATCTATCGTGAGGAAAGCTCTTCGGGCAGGTTACTACTAGCCGACCATGCAAAACGATGCAAGGGAACATGTGAAGAAGTACAAAAAATGCCAACAGAATAAGAACATGCTCCTGGCACCACCCAACTAGCTCAAGGCAATGTCCTCCCTGTGGCCATTTGCTTGGTGGGGCCTGGACATCCTGGGACCCTTTTTCGTAGGCTCAAACCAAAATAAGTACCTGATAGTAGGCATGGACTACTTCACCAAATAGATAGAAGCTAAGGCCCTGGCCAAGATAACGACCCACAACATACTTTATTTCTACAAGAGAAACATCCTTGTCTGTTTTGGCATTCCTCAATTAATCGTCACCGAAAACTGGACACAGTTCACGGACAAACATTTCCAGGAGTTTGTCACTTAACTAGGCACTAAACAAAACTTTGCATCCGTCGAGCACCGCCAAACTAACGGGCAAGCCGAAGCGGTGAACAAAGTAATCTTACAAGGCCTCAAACGAAGACTGGAAGAAACAAAGAGGCAGTGGGTCGAGGAGCTGCACAGCGTGCTCTGGGCCTATCGCACTACACCTCATTCATCAGCTGGGGAAACCTCTTTTCGCTTAGCATACGATACAAAGGCGGTAATCCCCATTAGAACCCACGTGCCATCCAGACGAACTGAAGCACCTTTGGACGAAGAAACAAACAGCGAGGCCCTGAGAGAAGAACTTGATCTCATCGAAGAAGTTCGATCAGGAGTAGCCCTCCGTGAAGCCTCACTTAAACAGAAAATGGAGCTACTCCTTTTTCAGAACTAGAAGTCCTATGTGATGGGCTAGTAGACTTTGAAAACTTATTTGAAAATGGAATTGACTTGTTTAAGAAACTAAATGCTCAAGGTTGGAAAACCTATTTTGATCGTCTCTACGGTCCCATTTTTCTCAATCTCATCAAGCAACTCTGGAGATTCACTGACGCTGATGAACACTTCATCGTGTCATATGTTTTTGGAAACAAGTTCATCATCACTGAGAAATCCATTGCCACATTACTTGGAATGGAAAAATATGGTGGAAAGTGCATTTACAACATGAGTTCTAAATCCAAGTTTCTTTCTAACGTGATTAATCCAACAATCTTTCTGCAATCATCTGATGGTAAACACCCTTTCAAGAGTCAGGATTTATCTAAGGAGCTTCGAGTCTAGCTCAAAATCATTCTGGGATGTATCTATCACAGGCCTGCTTCAAGTTCTTCTGATTTCCTCAATACTGATAAAAAATACATGTTATATTATTTGATGAAAGGAGAAAATACCCGCCTTCCTTAAATTCTTTTCAGATACCTTAGAGACTCTGTAAGAGAAACAAGAAATGTCTCAAAGAAATTCAAGAATTATATTCCTTTTGGTTGATTGATCGCAAAATTTCTGATTGAGAATGGAATGATTGATCATCTGACAAAGTTGAATGTCACAGATGAATTAAATATCATAATTGGAACCCCTCTGAATAGTAAAAATCTGAAGAGAATGCAGATTATAAATGAAATTAGAGTTGAACCAAGCATGACTACAGATTGGGAAAGTTTGAAGTCCAGAAGAATGATTATCAATGGGTTTTCTCTGTTCACCAAGCATGACAATCCAGAGGCTATAGAGGAATACATAAATATGCAAGAAGCTAAAGGATATGATCTATCTGGATTCAGGATTGAAGATCTACTAGAAAATCCCCTGACCTGATGAAGAAGAAAATACCCCACAACAAGACTCCTTAAAAGAAGACGACAAAGAAGCAGAAGAAAGGTCCGGGTGAAGCCAACACAAAGAATATTTCACCGGCATCCTATCTAAAACAGACAAGTAAGTCCTTTAATTCTTCTGTAACTACATCTGTTCTTTCTGATAGAAATGTATATTCATCTCTTCCAACACCACCTCCACTATTTTCAACACCACTAATTTTCTCAACAATAGTGACAACTTCACCCATCCCTATTTCTAAACCACAAACTGAAATAATTCCATCCTCTAAACCTTCTACACAACTTCCACCACCGTTATTCCAAACCACTTCAACTCAACCAACTCCCACCATTTCTTACCAATAAATTCCACCATATCTGAACAACCAATTTCCACCATCTCTCTACCATTAATCACATAACCCATTTTTGAAGAACCTCCTACAGAACCTATCCCTACAACAAATTTTGGGGAAGTTACTAATGAACCCCTTCAAACAACCATACCAAACAATTCTAAACCTTCTTCACCAAATCCTGAAAATAATGGTACCACCAATTTAGGTGATTCTAATGAAGAAACCCAACCATTCCCTGAGAATCAACCTTCTGATCTTCCCCCTCCTAACCTAGATGAAGTTATTTATGTTTTTAAAGAGAATGTAGTTAGAAGATTCAACACACTCTTAATGAATAAAGTTTTAGCAAAGACCCTTCTGCTTTGGGTGCTCCCTGGGATCAATTCAATCAGTGGATGTTAGCAGAATTTCAAAAGATTCAAAATATCTTTGTTCAGACGAAAGCTTATTTTGTCTAGCAAGCTAAAAAGAGATTGAAAGCTAAGAGGGAAGCTTAAGTAAAGATAGCTTTTGAAAGGGAACTAGCTAAGAGATTAGACAAGGAAGCTCTTGACAGAGAAGCTGAAATGTTAGCTTAGGAAGCTCAAGATTAAGTTGAGAGAGAAGCTGAATTGAAAAATCAAGAAGAAGCTCTGAAAGCTGCTACAAACTCTACCTCTGATCCAGTGTTAAGGACTCTGGCAAGTATTCAAAAGGAGCAAGAGTTATTCAGAACGAGAATGGACAAGCCAGAGGAAGTCACTTCTAGCATTTAGAATGCACTTGCTTAGATCCTTCAGAGGCTCCCTCCTTCTCCTCAACCTTAGGCACTCCTTAGGCCACCCCTTAGTTTCCTTTGTCTTTTTGTGTTTATCTTATTTTGTTATGATTTACCTTTTTGATTATGACAAAAAGGGGTAATATATTAATGGAAAATTATTTTGGTAAAAATACCTTGTCTCTGAATCATAGCTCTGACATTCTGACTTTTTAATTGCACACAATTTTTCTTATAATGTTTTTTTTAGGAACAAAATTGATATCTTGGCAATCAGGCTCTGATTTAACCAATCATTACCACTATAATAAAGCGTTGTTATTCTAGATCTAACAAGATCTTTATAATCAGGCTCTGGTATCCCAAATCAGATAAGATTTTTTTTAAGTCTTAAATTTAGGGGGAGCTTGATAAAGGGAAGTTGTTTCTAAAACTTATCTCTATCATTTCATATTGATTATCTTCGTATAAAATGGTGTCATCAAAATACATTGTTTTGTCATTATAAAAAAGGGGAGATTGTTAGAACAAGATTTAGTTCTGCAAGATATCTCTAAGTTTTGATAATAACAAAGTAGTATTTATGTGAGAACAATTTTGGTACTCTAACGTTTGTTTTTCTGAAGAATTAACAAACAGGTTCTAACTCTGATAGAGAAAGCGCTGACTCTGATAGAGACCATGTGCAACGTTACTCTGATCTGATCAAAGACGCTTCTGCACCATAAAATCAAGTCTGCTTCTGATTAACTCACATTCAGAAAGATTCTAAGTAGACAATATGTTGCTGCTGCAATGCTCTCTTAGATTCTGGTTCTGAGCGTGACTCTGATGTCTTACTTCTGAAGGATGTCTAACTTCTAAAGTCATTATATTCTGAAGACTAAGTGTTGAAGACTCTAAAGACAAGGTTTTGCTGAACAAAGGTCTGAAGACTCTGAAGACTTGAGGTTCTGAAGATTAAGTGTTGAAAACTCTGAAGACAAAGTTCAGCTGAACAACATTCCGAAGACTCTGAAAATTTAAGTTACTAAAGACCAAGGGTTCTAAAGACTGAGTGCTTAAGACTCTGAAGACAAGGTTCTAGTGAACAAGTTCTGAAGACTATGAAGACTCAAGACTCTAAAGACCCAGTGATCAAAACTCTTCTAATCACGCTTCGATCATCTCTATTTAGAAGCCTCTATGTACAGAAGATAAGATCAAACATTTACGAGGGAAATAGTACATAGTACATATCAAACACGTTCTTTTCCACTACCATTCCACTACCCTGATTTGGTGATACAAAGGACAAATTTTGTGTACAATCTTCATCCTTGCGTAATGACATTATTTCAAGTGGCCAGCTATCTAAAGGATATTCCTGATCTACCCTCCAACAGATCTCTTTCTGGCTATATAAGGACTTGATTACTTAAAGAAAACGAAGAGAACGAATGACAAAAAGAAAACAAACTATGAAGAACTGAAGCAACCATATTGAAGCACTACAAAATAAAGAAAGAACATTGCTCATACTATATAAGTTTTCTTTAAGTCATTTGAGCTATTAATAGTGTTTATATCTGCTTGTGTAGAAGCAATTCATTGTAAATTTTTTTGTTTAAACAGTTGTTTGTAATTCCTTAAAAGATCGGTTAGGTTAGAATCCTTAAGAAGAGACAATTAGTCTTTTGGTTGTTAGTCACCAGCGGTTGCTAGTGTAGTGTAATTAGTTGATTATAGTGGATTAAGTCCTTGTGTATAAGGCAAAATCACCTTGGCGGGTGGACTGGATTAGCTTGATACGTTTCAAGTGAACCAGGATATATCGTGTGTCTTTCTCTCTTATTAGTATCTTTGTGATCTTTGTTTGAGTTTCAAAAAAGCCTTCATTTTTGAAAACCCAATTCAAACCCCCCTTTCTTGTGTTCTCTCACACCTTGAAATTAAACCCAACACCAATACAACAAATCAAGATAAACGAGATTCAATAACAACAAAAGATAAATACGAATGAAAGACTAACCTACAGAGAGAATGTTTTCTCTGGTTTGAGCACAACTACAATTTCTCTTCACTTCTTTATCTTTCTTTCCGCTTCCTTTTGTACCTTTCTCCATTCTTCTTCGGTGCAAGACTCCTTCTTTCCTTTTTTCTTGGATGGATGTTGAAGGTTTAAGGTTTCGGTATTGTTATTTTAAAAAATGCATTAACTAGAAATACGAAAATTAATAATAAAATTATAAATTTTTTTTGTGATTTGAAATTAATGCAAAAATTTAGAAGTAAAGAAAAACAAATAAAAGAGAAAAAACATTAAAAGTGAGAAATGTGAGATTCGAACCCCTGACCTTCCTCCTTGTAACCCCTTAGACCGACTATTCTATCAATTGTGCCATTTTACTTATTCAAAATAAAATGGCACTAGAAAGCATATGAAGTATGGACAAAATTTGGGATACGACAGTTATGATGACTAATGATTAATTATGTGGAGAGTACATTATCGTTGTTTATTGTGGTGGTAGTTTTGAAGGGGGAACTAAGTTATTTCTATGTTGCATTTTGTTTATGGTTCGAAGAGGGATCATAAACATGTTGTTGTTATTGTTGCATAAATTGTATGACATACATCATTCATGTCATTATTGTGAAAGAGGCGTACTTACGAGTCTAGAACGGTGGATGATGATACTCTATCATTACATGTTTTTTTTAAAAGAAACAAAGAAAAATAAGTCGAACGTGATCAAATTTGATGAATAATGGCCAAATAACGGAGAAAAATGACCAAGTATGAAGAATTGGGGACTTAAAGAAATTTGGCTGAAAAATGAGCAAAAGCGAGCAAGCCACTGGAATAATTACGCACTGCATTGCTCGCCATCACCCGCTCGGTATAAAAGGAGAAAAGTGGTATCCAGTGCTTGGAAGAGATCCAAAGCAGCATTGCGCGTGATCCATTCTATTGCACGCGTGATGGGCCCTTTTCTAGGCAATTTATGACGCATTCTAGTACGATTTGATGGCTATAAAAAGGCAGACTTTGGAATTTTTTACGGAATGCGATTGGATACTGGAGAGTATGATTGACAACGATGGATGTGAGTTTTGAAGCACATTCGAAGCTATTGGAGGCCATATCTTCAATGAATTCTTATGCAGTCTTATTCTTATCAATTGGTATTGTAATTTTATCAGTATGAGTAGCTAAACACTTTTATGTTAGGTTTTGTCTGATGAACCCGTTTTGAACTTGTTAGGACATATGTTTAATTTGATGTTGCATGAATTATCTTAATTATATTTTTATTTAATTGCTTCTTTTACTTAAAGAGCATTATTCGAGATACTCTGTTAATGTGATTATGGACGTATAAGGAATACTGACCCCTAGCCTATGCGTCTGATCTAGGGAAATTATCGTACTTACGCTGGTTGAATATGTATAGGAGATATCAAGTAGTCACCTTAGACTTAACATAATGTAGCATCGTCTGATTTCACTTACGCTAGATGAATAGGGATATGAGACCTCTAGTAGGAATCAGTGAGCTATACACCAAAGGATTAGGTATAATTGTCTTGTTAACTCACCATGGAAATATAACGATGCTTGATTTATATAATGCACTAAACATCAACAGGGGAGAAATAAGGGATTCTAAGCAAAACCTGACCCCTTTCTCTAAATTATCAGAACACTTCTCTTATTTTCAAATACAAACTTGAAATCCTCCCTGATTGTTAATTTTTATACTTGCACAACTATTGCTTTGTTGAATAGCACTCCATATGGATTCGATACTCTTTTTATTACTTCGACAATATCAATACACTTTTCGAGAAGTCATCAAGTTTTTGGCACCGTTGTTGGGGTTTGTTGATTATTTTAACAAGGCAAGACTTGTGCAACATTTTGCTTATTTAGTTTTTATTTTTATTTTTGCTTTCTCGTAATTATTTAATTATAGTGCTACTGGGGTATTTCTTTTTTGTGTATGCGCAACTCAGGATCAGAACTGACATTGCTTGATCCCAAAATTGAAAGGACTGCATGTTCCATCTGGAGAGCAATTAGATAAGCAAATCTAACTCAAAGGGCGTTAGTAGAAGACAATTCACTAATTTCTTCGGACTCTAAAGAAGAAATCATCATGGAAGACGTACCACCACCACCCACTATGGGGGACTACTATAAAAGAATTAATGAAGGACAAATTTTTAGAGGGTTTGTCGACTTTGACATTAAAAATTTCGGGCTTTCAGGTTTGAGAGACAATGCATTCGACGAGAACGTAATTCGAGACCCGTGGGAGCACCTTTCTTGCTTCTACGAAACAACCTTAATCTGCAGGCCAATTGATGTAACTGAAAACCAAGTCAAGCTAAAGTTGTTTAGTTTCTACCTAATTGGAAGAGATAAATATTGGTTACTTTACCTTCCAAATGGAACTATACATACATGGAAAGAGTTGAAGAACAAATTCTTGGAGATTTTTCTCACCACCACTAAATTTGCTCACTGTATGAATCATGAGAATGGTTTAAACTTTTATTGTGCATGTTACCAAATCATAACATGAATAACATGGAGCAAATGCATAATTTTATTAAAGATCTCAAGGGTCAAACACCCATGCTTCTAGATGCTTTTGAGGGAGGCACGATCAAAACAATGACATAACCAAAGATTAAAGACTTGATTGAAAAGATGTGCTTAAGAAAAAATTGTTCAAAGAGTGAAAGATCAGTGAAAACTAAAAATGTAGGTACAACAAAAGGTATGTTAGCTATTAATACTCATACTACACTTTTAGGTCAAATTGAATTATTAAACAAAAATCTAGCTAAAAGCAGCTTGAGTCAAGCTAACATGAGTCAGGTACAAGCATTGAATATGATTTCTATGGAGAGGGACATGCAAATGGAATGTGTTCTTTGGAAGGGTCGAGTGAAGAAGCTCAATTTGCAAATTTCCGTAAAAACAATACTTATTCTAACACCCACAATCCTAGATGGAAGGATCACTCATAATTCAGATGGAGCAATAATCAGAATACAAGTGCCAATTAGGGTGTTCAGCAAAATCAACAAGCTCCAACCTAAAGGAAACCTTTACCCCTTGAGGAAACCCTTAACAAATTCATCCAAGCCACTCGGGTCAGTTTTGAACAGGTAAATAAACATCATGAAATAATGAGTAAGAACCATGATGCATCTATAAAAAATTTGGAGATGCAAATTGGCCAACTATCACAGTAAATAGTCGCTTTACCTAGTTCTAGTGGAGAATTTACAGGGAACATTGTGGTTAATCCTAAGAATGAGAGCACAAGGCTTTAGAAGCAGGTTTTAAGGTAATCACCAATGTAGGTGACACTGAAGTAGTGGAAGAGGTTTTGATTGAAGAGGATAAGGTAGGATTAAGAAAGAGGAGAGTGAAAACCAGAGTGACCAAGTTGAGAAGGGGGTCACCATTGAGCAGTTGATATAAAATAACTCCCCTTGGAGAAGGACTTTAATGACCCTAATCCAAAGCTAGTCGATTACATGAAAGTGAAGTATCCATTCATTAAGAAGAAACCACTACAGGGAGATGGGGCAGGGTTGTTTACCAGGTTTAAAGAGATGTTAACCAAGCTTCAGGTAAGTATTTCTTTTCATGAAGTTTTAGAGCTAATTCAAAAATTTTCTAAATTTATGAAGGCGTTATTAGCTGGTACAAAGCATAAGCTAGATAAAAAGTAGGTAAATATGACTGAGAAATGTGATAGACATTTCTCCAAACAATGCCAACAAAACTTAAGAATCTTGGTAAGTTTAGCATCTCTTGCACTATTGGTGGGATAAAAATCTCACATGCTCTATGTGATTTAGGGTCGAGTTTCAATTTAATGCCTCTTAATAAG
The DNA here is from genome assembly GCA_963859935.3 of Lathyrus sativus. NCBI lineage: Eukaryota > Viridiplantae > Streptophyta > Magnoliopsida > Fabales > Fabaceae > Lathyrus > Lathyrus sativus. Next base: position 522,570,258 of record OZ012739.1, read on the forward strand.
GCGAGAAAGTTAAATTTGGGAGAGATCATACCTAGTAATATAACTCTCACCTTAGCTGATTTATCAGTTACTCATCCTCATGGTATTTTACAAGATGTGTTAGTACATGTCGACGGTCTAGTTTTTCCTGTAGATTTTATGATAGTAGATATGAAGGGATACATATGTGGTTTAGTTATTCTCGAACACCCATTCTTGGCAACCAGGAAAGCGTTAATAGATTTAGAAACAAGTGAACTTAGCTTGAAGTTCAATGATGAAAAAGTGGTGTTTAATGCTTATGAATGGACACCATATGTAGATGATTTGGAAACATGCTTCCAGATTGAAGTAAAAGGTATTAAGAACGAAAAAGGAAGGAATAAAGGACAATTATATGGTATGAGGGCATCCCTTATGCCTGACGTGCCTTAGGCATGGATCGTCAAGCTAATGATGATAAAGAATCGCTGGATGAGAGGCAACCCAACAGTAAGTGTGTTTTTAAAATTTTTATTTTATTTTATTTTATTAAGACATGTTGATTTTTGTATGTTATCTAGAAAGAAAAGAACACTGGTGAAAAATAAAGTAGAGAAGAGACAGGTGAAAGGAAAAGAAGAAAGGAAAAAAGGAAATCCCCTAGAAAAATCAGGCAACTTATCGCACGCGTGACAGGGATATATTGCACACAATGGCTTCATAATGCGTGTGATAGAGACATTGGAGAATCTAGGACACGTTATCATGTGTGATAGACACATGGCGCACACAATAGAGGCATTGGCAGGGAGTTGTTCGAAGAATCCTTTGTATTGTGCATGTGATAGACGCATGAAGTGCGGGATGAGAACAAAAATTTGCCTATAAATAACGATTTTCAAATTTATTTTCCTCACAACCCTTTTCTATAATCTCTCTTAACCCTAAATGTCTTCTAATCATCATCTTCCGCTTAATATTTTCTCTGCTCAGATTTATTTTTGTGTGATATTCCAGGCATAACGGGTCCAAAAAGAGGAAGAGTTGAAAAAAGTTCATCATCACTGTCGCGGTGAAATTTGGATACCAAACTATTGATTAGTTTGAGTCGTTAATTCATTTTGCAACCGAACTTTGATTTGTCCAAAGGAAGGGATAAAGGTCGAAATTCCCACAATGCAATGCAAATGCAAGCTAGAGAGTTTTAGGTTCGGGGGTTGGTTAAACTTAGGGAAGGTACTAGCATCCTAAGTTTCTGTAGTACTCTACAGGAACCTCTTGTTTTATGTTTGTTTATTGCTAAGTGTTTATCTGCTTAATGGTTGAAAGACCCTAGGGGTTTATTTCTAAGTATACTCGATAAGGTATCGCACCTTGTGCCTACATATCCTTACGGGAGTGGAATCAGAGTATGTTGTAGTTCACCCTAAAGGGTTAGAGGAGCTCTTTGACTGTGGTCAAAGTTCCTACGGGTTTAGGGTAGTTGTTTTGATTGGGTTTAGGAGAAGAGACGAGTCTTCATTTTAAGGGAGAGATAACCATCACAAGTGTAAAAGGGGGTTGTAGGAAATGGTCTTTGCATCGTCTTAAGAAAAGGTCTTACATACTCGGATGATCGCCAAGTATGCCTTTGTCGTTCTTAAGGCAAAGTCCCTACATGTTTGATTGTATTGTTGTGGGGGTGGAGATTATATCTCACTTAAGATGATTAACATCTATTCTCTAAATGTGTTTGAAAAGTTGTATTGTTTTTGATTGTGTTGTTTCTATGTTGTAAAGATTAAGGTCCTTCCTATGGGGTAGGTCCTAAACTTAAATGATCGACTTGAAGAATCAAGGATCGGGGGGAATATGATGCATAGGATGTGCAACTACACACAACGTTGAATTATGTGTAGGTTTTTCCTTTGGACGGAATGCGATGTATGAATAGATAAATTGATAATGTGAATGCAATAGAATAAATTGCGTAAGAGTAAATTGCAGAAAGATAAACCATACACGAACGCATGAAAGCGCTGAGTGAGTGTGTGTGCATTGTGAATAAGATAAAGCAGATAAAGATAAACAATATGTACGCATGAAAGCGCTGAGTGTAAGTGCATGTGTCGTGAGTGCACGATTGATTGTATTACGATGTTGATTTGATTTTAAGTAGGTTGAATAGCTTTAATTTTTAGAGCAAGAATTGTAAATTATTCGATTGTAAATTAATTGAGTTTAGTCTATAAATAAATTATAAGTATAAAAAAGGTTCTTTTTTAAAAAGTTTTTTTTTTGTGTTATTAAAGGTTATTAGATTTGAAAATAAGTTTTTATTTGCTATTAATTAGGAAAAGGAATAAATTATATCATAAAACAAATACTAAATTAAATAGGTTAATGATAGATAAAATAAAATAAAAAGGAAATAATGGAAATTTTTTTAATGATAGATTAATGAAAATAGGTTAATTAAATAAAAGGGGAGTTGATTAAAAGGAGTAAATAAATAAATATTACTAATTACTTACTTTATTAACAGCTGATGATTAAATAAATATTAAGTAAAAAGGTTAAGTTAATTGATTTTTAAAAAGCGGCTGATTTAAAAAAAGTGATTAGCAAAAGGTTGATTAATTGTTATCATTTTTTTATTAAGATTAGTTAGGTTGATATAGGTGATTATTAGCAGATTAGGGGGGCTAATACGGTGAGTGTGTGTACGTGGTGTATTCAGCGGTAAACAAAATTAAAAAACACAACACGAAACCCTAATTTCCCCAGCATTCCCAAATCGAGGAACCTCCCCTCGCCTCCGTCATCGCGCCTCTCCCTCTCTCACTCTATTCATCTCCCCAATCGCACCTGAAATCAAAACGAAAGCATTAACAAAACAAGAATGTGGATAGAGCTTAGAGTGTACCGAAGTTTGTGTGTAGCGGTTGATCAGATGCGATGGAGGCTCGGGCGACGACGGCGGTGTGAGAGCTTAAAGGCGATCTCGCGGCGGTTTTCGGCAATGGTGAGAGTGATCTCGCGTTGAGGAGGAAAGATAAGTTCTATCTCTTCTGATTTTCGATCTTTAGGGACTTCGTGGAACTCTGTATGGTTGTTAATCTCCGAGGTTGTGATTTACGGGAATTGTTTGTGTGAATTTTCCGTCTTTGTATCGCTAGGTTTTTTTTCTCTCTAAAAAAACCTCTTCACCTTCGTCTCTTATATAGGCACCCATATGAGGTTCTGGTGTGAGAATCTGATTGAAATATCTTGAATGCTGATTAATAGTTGATTTTGGACCTTCCCTTTTGGGTTTAGATCAAACGAAAACCTTCCTGTTTTGGTGATATTGTATTAATGTATGTTGATGATAAAATCTTCTCCTATATGATTTATCAATCTCGTTTAGAACTTGGATTGTCTAGGTTCATCAATTTGGAGATTTGCTAGCTGTCTTAGATGGATCTTTTAGGTATATTCCCTCGGGTATTACTAACTTCAAATTGGTGATTTCTGACAGGTGTGGATAGTGGCTTGTTTTGGGCCGAGGAGGGAATTAGCAGCCCAAAGCATCAACTGGACTTTTTGTCATCATACGTAATGCACTTTTGATATTCTCTGGTGTAGACTTGCGTGAAGCTGCTCAAAGTTCTCTTACGAACAAAGGAGACACGAGGGTATTGCTTTTTTTTACTTTGTTTCCCATTCTTGTTTGATGTGCATTTAATACTGTTGTTCTTTTCATGTGCTTGGAGATGGTGCCTGGGGGAATTGGAGTAAGGTATTGCACAAGTTATTGTTCTCGCCGTTGGTGTTTTTATCTGTGTTGCATAATGGGATTTGACACCGTTGACGTTGCCGGCGAGACTGTTGGACTTATTTGGAAAGAAATGGATGAACCTTTGAAGCAACAAATGCAGGTAATGCGCTTGCACCTGCTTCTATTTTCCATTCAAACAAACTCAAAAGGTGCTGATGGTTTGTTTTTCTGTTCTCTGTATTGGCAGCAGGTTGTGTGATATCCAATCGATCCTCTAGGCTCAAGTATGTCATGGATCGTGAGAATGGAGCCCATGGACGTCCTGCCATAACTCCACGAATCGGGAAACAATGTTGAAGACTAAGGTCATAATGGGTATAGGTCCAACGTAAAGGAATCTATCTAACTCTGCACTCTTTCTTACCCGTCTTCAACAAAATGGTCACGTAAGGGTAATGTTTCTGCGACTGCCAATGATAAGTTTGCATAATGTTGAATATGTCGCCATGATATCTGATTTTTCTTGATTTCAGTTCTCTTATGATTTAATTTGATGGTGTTTATGCAGAGGTCCAATTCTGCCTAGTTTGGGTTGTTGAAGCAGCTCTCGTATTGGTGCGTTAATCATGTCGTCACGGAGGAGCTCAGGTCATGTACTTGCAGCTTGTCTGATAGATTCTTGTTGGTGCAGTTTCCGAACATGTTACTTTGTTGCAGCTTGAGGTTACTAATTTAACTATATCTCACACTTTCTGAGTATTTCCTTATATGCTATTCAATCCTTAACCGCATCAGGGTCCACTTCCGCAAGTATTTGTTCAGGTGCCGACAATTGCTGCAGGATGTAAGCACCTCACGCAGCAGGGATATCTGGGAAGTCATGAAGTAACATGCTACACTGAGTATATGCCCGTCAAGCCCCTGTTAGTCTCTATGGCATCATGAGACGTGTCTTGACCATTTATATAAACCTTTTGTTTAAGCTCTTTAGAACAGGGTGTAATGTATCTTAGCTTTCCATCTAATGATGCTAATTGCTTCTGATTATTGTTATGTCATATTACAGATGAAAATATTAGCGGTTGACGACCTCATAGCAGCGTTCGTGCGGTCAAGTGATAGGCTCTTCGAACGCCTCCCCGACTTGGTGTTTCATGGTATAGCCGAGAGATTACCGTGTGTTTCTCCTTGAATTAATTTTCTTACGGCATTCTGATGCGTTTTGTAGGTGCTGCTAACTTGGATTTCTGCTTGCTTGATAGGTTGCTCTCTTGATGGAATCTTGACCCACATGGTTTTCGGAAGCTGGAACATGTCGCGATGATAGGGTAACCGGGATGTTTGAAGCAATAGCTGTGGGTAACAGCCGTCTCTAATGACGTTGGTTGTTGCGTGAACCTATCTCCCTGGCTGAACATGCCAAGGTGCAGAGGAGCTTTAAAGCTATTGTGGATTTCGTCAACGGCGGTCATCTAATGTCTAGCTGATTGTCGATGATAATGTTTTCCTGCTCTAACCGAAACTCATACTCTTGATGGCAGGTTCTCATAGCGGCAAAAATGCTCAAGGCTAGCTGTGGATAAAATTTAAGCAGGGAGGGGCTCGCATGGTAACCTTCCGCGGCTAGAGGCGATGACATAACTTGGAAACCGTACCCCACATGGAGTCTGAATGCCATTACTGTTGGGTCACTCATCAGATGCACTTTTAATCACTTTCCAAGTCTTGTATTCATGTTCCTGACTACAGTAATAGACTTATGACTTTTGTAAAGAGTAATTCTTGTATAGACCATGGATATTCAGTGACCACTTTTGGATTGCTCAAATTAAACCATAACGTTGAAATGGTGATATGAACCTTTGATTTTGTCATTTAAATCTATTACCCTTAGATGAAGTGAACTTTGTGAAATTCAAAATTAAGTATTTGAATCCCAAACCGACCTGGGTCCTGCAATCATAACTTGAATCAAGAACTTCTGGGGATAAGAAGAATTTGGAAACATGCCTCTCATGGCTTACAAATTAATACGACATTTGAGCCCAAGACATGGCACCAATTACAAATTTCTTGAAGGTATCATGCATCGTGGCCTTAGAACCGTTTTAATTAAATCCGATACGGACAAAATGCCTTGTTCCCCAAAAGAAGTCCTTACGGCTCGGGATTCTTGCATCCAAACTCGTATGCTAAATAACAAAACCTTAAGTTCTTAAACTCAAAACTAAAGAGAGAAGTCTCTGATGTCGTTCCAGACGAATCTCGAGAGAAAAGAAACTTCGTTCCCTTGATAAGAGTGTGCTGAAACTCTAGGTCGGTTGAGTCAAATTTATAAGATCCAATTCAGCGGGAAACATCAGGGTCCTTGAATTGAAGTATGTTAATCACTCCTTGAAGTGTTCAGAGAATGAGTCTGTCACCCCCTGAAATAGTTGTTCCTGCATAAACTTGTTAGTCGCAATGAACATAAATATTAAAAATAAAGACGAATGACAATAGAAAAATGCGCAAAAAGAGGTGGGATCCTATGGTCAAAAATTAGGGTGCAACAGATGCCCCTATTTAAGTTGCTCCTATTCGGAGATATGGAGATTGAGATCTCCGTCTCGACGAGATAGGAGGTGTAACACCCCCTTCTATACCCCAAATAAATGCATATAATACAACTAAGCACATACAAGTTATCAGAGTAAAAAGGTTTTATAATAAGGTATAAAAGAAGAATGCCACAATTTCACCATTAAAACACTTTCACAATTTGCTCCATAAATATGTAACATTTTCAATTTAAGCGGAAGATAAAATCATTTGATCGTTTTCAAAATATTAATTCAAATGCACATAAGTCATCCAGATTAATACATCATGTCAGTTAGATTACAAAACCACATCAGCTGATACATCACAATGTATCACAAAAGAATGACTATACTAGTCTAACTACCCGGTGTTACATATCAGAGCAGCAGACTCAAAAGAATGAAGACTAACTTCACGAAAGGACTCCAGCATCCTAATCTGCAATGCCTCATAGAGCATTATAAAACAGCAGAAGGGTGAGAAATATAGCCATAATAATCAAAGCATAAGATTATATATATATAGGTATCATATAACACATATTCACATTTCTCACCACACTTCATTCTCACAATCATAATCATATTACGTCACATCTATCAACATTATGAACATCCACAAGCACATCCCTTCATGCTTGGCTTCACAATCATTCACAAACACGTTTGTACAACAACAATATTATGCAATGTGACTCAACATATTCAATGCAACTCAATGCTATGCGGTACCGACTCTCGTTATCTTTTTTCGGTTTTCACTCTAAACCGGGTCCACCCTTCTAGACCGATAACTCGTTATCATTTTTCGGTTTTTACTTTAAACCGGGTCCACCCTTCTAGACCGATAACATCCAAGCCCGTCCCCTAGGCTTCAAACCCACCCTTCTAGGTTTGGGACAAGCCACTAGTTTCCACGAAACTAACAGACATTGCCTCTTGACTGAATGATGCATGTACAATCAACCAATCACAATAAATGCACTTAAGACCGTTCCCGCGTCTTAATCCCATGCATTCGAATAATTCACCCCTTCGAGAATTTCATCATGATTGCACATACAACATATATCAAATATTTATCAATGTATTCGGTTCACACATCATCATATTCAACAACAATGCACACATATCACATATGTTCCCAGGCATTCATACAACAATCGCATACATATATGCACTCACAATTCATTAGACGATACACATACATTCCTCATTGTATTCCCATGTATCTCTAATTATCACAACAATCAAGGTATTCACATCGCAATACCAATCATACAATTATAAGTTATGCACACATATCAAAATGTTCTCGTGCATACTCATTACATAATTGTACACAACAATCAAACATTCACAACTCATCAATTAATACACACATAATCATCATTATGTTCTCATGTATTTTAACCGATTACAATTAATCATTCATATCACGACTCTAGGATTCACGCCCGAAGGCTACCCACAACACATGTTATCATGATAGTTCACATACTCATTCATAACATAGAAGTATAAACATATGCGAATCAACCAAACAATCACCATTTGGATAACACAGCAAAGGAAATGTACTGCCACATTCGCCTTCATTCGCCTAGCGAACCCTCGCAGCGAACCTTCGCCTGGCCTTCGCCTGGCGAACTCTCTCAGCGAACACTCGCTAGGCTTCGCCTGGCGAGACTTCCCAGCGAGCCCAAGTCAGTAGCTACTGACTTCATTCGCCACCATTCGCCAGCACCTTCGCTGGGCGAACCTTCGCTACTCAACTTCGCCTGGCGAACCCACCAGCGAAGTCTACTGGGACTTAATTATAATTATTCGCCAACATTCGCTAAGCTTCGCCTGGCGAAGCTTCGCCTTCGCTCGCCTGGCGAGAGCCAGCGAACCTGCGCAGAACAGAACCCTATTCTGTTCCACCTCCACCATCCACCATCATCCAACTTCTCACACAACAAAATCAGTACAAACATCATACCCTCATGTTACCCGACTATTCTACGGCATTATTTCCAAGTTCCAACCGATTAAATCATCAATCTACCGATTATTCCAACTTTTTCCCTAATTGGAAAGTGATGGAAACTCTACCAAAACCCTAACCCAACATACATAACATCATACAATGATCAAATAGAAACATTTCTCACCCTTACCTCGATTAATCGGAGCTTTGATGTTGGTTCTTGATGATTTCCACTTTTCCTCTTCTTCTCTTCTCTTTCTCTCCTTTCTTCTTCTTTCCTCTTTCTTTCCAAATGTTTTTCTATCTTTCTTTTCTTTTCTTTCTCTCTTATATATATTTCCTTCATTTTCCTCCCTTCCAACTTCCTTCTCAATTATCTACTAATTCCAATTAATAAAAATTAATTCCAACATTAATAAAAATCCCACTAAATCAATTAATTACTATAATTAATTATTTAATGAAATTTGGGCTGTTACAACCCTCCCCCACTTAGGAATTTTCGTCCTCGAAAATGTTACCTGATTCAAACAGTTCTGGATAAGACTCTTTCATCCGACTCTCAAGCTCCCAAGTAACATTTCCACCAGCCGGTCCTCCCCAAGCGACCTTTACTAAAGCAATCTCTTTACCTCGAAGCTGCTTCAATTTCCGATCCTCTATCCGCATAGGTGATGTCTCAACAGTCAGGTTATCTCTCACCTGCACATCATCTATTTGGACTACATGAGACGGATCCGCAATGTATCTCCTCAACTGAGATACATGGAATACGTCATGAAGATTAGCAAGCGACGGTGGTAAAGCCACACGATAGGCCACTTCTCCTATCCTTTGCAAAATCTGATAAGGACCAATGAAACGCGGCGACAACTTGCGCGACTTCAGTGCCCTACTAACACCTGTCATCGGAGTGACTCGAAGAAACACATGATCTCCCTCTTGAAATTCAAGTGCCCTTCCTCCTCTTGTCATAATAACTCTTCTGACGACTCTGAGCAACTCTCATCTTCTCTTGAATCATCTTGATCTTATCAGTAGTCTGTTGAACTAACTCGGGTCCAACAACAGAACTTTCTCCGGACTCGAACCAACACAATGGTGTCCTACACCTCCTACCATACAACGCCTCAAATGGTGCCATACCAATACTCGAATGGAAACTGTTGTTGTAGGTAAACTCAATCAAAGGCAAGTAGCTATCCCAAGCTCCTCCTTTTTCCAATACACAAGCTCTCAAAAGATCTTCAAGCGACTGAATCGTCCTCTCCGTCTGACCATCAGTCTGAGGATGATACGCTGAACTCAAACGCAACTTAGTACCCAAAGCACTCTGCAGGCTCTCCCAAAATCTCGAAGTAAACCGCGGATCTCTATCCGAAACAATACTTAACGGAATACCATGCAGACACACAATCCTCTCAACATACAACTTAGCCAACTTCTCCAAAGGGTAATCCATACGCATAGGAATAAAATGAGCAGATTTAGTCAACCTATCCACGATAACCCAAATAGCCTCAAAATTACTCGGCGTCCTCGGCAAACCTGATACAAAATCCATAGAGATACTATCCCATTTCCACTCAGGAATAAACAACGGCTTCATCAAACCCGATGGCTTCTGATGCTCAATCTTTGACTTCTGGCAAGTCAAACAAGAATACACAAATTCCGCAATATCCTTCTTCATACTAGGCCACCAAAATACTTTCCTCAAATCCTGATACATCTTAGTAGCACCCGGATGAATACTCAATCCGCTACGATGTCCTTCCTCAAGGATACTCTTCTTAAGCTCAACCACATCTGGAACACAAACTCGATCCCGACATCTCATAATCCCATGCTCATCAATCCGAAAATCACCACCTTGGCCTTGGTTGATTAAAGTCAACCGATCAACTAAACTCAAATCCGATTTCTGTCCTTCTCGAATTTCGTCCAAAATACCACTCGTAAGCTTTAACATACCCAACTTAATTCCAAAAGAAGTTCTCTCACATACCAAACTCAAATCTCGAAATTGCTCGACCAATTCTAACTCTTTCACCATCAACGCCGACATATGCAATGATTTCCGACTCAATGCATCCGCTACAACATTCGCTTTACCCGGATGGTAGTTCAAGCCAAAATCATAATCCTTCAAAAGTTCAAGCCATCTTCTTTGTCTCGCATTCAATTCCTTTTGATCAAAAAGATACCTCAAACTCTTGTGGTCACTAAACACTTCAAATCTTGCGCCAAACAAATAATGCCTCCAAAGCTTCAACACGAACACAACGGCGGCCAACTCTAAGTCATGCGTCGGATAGTTCTTCTCATGCACTTTGAGTTGCCTCGAAGCATAAGCTACAACTTGGTTATTCTGCATCAACACACCTCCTAAACCCATCAAAGAAGCATCACAATACACAACGAATGGTTCTTCTGGATTTGGCAGGATCAAAACAGGAGATGTCGTCAACCTTCGCTTAAGTTCTTGAAAACTCGCTTCACACTTGGCGTCCCAAACAAAGGCTTGACCTTTCCTAGTCAACTGCGTCAACGGCAACGATAACTTAGCAAATCCTTCAATAAACTTCCGATAATAACCGGCTAAACCAAGAAAACTTCTGATCTCAAAAACTGACTTCGGAGTCTCCCATTGCGACACCGCTTCAACCTTCGACGGATCGACCGCAATACCCCCACTCGAAATCACATGACCCAGGAAACTAACCTCCTTCAACCAAAATTCACACTTAGAAAGCTTTGCAAACAATTGCTTCTCTCTCAACACCGATAACACAATCTTCAGATGCTCGGCATGCTCTCCTTCGCTCTTCGAATAAACCAAGATGTCGTCGATAAACACCACCACAAACTTATCCAAATACGGATGGAAAATCCTATTCATGTACTCCATAAATACACCTGGTGCATTAGTCACACCAAATGGCATCACAGAATACTCATAGTGTCCATACCTCGTTCGGAAGGCCGTCTTCTGAATATCCTCAGCTTTCACACGAATCTGATGATACCCAGATCTCAAATCAATCTTGCTGAACACGCTTGCACCAACCAACTGATCCATCAGATCATCAATCCTTGGAAGTGGATACTTATTCTTAATAGTCGCCTTGTTCAACTGTCTGTAATCCACACAGAGCCTCATAGAACCCTCTTTCTTCTTAACCAACAACACCGGTGCACCCCACGGTGACACGCTCGGACGAATAAACCTCTTTTCAAGCAAATCCTCAAGTTGACTCTTCAACTCTTTTAACTCTGAGGCCGACATACGATATGGAGCCATCGATATCGGACTAGTTCCAGGAATCAAATCTATCGAAAACTCCACTTCTCGCTCCGGCGGTAAATCCTTTATCTCATCAGGGAATACTTCCGGAAAATCTCTAACAATGGGCAAACCATCAATCCCTTCACTCTCACCAGTCCTCAAAGTTGCCATAAGCATAAATACCTTAGCTCCATCTTGCACCGATTCTTTCACTTGTTTCTTCGTCATAAACAATTCCCTTTCAACATCCGAGTCGGGAAAAATAACCGTTTTGTCAAAACAGTTAATATACACACGATTGAATTTTAACCAATTCATTCCAAGAATGACATCCAGTTGATCTAAATGAAGACACACTAAATCAATCCCAAAATCTCTACCGAAAATACTCAACGGGCAATTCAAGCAAACATACGGTGTAGTTACCGAACCCATAACAGGAGTATCAATAACCATACCGCCACCAATCACAGACAACTCAAGATTCAACCTTCTAACACAATCCAAAGAAATAAAAGAATGCGTAGCTCCGGTATCAATTATAGCGATCAAAGGTATACCATTAATAAAACACGTACCTCTGATCAATCGATCGTCGCTAGCAGTCTCAGATCCAGATAGAGCGAACACTTTCCCGTTCCCTTGATTCTTCTTCGGCTTATCGCACTTGGTACTAATGTGCCCTTGCTCACCACAATTGTAGCAAGTCACGCCCGCACCACTTCTGCATTCCAGAGCCTTGTGGCCTGACTTGCCACACTTAAAACACGTCTTCTCAACACTTTTGCATTCAGGAGCACGATGTCCCTCTTCACCGCACCTATAACATCTCACCGGAGTAGAAACTCCCCCACTTGGCCTCTTGCCATAACCCATTCTCTGCTTCCCTTTGTCCGCAGGAGTCACATAAGGTTTTCCTCTGAATTGACCTTTTCCTTTCTTATCACTTAGGCTCTTGTAGTGGCTAGACCTAGCCCTACTGTCTTCATCATAAATTCTGCTCTTGTTAACCAACTCAGAAAACCGCCTGATTTCCTGATATCCAATAGCTTGTCTAATCTCGGGTCTCAAACCATTCACAAACTTGAGGCACTTAGACCTCTCAGCATTACCAGTATTATAGTGAGGACAAAATTTGATCAACTCCTCAAATTTCGCCGCATATTCAGCAACCGTCGAATTACCTTGCTTCAACTCAAGAAACTCGATCTCTTTCTTCCCCCGCACATCCTCTGGAAAATACTTCTCCAGAAAGGTTTCTCTAAACAAATCCCAAGTAATCACAATATCATCCTCCTCAAATCTTTGGCGAGTATTACCCCACCAATCTTCAGCTTCTTCTTCGAGCATATGGGTCCCAAACTGCACCTTCTGTGCATCCGGGCAATTCATAACTCGAAAAATCTTTTCCACGGCTTTCAACCAAATTTGTGCCTTGTCCGGTTCATGAGTCCCCTTGAAGACCGGAGGGTTATTCTTTTGGAATTTCCCCAAAGCACGGAATCCATCATCAGCATGATTCCTCACATTCACATTGGCCGGAGGATTCTGCCCAATTGCCCCCGCCAATCTCGTCAATGCCTCCGCAATCGCTTCGTCGTTCCTTCCTGCAACCATCTTACTAATTCCAACCACAGAACCACGTAAGAACAACCAATGTTGATAATGCAACACACGCATATCAATAACACACAGGAAGAAAACACTCTAACAACTTGGCCGGACGGACCAACCAGGCTCTGATACCACTATTGTAACACCCCCTTCTATACCCCAAATAAATGCATATAATACAACTAAGCACATACAAGTTATCAGAGTAAAAAGGTTTTATAATAAGGTATAAAAGAAGAATGCCACAATTTCACCATTAAAACACTTTCACAATTTGCTCCATAAATATGTAACATTTTCAATTTAAGCGGAAGATAAAATCATTTGATCGTTTTCAAAATATTAATTCAAATGCACATAAGTCATCCAGATTAATACATCATGTCAGTTAGATTACAAAACCACATCAGCTGATACATCACAATGTATCACAAAAGAATGACTATACTAGTCTAACTACCCGGTGTTACATATCAGAGCAGCAGACTCAAAAGAATGAAGACTAACTTCACGAAAGGACTCCAGCATCCTAATCTGCAATGCCTCATAGAGCATTATAAAACAGCAGAAGGGTGAGAAATATAGCCATAATAATCAAAGCATAAGATTATATATATATAGGTATCATATAACACATATTCACATTTCTCACCACACTTCATTCTCACAATCATAATCATATTACGTCACATCTATCAACATTATGAACATCCACAAGCACATCCCTTCATGCTTGGCTTCACAATCATTCACAAACACGTTTGTACAACAACAATATTATGCAATGTGACTCAACATATTCAATGCAACTCAATGCTATGCGGTACCGACTCTCGTTATCTTTTTTCGGTTTTCACTCTAAACCGGGTCCACCCTTCTAGACCGATAACTCGTTATCATTTTTCGGTTTTTACTTTAAACCGGGTCCACCCTTCTAGACCGATAACATCCAAGCCCGTCCCCTAGGCTTCAAACCCACCCTTCTAGGTTTGGGACAAGCCACTAGTTTCCACGAAACTAACAGACATTGCCTCTTGACTGAATGATGCATGTACAATCAACCAATCACAATAAATGCACTTAAGACCGTTCCCGCGTCTTAATCCCATGCATTCGAATAATTCACCCCTTCGAGAATTTCATCATGATTGCACATACAACATATATCAAACATTTATCAATGTATTCGGTTCACACATCATCATATTCAACAACAATGCACACATATCACATATGTTCCCAGGCATTCATACAACAATCGCATACATATATGCACTCACAATTCATTAGACGATACACATACATTCCTCATTGTATTCCCATGTATCTCTAATTATCACAACAATCAAGGTATTCACATCGCAATACCAATCATACAATTATAAGTTATGCACACATATCAAAATGTTCTCGTGCATACTCATTACATAATTGTACACAACAATCAAACATTCACAACTCATCAATTAATACACACATAATCATCATTATGTTCTCATGTATTTTAACCGATTACAATTAATCATTCATATCACGACTCTAGGATTCACGCCCGAAGGCTACCCACAACACATGTTATCATGATAGTTCACATACTCATTCATAACATAGAAGTATAAACATATGCGAATCAACCAAACAATCACCATTTGGATAACACAGCAAAGGAAATGTACTGCCACATTCGCCTTCATTCGCCTAGCGAACCCTCGCAGCGAACCTTCGCCTGGCCTTCGCCTGGCGAACTCTCTCAGCGAACACTCGCTAGGCTTCGCCTGGCGAGACTTCCCAGCGAGCCCAAGTCAGTAGCTACTGACTTCATTCGCCACCATTCGCCAGCACCTTCGCTGGGCGAACCTTCGCTACTCAACTTCGCCTGGCGAACCCACCAGCGAAGTCTACTGGGACTTAATTATAATTATTCGCCAACATTCGCTAAGCTTCGCCTGGCGAAGCTTCGCCTTCGCTCGCCTGGCGAGAGCCAGCGAACCTGCGCAGAACAGAACCCTATTCTGTTCCACCTCCACCATCCACCATCATCCAACTTCTCACACAACAAAATCAGTACAAACATCATACCCTCATGTTACCCGACTATTCTACGGCATTATTTCCAAGTTCCAACCGATTAAATCATCAATCTACCGATTATTCCAACTTTTGCCCTAATTGGAAAGTGATGGAAACTCTACCAAAACCCTAACCCAACATACATAACATCATACAATGATCAAATAGAAACATTTCTCACCCTTACCTCGATTAATCGGAGCTTTGATGTTGGTTCTTGATGATTTCCACTTTTCCTCTTCTTCTCTTCTCTTTCTCTCCTTTCTTCTTCTTTCCTCTTTCTTTCCAAATGTTTTTCTATCTTTCTTTTCTTTTCTTTCTCTCTTATATATATTTCCTTCATTTTCCTCCCTTCCAACTTCCTTCTCAATTATCTACTAATTCCAATTAATAAAAATTAATTCCAACATTAATAAAAATCCCACTAAATCAATTAATTACTATAATTAATTATTTAATGAAATTTGGGCTGTTACAGGAGGGACTTAAATACAAACATTTGCGCAAGTTTTTGGCCATAAGAAGTCACCGAATGCAAATGGTATGCAATGATATGAAAATGCAAGGCGGACAAATCTGTGAGAAAGAGGTCATGAACTGGACGCGACATGCTAGACAGAAAAGCAACAGATCCAACAAGGCGGGACCCTACGAGGACATGAACAATCACTCATGGGAAATCTCCAAACGTGTAACGGTAACTCATGCATCAGGGATGCGGTGGTTTTGACGATTTGTGATCGAAAGATACTTTTACTACCAAGGTGGTGGTCAATAGTAACTCAAAATGGATCCCTTTTTTTTATTATATTTTGTAACTCAGCTGAAACGGTAAAATGTATAACCTCTCCTGGCATCATGGTACGGGGACCATGAGCTAGTCTCTGTCTTTGATGTCATTGTAGTTGTAGATGTTGTTGTAGTTGTTGAGCTTCCCCGAGCATCATGATATGGGAGTCATGCGCCGGTCTCAGTCTCTGATGTCAAACTTCCCCTTGCTCCATGGTATGGGAACCATGAGCTGGTCTCGGTTTCTGATGTCAAACTTCCCCTTGCTCCATGGTATGGGAACCATGAGTTGGTCTCGGTTTCTGATGTCGAACTTCCCCTTGCTCCATGGTATGGGAACCATGAGCTGGTCTCGGTTCCTACCCAAAATGATGGAAACTCGTGAGAGCGTCTTCAAAGAGGGGTTGTAAATTTGTAGATTGTAGATGTAACTGTAGTTGTTGAGCTTCCCCGAGCATCATGATATGGGAGTCATGCGTTGGTCTCGGTCTCCGATGTCGAACTTCCCCTTGCTCCATGGTATGGGAACCATGAGCTGGTCTCGGTTCCTACCCAAAATGATGGAAACTCGCGAGAGCATCTTCATAGAGGGGTTGTAAATTTGTAGATTGTAAATGTAACTGTAGTTGTAAATTGTGATGTTGATGTAGATGTTCGGCTGTGAGCCATAGTGTCATTGTAGATTGTATGTTGTAAATTGTAGAATTGTAGAATTGTTGATGTAAATGTTGTCGATGTAATCTTGTAATTGTGATCTTGTACTTGTAATTGTAGATGCAATTTGTATTGTATTGGCAATTTGTAGAATGTGCACCGGGGATCTTCAAAAGAGTTGTAAACCGGTTGATACGTGGAGTGTCCTCTTGTGAGGAGATATGTCATTGACTGTACTCATAATGAACTCTCTGGGGAAGATCATTTTTGAGGAGTATCTTTGTTGTAATTGTAAGATATGTAAGATTGTAGTAGCAGAAATCCTCAAATGGGGAAGTATCTGTAATGTACTTTGTTTTGACTTGATAATCTTGAAATAATCCACTGGGGATAGACAGATTGTCTTGAGGAAGTTGTTGTTTGTCGTTTTGAGAATAGATCTTCCCAAAACGAGTTGCTCAAGTAAAGAGATCTTCTGTCATTTAGCTGTAAGTTGTTGAGTGGATCTTGTAATGTTGCTGAAGAAATGTCACGTCTTCAATGGTGATCCTCATAATGTCGAAGCGCAAAATAAATGCACTTTTGATCCATGCTCAACAGCTGGAGATGTTCATAGTGTGATTGTCAAAGACCGAAGTTCAATTCGGGAAATAACCGAAGAGAAACTGTCAAGCAAGACTCAACCATAGAGGCATAAACTCCAATGGGAATGTACTGAAATAACTGTCTTCCACGAGGATCGAACTTCGTGGGGAAATAGAAATATTGACCTTTTTTATACTTAGGGCTGGCAGCTCTATTTGGAAGGAGTAAGACACGCCCAAATACCCAAGGGTAAACGCAATCAAAGAGATATAGTAAAACAAACAAAGGATGCACAAAATGCAAATGTTATGCTATCTACTTATATGATATGTGTATGCTTATGCTGACAAGACAGACGAAAGCAAAGACCGAATACGGGATAAGTGTCTCGGATAAACATCCGACCAATCTTCAAAGATAGAAGTATCACTGAGGATAGATGGAGAACCAAATGTAGGGTCCCAATACTGCTTCAAAACTTCACGATTCTCTTGAGAAAAAAGTGATCAATCCACTTGGGGATGTAACATCTTGATAAGCTTGACATGTTGTATGAAATTGTAGACGGAGGTACCCAAACCGAAGTTTCATAGGGGATAAAATAAATATCCTGGGTCTTCGTAGTTGTTGAACATGTTGGGGTTGAGCTTCCTGAGGATGAGATATACATTTGGCTCCAATCTTCAAATGCCCCAAGCCATATGGTTTAAAAACAACATCTAGAGAGGATTTTACAGAAAACATGATGCCCAAATGCCCCACTGTTTTCAAACTCTCTAGAGATCCACCGAATCTCGACGTAACTGCCCCTGATTGACGATAAGTGAGTCCTTGAATTTCTTCTAGTTGAACCCAAGACTTGTGCGGATGAAAATTTTCTTGGGAAGAATGACTTGCCCCAAGTCAGCAAAGTCTTCAGATATCATCATCGATGTCTGTATGTGGTCTTTCTAAGATGTCAAGCGTATTTAGCACATTTGAAATATCCATTTTGAAATGGTTAATGCAACACGCGTTTGTCTTGAAGTTTTGAAAAGAAGTATCGCAATAACTTGTGATCGAAACCACTAGTTAGGATACAAATTGAATCGTTATTTATAAAGCCGATTTAAATTTGAGCATAGCTCAAGGAGTCAGGAAACAATATCTCATCGAGTATGCTTTCGAATTAGACCTTACCTCAATTAGGACTTTGAGGGTCGTATATGGGTTTAATTTATGACTTGTGGAATGGAGGTAGAAAGGGTTAGTATATTTGTGCCCACCCAATTTTGAAAGATGTTCATCATTTTTGGTATTACCCTGCCCCAGGTTAAGAAAATGATGTTTTGGTCTAGGAGAAAGAGAATGGATCCCCAATCAAGGTTCAAAAGAAAGGGTGACTATTTTGGCTTTCAGGAGGTTTAAAATAATGCCTTACATCATCAGTAGGGTTTTTATTCGAAGCATACAACAAGAGGTCATGTGTTTTACTTCACCATCCTCCTTCCAATTCTCTGTCAGAGCGAGAGATCGGGTAAAAGTCGGCGTTATAAATAATTTTGAAAAAAAACTATTTGAGTGAAAACGAATGAATTTCTTCAAGACAAACAGTTATTGCATTACTTATTCAAAACAGAAAGTTCTTACATGCAAAATATGCTTTTAATCAAAGAAATAAACATGAACAAAATGAAATAAACTTCTTCGGAGGGTCCTTTCCAGGATCTTTATTGTGCTTTCATGTGGACGGGAAAGATATGCAGAAATGTCTGGTGCGCAGCTTTCAGACACGGCGTTGACGACCTTGAATCATGCCTGGGGAGGATGAACCTTGTCGAGATAGGGGGCTATCTCGTACGTAAGGGACGGAACCCTCAAAGAACAAGACTCTATCTTTGACCAAATTTTGGACGTCTGCTTTCATGTCGTAACAACTCTCAATGTCGTGCCCCGGAGCACCTTGATGATACAGGCAAAATTTGTTGGCATTGTACCAGTATGGAAACCTCTTAGGTACCTTGGGAGGGGCTTTAGTCTGGATATGCCCTCTGTGAATTAGAGCTGGAAACAAATCAGCGTACTTCACCGGGATAGGATCAAACTGGTGAATTGCTTCCCTTGGTGCATCTGGAGTCATCCTTTGATACCTTTTCCGAAATTGTCGGTGCTGTGGTTGATCTGGAGAGGCCAACCTCTGCCTAGGATGTGGTTGTTGTTCATGCTGAGCGGGCATCGCATATTGGTGCTGAGGATGGGGTACCGGAGCTATGAATTCTCTGGAAGGTCCACAGTCATCTCTATTGTTTGGGGCTATACCCAAGTTATGATGGTATTGCTTCACAAAAGCGAAAGTTAAGTCTTCCCAAGACTGAATGTGATTCACTTGCAGATTCATATACCATGCTGATGGTGCTCTACCCAAACTTTCTTGGAAGCAGTGAATCAATAGTTGGTCGTTCCTAAGATAGGCGGTCATCTTCTGACAAAACATCATCAAATGATACCTTGGACAAATTGTACCTTTGTATACTTCGAAGGCGGGCATTTGGAATCCTGGGGGGATAACTAAGTTTGGAACTAGGTGCGGGTCATGAGCATGAAAATCAGGCGCACGGTTCCTCTTCATTATTTTCCATCGTTCCTCGAAGTCACGAAATTCATTCTTGAATGCTGTAAGCTTTGGATCGTCCATTTCCTTTTCTTGTATAGGCTGAAGTTGCATAGGAACAAAGTTGTCGGAGGGACGGCGAAGTGTCGGATTAGACCTTACTCTGAAGCTAGTCGTGCGATCCATGTCTTTGTTCTCCTCACTATCCTTTAATGATACTTCCGGCTTGGTCAGATGGTCGAGACGGCGACTGACAGCAAAGGATGGAAAACCAAAATGAGCCACAACAAAGGAAAGACACGTGCAGAAAATGTAAAATGCCATGCTAAATGCAGAATGCTAATGCGAAAATGCAGATGCAGGAGGATACTTCAAGAAACTCAAAGTGTTTTTCAGTGTTATAATATAGGATAATTGAAAAACTTTCTATTTTTTGAGAAACACTGTAAAGCGAAGTACTCTTTCAAGAGTTTATTACAACGAGAGCAAAAGAAAACTTAGAACTTTATCCCACGGTCTTCTCTTTTGTACGGAGCTCCTCGGTTAGCTGATCAATGCGCTCCTGCAGCGCTGCTTTCTCGATGATGAGTCGTTCCACACACTCCTTCCAAGCCATGGTAGTTGAGGGGAGATCATCATTGGTGACAGCACTTGAAGAGGCATGAGGAGAAAATAAATCCCCTTGTGCCTTTCTCTTCCTGGCAACTTCTATTTCTGGTGTCTTCTGAAGTCTTTCCTTCTCTACTTTGAGTGTGAGGAACTTATTCTTCCAGGCAGTCCTCAATTTTCGGGCTTCATCTAAAGCAATCCTTACTTGTTCTATTTCCTCTTCTTCGAACCAGTCGGGGTCATGAGGAGACAATACCATAGGTTCATGAAAAGGAAAAGGCATCTTGAGATCGAGAGCCCTTTCTCGCACCCAATGCAGATAATCCTCGGAAACAGCACAGTCGGGGTATCCTGAAGCAACTGTTCCTTCCATATCAATGTATTTCCATGCATAAATGATGACAGTCTTTAGGTCTAGATCCTCTTCTCCCTTGAAATAGATCTCTTCTAATGAAGCCGGGTCAGGCACTTGGATCATGGGGTGTCCAAACTGTCTACGGGCCAAAGCAGGATTGTAACTTATACATCCTTCTCTTCCAATGAGCGGTACGTTGGGGGATCCTCCGATGCTAGGAATCATAGGCACGCCTCCATAGGCGGGATCATACCAGACAATGTCCGAGTGGGTGAGGGCCATAAGTATCTCGGACCATCGAGGTGTTGCTACTTCATCCCAAAGGGACGGGTACCGAGTCAAACGAGCGATGAACCATGAGTACAGCAAAGCGGTGCAACATACAATGTGTCCTCCTCCTTCAGCATTCCTCGAGTGAATCGAAAAGTATGTATCAGCAAGCAAGGTGGGTACTGGATTCTTGAGTATGAACAACTTGATTGCATCCATGTCAACAAAATTGTCAATTTTGGGGAACCAGAAAGTCCCATAGACCAACAAAGCGAAATTGGCTTCCAAGATGAAAGCCTCCTTTCTTTCAGCGTGGTAACGGACTTTTTCGATCAAAAAGTCGGCGGGGAACCCAAGGACTCCTTCCTTGGTGGTTAGGCGTGTCTGGACATCTTCTAGGCTAAGATGAGTGGCATTTGCAATTTCTTGGTGACTAGGCGTGTCTTCCCTTCCGGTGAACAAGGGTCGAATAGTCACGGGCATCCTCAAGAGTTCTGAGTACTCTTCCAAGGTCGGCATCAGTTGGTAGTCCGGAAAAGTGAAGCAGTGATACATCGGGTCGTAAAATTGAACAAATGTTTCCAACAATCCTTCTTTCATCTTCAGCTCAAGGAAACGGAAAACTCCTCCATATTCTGCTGCGAAGGCAAAGCGATCCTCGACGAGTTCGGCTAGTTCTCTCAAGCTTTCGAGGTTGGGACTCTGAAAAGTGTACTTCAGGGTTTCTCTTCTGAAATCCATGATTACAACACCTACAGAACGAAATTGAGTTTCTTGAAGTGAACAAATGGAAAAAGAATGCAATGCAAGATGATTAGGACTTCATGGGATTCCTCTATTTATAGGCATTGCGGTAAAAGAAAACGTTTTATTAAATTTGAAACGGACTACATAAATATTCTTTTAAAGAGTCCCATATAAAAGCTAAATAAAAGCTAGTAAAGACACTAAAGAAGCTTTGAATGCTGCTGCTTGAGCTGCTCTTCTAGTTGCGCCTTCTCACGGATAAGGTTGTCCACAATTATTTTCCAGATAGTGCATTGTGGGTCGGAGAAAAATAAATCCTCCATGACTTTCCTCTTCTTGCAAGGGAGTAACTCTTCGTCCTTTAATTGCAGCTGTTTCTGAAGTTCATCCTTCTCCTCTTGAAGTTCAGCATTCTGCTTTTGAAGTTCAACCTTCTCCTTTTGACACTCATCATTTTCTGCCACTGCTATATGGTACTTGTCCCTCCATGATTCCAGCTCATGTTGAAACTTCCTTAAGGACACCTCTAACTCCTCGGCTTTAGACATAAAGACATAAGTGGGCTCTCTCTTTGGAGCTATGGGATCCTGACGGGAATAGGGCATCTTTAGATTGGTTGCCCTTTTTCTGACCCACTGGAGGTATGGTTCTAAAGATACGCAGTTAGGCTTCCCTAGACTTCTCTTCCCTTTCTTGTATACCCTACGCCATGCGTCCAGAATTCTTCCTAGAAGCTCTATATCTTCTTTGAAGAATATTCCCTCTACTTGCACGCTCTTGGGAGGTTCCTTCAACGGGTATCCCAACTGTCGACGAGCTAAGATAGGGTTGTAGCTGATTCCTCCATCAAAGCTGAGCAATGGTACATTAGCAAAGTCACCGCAGCTATCAATGATCAATACTCCATCATACACTCGGTTGTACCAATCAATGTCAGAATGGGTCAAAGCCATAACCCTGGGAGACCAATGCTCTTTGCCAATGTTTGTGAAAGAGCTAGACTTCGGCAAGTGCGAAATAAACCACTTGTAAAGTAAAGGTACACAGCAAGTAATCATCCCTCCACCACGGAGGTTTCGGAGATGTATAGAGTGATATGCATTTCCCAACAGAGTTGGTACTGGGTTGTTCTTCATAAAGATCTTGAATGCTTTGAGATCGATGAAACCTTCGAAACTCGGGAATAGAAACAACCCATAGATGAGCAAAGCAAAGATCGTCTCAAACGAAGCCTTATTAGAATAATCAGCATAGAATGAAGCCTTCTCGATTAGGAAACCTGTCTTTAAACCAGGAATTCCATCCTTAGTAACTAGGTTAGCTTTGACGTCAGATACCTTCAAATGGAGAGCTTTAGCAATATCTTTCGCATCGGGGTCCTTTTCCAGGAAGGGAAAAGGAGATCCCTCAAGGACAGGTAGACCGACCAAAAAAGAATACTCTTCCAATGTAGGTAACAGCTGAAAGTCTGGAAAGGTGAAGCAATGGTAGAGAGGATCATAGAACTGTAGTAGAGTGGCAAGAAGTCCTTCATTCACTGAGCAACCCAACAAGGATATCAGCTTCCCATACTTGGTCTTGAATCCTTCTTGATCTTCGATGAAACCCCACAACTTCTTTAGGTCATCCAATTTGGGACTCTTAAAAGTATATTTCACAGTATGTCTTTTATCTGAAGTCATAGTGACCTACAATGTCCATAAACGAAAGTAAATCCCATGAAGTCCAATGTAGAATGATGTTATATGAATGCAGCAAACACAAGTATTCACATAAGGACATAAAGATAAACAAACAAGGGGCACCCTAGGTTTGCAACGAGCAATGGAGAAAAGGTGTACCCTTCCCAAATGTTTAAGGACTAAAGGTTGTTTGTACCTGCAGAACAGGGTTCTAATGGGACTCAGAATCATCAGCCCATCTATCGGATATTATCAATTTTCCCAATTACTTGAGGATTGATAATATTCTCAAGAGAACTTCTTTTGAGTGTAGCTTCGCGTAGCACTATTTCGGAAGTACTTCCTCATAGCCCCGCACTACGTCCTAGTAAAGGCCAAAGTTGGGTTAAGGTAACTATGGTCCTCAATTTCATGGGCTCCAAAGTCGAAAGTAGTGAGTGTCTTCACGATTGATCGTTCAACAGTACTATTTCGAAAGGGCCTCAACTGAGCGGGATTTTCGATTCAACTTAGTAGGGATTCCACTCCCTATAAGCCTCCTCGAATATATCACCATCCTATCTTAATTTCTCTCAAGTTCGGGTGCAGAACTTTATCTCACCACTCAAGGACAACAATCCCAAAAAGAAATACAAGAAAAAGCATGTAAACAAATAATCAAGTAGGCAGATATAAAGCAGTAAACAAATAAAATAAGATAGGGAAACCCACTAGAGGGTCCCCAGTGAAGTCGCCATTTCTGTCGCGGTGAAATTTGGATACCAAACTATTGATTAGTTTGAATCGTTAATTCATTTTGCAACCGAACTTTGATTTGTCCAAAGGAAGGGATAAAGGTCGAAATTCCCACAATGCAATGCAAATGCAAGCTAGAGAGTTTTAGGTTCGGGGGTTGGTTAAACTTAGGGAAGGTACTAGCATCCTAAGTTTCTGTAGTACTCTACAGGAACCTCTTGTTTTATGTTTGTTTATTGCTAAGTGTTTATCTGCTTAATGGTTGAAAGACCCTAGGGGTTTATTTCTAAGTATACTCGATAAGGTATCGCACCTTGTGCCTACATATCCTTACGGGAGTGGAATCAGAGTATGTTGTAGTTCACCCTAAAGGGTTAGAGGAGCTCTTTGACTGTGGTCAAAGTTCCTACGGGTTTAGGGTAGTTGTTTTGATTGGGTTTAGGAGAAGAGACGAGTCTTCATTTTAAGGGAGAGATAACCACCACAAGTGTAAAAGGGGGTTGTAGGAAATGGTCTTTGCATCGTCTTAAGAAAAGGTCTTACATACTCGGATGATCGCCAAGTATGCCTTTGTCGTTCTTAAGGCAAAGTCCCTACATGTTTGATTGTATTGTTGTGGGGGTGGAGATTATATCTCACTTAAGATGATTAACATCTATTCTCTAAATGTGTTTGAAAAGTTGTATTGTTTTTGATTGTGTTGTTTCTATGTTGTAAAGATTAAGGTCCTTCCTATGGGGTAGGTCCTAAACTTAAATGATCGACTTGAAGAATCAAGGATCGGGGGGAATATGATGCATAGGATGTGCAACTACACACAACGTTGAATTATGTGTAGGTTTTTCCTTTGGACGGAATGCGATGTATGAATAGATAAATTGATAATGTGAATGCAATAGAATAAATTGCGTAAGAGTAAATTGCAGAAAGATAAACCATACACGAACGCATGAAAGCGCTGAGTGAGTGTGTGTGCATTGTGAATAAGATAAAGCAGATAAAGATAAACAATATGTACGCATGAAAGCGCTGAGTGTAAGTGCATGTGTCGTGAGTGCACGATTGATTGTATTACGATGTTGATTTGATTTTAAGTAGGTTGAATAGCTTTAATTTTTAGAGCAAGAATTGTAAATTATTCGATTGTAAATTAATTGAGTTTAGTCTATAAATAAATTATAAGTATAAAAAAGGTTCTTTTTTAAAAAGTTTTTTTTTTTGTGTTATTAAAGGTTATTAGATTTGAAAATAAGTTTTTATTTGCTATTAATTAGGAAAAGGAATAAATTATATCATAAAACAAATACTAAATTAAATAGGTTAATGATAGATAAAATAAAATAAAAAGGAAATAATGGAAATTTTTTTAATGATAGATTAATGAAAATAGGTTAATTAAATAAAAGGGGAGTTGATTAAAAGGAGTAAATAAATAAATATTACTAATTACTTACTTTATTAACAGCTGATGATTAAATAAATATTAAGTAAAAAGGTTAAGTTAATTGATTTTTAAAAAGCGGCTGATTTAAAAAAAGTGATTAGCAAAAGGTTGATTAATTCTTATCATTTTTTTATTAAGTTTAGTTAGGTTGATATAGGTGATTATTAGCAGATTAGGGGGGCTAATACGGTGAGTGTGTGTACGTGGTGTATTCAGCGGTAAACAAAATTAAAAAACACAACACGAAACCCTAATTTCCCCAGCATTCCCAAATCGAGGAACCTCCCCTCGCCTCCTTCATCGCGCCTCTCCCTCTCTCACTCTATTCATCTCCCCAATCGCACCTGAAATCAAAACGAAAGCATTAACAAAACAAGAATGTGGATAGAGCTTAGAGTGTACCGAAGTTTGTGTGTAGCGGTTGATCAGATGCGATGGAGGCTCGGGCGACGACGGCGGTGTGAGAGCTTGAAGGCGATCTCGCGGCGGTTTTCGGCAATGGTGAGAGTGATCTCGCGTTGAGGAGGAAAGATAAGTTCTATCTCTTCTGATTTTCGATCTTTAGGGACTTCGTGGAACTCTGTATGGTTGTTAATCTCCGAGGTTGTGATTTACGGGAATTGTTTGTGTGAATTTTCCGTCTTTGTATCGCTAGGTTTTTTTTCTCTCTAAAAAAACCTCTTCACCTTCGTCTCTTATATAGGCACCCATATGAGGTTCTGGTGTGAGAATCTGATTGAAATATCTTGAATGCTGATTAATAGTTGATTTTGGACCTTCCCTTTTGGGTTTAGATCAAACGAAAACCTTCCTGTTTTGGTGATATTGTATTAATGTATGTTGATGATAAAATCTTCTCCTATATGATTTATCAATCTCGTTTAGAACTTGGATTGTCTAGGTTCATCAATTTGGAGATTTGCTAGCTGTCTTAGATGGATCTTTTAGGTATATTCCCTCGGGTATTACTAACTTCAAATTGGTGATTTCTGACAGGTGTGGATAGTGGCTTGTTTTGGGCCGAGGAGGGAATTAGCAGCCCAAAGCATCAACTGGACTTTTTGTCATCATACGTAATGCACTTTTGATATTCTCTGGTGTAGACTTGCGTGAAGCTGCTCAAAGTTCTCTTGCGAACAAAGGAGACACGAGGGTATTGCTTTTTTTTTACTTTGTTTCCCATTCTTGTTTGATGTGCATTTAATACTGTTGTTCTTTTCATGTGCTTGGAGATGGTGCCTGGGGGAATTGGAGTAAGGTATTGCACAAGTTATTGTTCTCGCCGTTGGTGTTTTTATCTGTGTTGCATAATGGGATTTGACACCGTTGACGTTGCCGGCGAGACTGTTGGACTTATTTGGAAAGAAATGGATGAACCTTTGAAGCAACAAATGCAGGTAATGCGCTTGCACCTGCTTCTATTTTCCATTCAAACAAACTCAAAAGGTGCTGATGGTTTGTTTTTCTGTTCTCTGTATTGGCAGCAGGTTGTGTGATATCCAATCGATCCTCTAGGCTCAAGTATGTCATGGATCGTGAGAATGGAGCCCATGGACGTCCTGCCATAACTCCACGAATCGGGAAACAATGTTGAAGACTAAGGTCATAATGGATATAGGTCCAACGTAAAGGAATCTATCTAACTCTGCACTCTTTCTTACCCGTCTTCAACAAAATGGTCACGTAAGGGTAATGTTTCTGCGACTGCCAATGATAAGTTTGCATAATGTTGAATATGTCGCCATGATATCTGATTTTTCTTGATTTCAGTTCTCTTATGATTTAATTTGATGGTGTTTATGCAGAGGTCCAATTCTGCCTAGTTTGGGTTGTTGAAGCAACTCTCGTATTGGTGCGTTAATCATGTCGTCACGGAGGAGCTCAGGTCATGTACTTGCAGCTTGTCTGATAGATTCTTGTTGGTGCAGTTTCCGAACATGTTACTTTGTTGCAGCTTGAGGTTACTAATTTAACTATATCTCACACTTTCTGAGTATTTCCTTATATGCTATTCAATCCTTAACCGCATCAGGGTCCACTTCCGCAAGTATTTGTTCAGGTGCCGGCAATTGCTGCAGGATGTAAGCACCTCACGCAGCAGGGATATCTGGGAAGTCATGAAGTAACATGCTACACTGAGTATATGCCCGTCAAGCCCCTGTTAGTCTCTATGGCATCATGAGACGTGTCTTGACCATTTATATAAACCTTTTGTTTAAGCTCTTTAGAACAGGGTGTAATGTATCTTAGCTTTCCATCTAATGATGCTAATTGCTTCTGATTATTGTTATGTCATATTACAGATGAAAATATTAGCGGTTGACGACCTCATAGCAGCGTTCGTGCGGTCAAGTGATAGGCTCTTCGAACGCCTCCCCGACTTGGTGTTTCATGGTATAGCCGAGAGATTACCGTGTGTTTCTCCTTGAATTAATTTTCTTACGGCATTCTGATGCGTTTTGTAGGTGCTGCTAACTTGGATTTCTGCTTGCTTGATAGGTTGCTCTCTTGATGGAATCTTGACCCACATGGTTTTCGGAAGCTGGAACATGTCGCGATGATAGGGTAACCGGGATGTTTGAAGCAATAGCTGTGGGTAACAGCCGTCTCTAATGACGTTGGTTGTTGCGTGAACCTATCTCCCTGGCTGAACATGCCAAGGTGCAGAGGAGCTTTAAAGCTATTGTGGATTTCGTCAACGGCGGTCATCTAATGTCTAGCTGATTGTCGATGATAATGTTTTCCTGCTCTAACCGAAACTCATACTCTTGATGGCAGGTTCTCATAGCGGCAAAAATGCTCAAGGCTAGCTGTGGATAAAATTTAAGCAGGGAGGGGCTCGCATGGTAACCTTCTGCGGCTAGAGGCGATGACATAACTTGGAAACCGTACCCCACATGGAGTCTGAATGCCATTACTGTTGGGTCACTCATCAGATGCACTTTTAATCACTTTCCAAGTCTTGTATTCATGTTCCTGACTACAGTAATAGACTTATGACTTTTGTAAAGAGTAATTCTTGTATAGACCATGGATATTCAGTGACCACTTTTGGATTGCTCAAATTAAACCATAACGTTGAAATGGTGATATGAACCTTTGATTTTGTCATTTAAATCTATTACCCTTAGATGAAGTGAACTTTGTGAAATTCAAAATTAAGTATTTGAATCCCAAACCGACCTGGGTCCTGCAATCATAACTTGAATCAAGAACTTCTGGGGATAAGAAGAATTTGGAAACATGCCTCTCATGGCTTACAAATTAATACGACATTTGAGCCCAAGACATGGCACCAATTACAAATTTCTTGAAGGTATCATGCATCGTGGCCTTAGAACCGTTTTAATTAAATCCGATACGGACAAAATGCCTTGTTCCCCAAAAGAAGTCCTTACGGCTCGGGATTCTTGCATCCAAACTCGTATGCTAAATAACAAAACCTTAAGTTCTTAAACTCAAAACTAAAGAGAGAAGTCTCTGATGTCGTTCCAGACGAATCTCGAGAGAAAAGAAACTTCGTTCCCTTGATAAGAGTGTGCTGAAACTCTAGGTCGGTTGAGTCAAATTTATAAGATCCAATTCAGCGGGAAACATCAGGGTCCTTGAATTGAAGTATGTTAATCACTCCTTGAAGTGTTCAGAGAATGAGTCTGTCACCCCCTGAAATAGTTGTTCCTGCATAAACTTGTTAGTCGCAATGAACATAAATATTAAAAATAAAGACGAATGACAATAGAAAAATGCGCAAAAAGAGGTGGGATCCTATGGTCAAAAATTAGGGTGCAACAATCACGCACCACTCCCGCATAAAATGCACAGACTTTTCCAAATTTGAAGTTTCTTTCTAAAGCAAATGCTGAAAATTATTTAAAGTTGGTGGATTACCATATCGTGAGAGAAGGAGCTTTTTCATGTGATGATCTGAGGGGTTTCAAAGAAGTGAAGGAAATGTTGCAACACTAATAATGGGTAAGTTTTAATGATTTAATTCAGAAAACCAACAAAACCATTGGCCTCGAGTTTTATGAAAATGCTGCTTTTAGTGATGTGGGCTCTTATACTTTATATGTGCGAGGTAAGTACATTGACTACTCTGCTAGTGCTATTAATTCTATTTTGAATAGTCAACCTCCTCCCGTCTGTGCTCTTAGTACTTATAGAAATAAGCACAGTGTTATAAACGAAACCATGGAACATGAAATGCTTGATGCTTTCTATAGACCTTGGGTTGAATGGGTGATTGAGCATGGCTTAGTGTCGCGGCTTAGAACTACTGAAAATTTTCAAATCCCTAGCGCATGAGCCTCGTTCTTTGTACAAACTCTAGAAGCTACTTCTAATCAGTTACAATTTTTTGTGAAGTGGTGCTTCAGACTTTTGGATATTTTAAAGGGAGCATATTAATGTAGGATACTTAATTTCTAAAAATATTAAAAATGTGGCTAATGTTGCACAATGAGCTTGTGTGCATTTGTGTGTTATTAATGAATTATGCAGGAGAGCCGGAGTACCTACCTACGCAGATGATAAAATGATAGGTCCTAAAGCACCTATCAACGCTTCAACAATTAGAAGGCTTCAACATAATCACCCAGCAAAAGTAGCTCAATAAGATCAAGAGGATAACTAAGTAAGAAACAAAGAAGATTTATATCAACCTCAAGTGTAGCAGTAGGCGTAGAAAGTTCAAGAAAATCAACAGACATCAGAATTTCATAGAAGGATGGAAGCTCATGCAGTGGGAGTAACAAGGTGGATAACATAAGTTTCACCCACCTTCTATGCTGAACCATCAAGATTCACACCAGTATTTAGAGACTTTTTCAACTAACAAGAAAACCACATGTCTTCCCAAAGTTTAAGAGCACGCTTGCAAGCGCCAAAAAAATGGAAAATTATTTTAGAAGTCAAGATCAAGAGCAAGAAAGAAGAACATAGCACATGAGAGCAGAATGGACCCGACAAAATAATGATTTCAACAACACCATGAATGACATGCATGATCTTTTCCACAGTGATAACATGTGAAAAAGACATGCACCAAGTTTTAAATTCCTAGAAGTTGTTTTTTATTTTCTAATGTATGCCCAACGAAGAGAAATATCACTAATAAGTAATATTCGCCATGGTATGATTTTAATCATGTTTGTGTTTAACGAATGAGTTTGCTAATGTTGTTTCTTTCATATTTACAAAAATTGCAACTTAGGCATTGAATAGATGAACCAAAAGCGCCATTAGATGAAACTTGATAATCAGGAAAGTGACTTACAAATTGAAATCAAAAGATGAAAAAGGAATCAACATACTTGTACTCAACCTTTAGATACCTCAACTAGTAAGGTTTGATCCAAATTATTTCCACTATTCACTATTCCTTTCATCAAGTGTATCCATGCATTATTGTTTCATTAGGTTTGAACTATTTTTCAATTCAATTTGTCTGGTTAATTTACACACATATAGGCTGTTGTTTGCTATGAAATTTTAGCCTTTTTAAAACCACTCTATAGTAATAGGTAAAGTCATTTGCTAACAACTTTGAGCTTAGCCCTTCTTTTGGTGAATTAACCTTATGTGTATTAGCCACATGACTTGAAAGATTACATCTTTCCACCCTCTCTTTGGAGTTAAGTAGAAATTTTTAGTTATGAAGCTGTATGAAAAAGAATAAGTTTGAGGTTACTCTTAGAAGTGAGTAAGGTTTAAGTTTGTGGTTAGGGTACTAGAGAAAAGATGGTCAAATATTCAAAAATTTTGAGAAAATAAGAAGTTAAAAATTACTTTTTAAAAAAAATGAGAAAATGAATATTGAGCAAATTTTTTGAGAAAATAAGAAGTTAAAAATAAATTTTTAAAAAAATGAGAAAAAGAATGCAAAATGAATATTGAGAACCACAATACCAATACCAGATTGCAATTGGAATTTAGAATGGTAGTCAGGTAAACCAAATTTTATATGGTAATGTTCACTTGTTATTGTTGCAACTTATATTTCTATTTGGAATTTGCAGTGCATGCAAGTTATTTGAGGATAAGCAAAAGTTCAAGTTTGGAGTTGTGAAGACACTCTATCATTGCATGTTTTCTGTTGAAGAAACAAGAAAAACACAAGTCGAAGATGATCATATTTGGTGAATAACGACCATCGGACGGAGCAAAAATGAACAAGTATGAAAAATTGGGGACTTAGAGAAATTTGATTGAAAAAGGAGTAAAAGCGAGCAACCCACTGGAGTAATTGTTAGACGAGGACAATCATATAGAAGGAGGTGTTTAATAGATCGCCAAATAAAAATTTTCTTAATGAAATTCTGTTTTGAAAAATAATATTTTATGACAAGCAAAAGTGAATCTGCATCGACTCTCGTCTATCTGAATCGTTATTGGTAGAATCAGATATGCGTATAAACCGTAGTATAACATATGCTAAAGATGCGAAAAGCACACCAACAAGTTCTAAATGATGTGTTTGAATATAAACTACACAATGATAAACGATTTCCAATGAAATGTAAAAATAATCTTGACTCATAATTTTTATCGAATACTTAGTGTGTAGTATGCCCAGCTTAATTATCTTTGTGTTAAATGTGTGACAAATCAATTGCAATTGTTTAGATTGCAATGATTTTACAAAAACAATTTAAGACACTTCCACACAATCAAAATTATTAGCAAATAAAATTACTCACTAAGTGTTATCAAATTAAGAAGAGAGAGAGAGAGAGAGAGAGAGAGAGAGAGAGAGAGAGAGAGAGAGAGAGAGAGAGAGAGAGAGAGAGAGAGAGAGAGAGAGAGAGAGAGAGAGAGAGAGAGAGAAATATTTTTTTAGGAAGCTCCCCAATTTTCCTCACTATGGGTACGTCTACCCTCATTTCAAAATCGAATTGAGATATTATAATTAACCTTTCCAATAGTAGTTAACAAGACAAGTAGTAGCAATTCAAACCCCACAACCCCTATGTTTGATGTTGATCCTAGATTCTTCTCTTCCTTTGATCTTAGTTATATCAAGTCACACAAGACCTCAAATTTGATCCTTTACCGCTACTCCTTTGACTAAACCTTTATTCCTCAAAGCTTTCATTCCGCTGAATCCAAATTGCAAAATCTTGCCCCAAGTCTTTCAGTTGATCCTTTGGTTATCATTACTCCTTTGCAAGAACCCCTTTTCTTCAAAGCTTTCACTCGGTTAAATCCAAGTGTCAAAGACTTGTTCAAAAACCTCCCAAATAAACCCTTAATTTTGGAGAAAAAACCCTAATGGTTTTATCAATGAAACACCCAAAGAAACAACTCAACGCAATTTGATTACACCAACCTAAATTGGACCTTATCAATCTTGTCTTGATAACAAATAACAACAATGATTATGTGTAGTTTTTGAATGCATGCAAAGAAAGGTTGAAGATGATGACAAATTTCTAAGTGTGTCTGTGGTTTTAATGTTTAGAAATTATGCATGAATGTATATTTATATGTATGTGTATGTAGCAAGAAAATAAGTAAAACAAAATTTTAACAAAAAATGCAACTTTTGAAAGTTGGAACAAAATGCATTGACTCCAATCAAGAATGAGTCAATACATAAGCCAAAGGAGTCAATACATTTGCTAAAGGAGTCGATACATTAAAGGTAGAGAGTAATTATTTGAAAAAACTTCAAAAGAAGTCGACTCTAAAGACGCGGGAGTCGACTCATTAGCTGAATGTATCAACCCATCCCTTCAACTTACCGATACATTGAAGGAAGGAAAGTTTTTTTTGAAAATTCCTTACCGATGGAGTATACTCCAACCATGAATGTGTTGACTCATTCACAAGATGTATCGACTCATCTTGCCTATGTATTGATACATTAGAGGCATAATCATTTCCTTTTGAAATCAACTCAGTATGTATGGATACATACCAAGGATGTATTGACCCATTGACAATTTTTCATGAAAAATAATATTTTAAGCATGTGATGGCGTACGTAATATAATTTTACATGTCCTATTATGGTGATGCACATCCAGATAAAGACGGTAAGGTCCAATATACACAAAGTACTAAGCTACCTAGTTTTGACATCATTCAAAGCATATCTAAGAGTATATTGCACTCACATACTCCCCCTTTTTGATGATGGAAAAACATACTAAGCACTTGGTGTCTTTAGCAAAGCTCCCCCTGAATATGTGAATCATAAATCTTGTACTTCTCCCCCTTTGACAACATCGAAAAGAGATAAAGATAGAAAATGTGAGAAGTTTCATGAAAATTACACAATAACATATAGCTGACTTGAGGCGGTTCAAAGATTAAACAAATCAACTATAACATGCACTAACATAGAATTACGTCAACTTGAAAACGATGTTTAATCATAAATACACAACTAGGTATAACCAAAGTAGATAATATCTATTACACATTTGTCATAAAAGGTTGCAACAAACTAACATAATAAACAAAAAGATAAATAACATGCTCAACCGAAAATATTATTGAAATTACTTCAAACACAAGGAGGTTAATAATGTGGGATACAGATAATGAAGAGATTAAACAAGATTTCACTATAAGCATATAAATTGAAAAACTCATGTGCAATCAATTGAATTTTTTTGAAGTGAACACATATGAAATTCTTCATACATCAAGTATATCACATACTTTTGAATCATAAAAATGCAATCAATGTAGTCATAGACAAGTAACATATTTTATAGAAACTTTAAGAGTAAAGAGATAAATTGAGAATGATATTACCTCATAGGATGAGTCAGAGAATGCACCTGACAAGATAATAAACTTTCGACCAAAAAAGAAAAGATAACGAGTGCATGCAACAACATAGTTTAGGCAAGACTAGAGATATCAAGATTTCCTAATTACTGACGAATACTGAAAAACGACCCAGTTGCAAGAGGTTTTGTGAAAATATAGCAAGTTGATTTCTACTATCAACATACTAAAAAATAACATCGTCTTTTTCAACATGGTCTCGTAGAAAATAATGATGTA
This sequence comes from Lathyrus sativus, assembly GCA_963859935.3. NCBI lineage: Eukaryota > Viridiplantae > Streptophyta > Magnoliopsida > Fabales > Fabaceae > Lathyrus > Lathyrus sativus. The sequence goes on from OZ012739.1 coordinate 522,604,963, forward strand.
TCTCAAAATGTTTAGTACGAGAATGTAGCATAAGTTTTTGGTTAGGTTGATCACACTTGTGTTATCGCACATGATAGGAATACATTGAAGTTTTAATATTGAAGTAAAGTAGATGTTGTTTGAGCCAAAGAATTTGAGTACCACAACTACCGGCTGCGAGGTATTCTGCCTTGACAGTTGAAAAAGCAACAAAGATTACTCCTTGTTATGCCAACTAGCTAAGGATTTTAAAATAAGTTGAAAGTTCCACAAGTACTTTTCCTATTTGATTCGCAATCGGAAAAATCACAATCGAAGTAACCAACCAAATTACATCACTCCATTTGAAAAATTAAAGCCCATACTTAGATGTAGCATGAAGGTATCTAAGGATGTGCTTTACCGCTATTAAGTGTTATTCCTTGGGAGCAGATTGATATCGAGCACACGTGCACATAATAAACATTATATCAGGCCTAGACGCAGTATGTAACACCATTTTCTACCCCACAGATATTACGGCAAAATAACACAGATTTCAGAGTAAAATATTAAATTTCATAAAAACCCACCAAAAAGGGCGTACATTTCTCATGTTAATCAAATTAAGTCAATGCTCCGTGTACAACGGGTTTTCTCAAAATACCTCAAAATACACAAAACAGCGGAACTCAAAGGCCTAATCAAGGTTTTCCTCATATGGGAAGATAATCAAAATAAACTATCAGAGCAAGACCCTCTAAGTTAACCAAAAGGCTAACAACTCGAAACTTCAAAAGTCCTCAACGACGTCCACGACTAAACCTGGCCATCTGCATGTTACCCACGTGGAGGTAACATTCAAACAGTCAGGGTGAGTAAAACGATTCATAATAACCAATGTATAAAAATCAACGTATAAAACGGCGTCATATTCATATTCAACACATTCATATCCTTCAATAGGCCTCGAAAGGCCACAACATCATAATTTATACAAAAAGGCTCGTAAATGCAAATGCAACATAGACTCAATGCATGTGGTACCGATCATCATAGCGCGATGGGAACTGAGCCATCAACCCTCCATAGATCCCCATCAATAGGATCGATTCTACTAGAGAACCGAAGCACATCATAACACTTCACATCCATACAATGGGATTGAAGCCAAAGTAATCGAGGTCCTGAACCGAAGTCCGGATGCACATGAATGCATGATGCACACGTCACAAGTTACCCGCATAATAACATCATATGTGCATCATCATTCATCATATTCATCATCATCAAACGTCATGGCTCATCATCATAATCATCACCATACATCACGTCATCATAGCACATCATAATAATAATCATCACACATCATGTCATCATATAATTCATCATAATAATCATCATCACACATCATGTCATCATATAATTCATCATAATAATCATCATCATACGTCATAGAAATCATCATATAAGCATGTACAAATCACATAGAGCTCATAGTCATACTCATATTAACCCATCATGTTATCACATATTATCACATATTAATTCATAATATTATCCCATATTATCTCATATTAATTCCTCAAATTATACTCGCGGTAATCCTCATACTATCACGTATTAATCATATAAACTTCCCAGTCCTACTCATATTAACTCATCATAGGAATCACATAATCAAACATTACGGCATCGCTGCACACGGTCAACATTCACGAAACTCTGCTACGTTCGCTGGCATGTTTGCTAGGCGAGTCTGGGGCGAGTTTCTTTGCTAGGCAAAGGATTCTTCGTTAGGCGAGTCTGGGAACAACATTCTTCGCTAGGCGAACCATTCTTCGCTAGGCGAACAGTGCGATGACAGCAAATTCTGCTACGCACCAGAACTGATTTCTACCTAAAAGGCTCTGCAATTCACTTACCCAATGCCCCCAAAGCATCCCTAAATCATCCCTAAGATCCTACGGCGATAAAGGTACAAAACCTACGGTTCATTAGGCCAATCCTGTAACATATTCACACCCAAAATCACAATTTCCCTACAATTACCCTACAGGCATCTGAGTTACTCACTATCAAATATTCCTACTGGGTTAAGCAAAGTTCAATCAGCTTTTTGGCCACGAAGGCCTAGGTTTCCGTTTTCCCCAATCAATGCACGGTTAGATTTGCAATTACAGGTTTAGGCCACGAAGGCCAAAGATCACTATTTCTCATCTCTACTTTTAACATACCTACGGTTACAATCTCCATAATAAATTTAGGCCACGAAGGCCATAGATCACTTGTTCTCATATCCTTCTAATCTTCCTTAACCCAAATAAATCTCCACGGTCAAAATCTTAATAATAGATTTAGGCCACGAAGGCCAAAATCCCCTTTTCCCATAATTCTCCATAAAACCCTTAAATCAACCATAATCACATCGAAATCTACACGTAGAAAATTATGAAAAGCTATACTCCTCATACCTTAATCGTTGATTCAAAACCTTCACGAATCTGTCAGGAAATCTTTCAACGCTTCCGCCTCCAATTTCCTCTTCAGCGCTCTCTGGCCTCAATTCTTCACGGTTAACACAAATGAATCCTAAAAACCCTTAAGAACTCTCTTTTTTGTTAAACCAAGACTTGGGCCAAATAATTGGGCTTTCTCCATTATACCTCCACTTACTCCTCTCATTTGTCCCAATTACCCTTCTTTCACTATTATTTTTTTAATTCATAATAATACTAATAAATTAATATTATGTACTATCAATTAAATAAATAACCCACAAATTGCATAATTCTCAATAATCCACACAACACACCAAAAATCACCGGAAACACCCAAAATACGAATATTCTCAATGAAATAAATAAATTAAAATATTCCGATTAAAATTGGGGTGTTACACAGTAAGGTATAAAAGAGATCAGATCATACCTCTATACATTTTTATGTCGACATCCTTACCATTTTTATCTCGACCCAAGTTTTCATTTGCGGGCATTCGAGTGTCAATTGACTTAGCATCTTCCATACCAAAGCGTTTAAGCAACTCGCAACAGTATTTTGTTTGACACACAAATGTTCCTTCATTGAGCAGCTTAATTTGAAGTCATAAAAAGTAATTTAAATCCCCCATTAGACTCATCTCAAATTCACGAGTAAGGAGTGGAGTAAGGAGTTTTATTGTTGTGATATAATGAGTGGAGTTTTATTGCTGTGAAGTGAAGATAGCTTTTTGGAGCTTACATTCGTTTATTTATCGTTCTATTGTATTTTAGTGGTTTAGCGCTGTGATCTTATAACATCAGGAACAAAACACTTTTATTATGCTTTGAGTTTGTGTCAAATTGTGATGTTAAAGTTTAATACTTTATTTGAGAAGTTTAATTTGAAGTTGTTATTATGTTAATTTTCGCTGCACGTTGTTAAATATTTTTGAAAGTTTTGTTGGTTGGTTGTCGAAGTGATTGTCGAAGTGACACCTTAAATTATTGACTAATTGTTTTTATATAAGTTTCGGGGCTTATGGTGTTATAATTAAAAATATTTTTGCTAAGTAATCATCAACTAATTCGTCTTCTTTCCTGTTAAAAAGCACAAATTCTCGTCGCAGAGTTTGTAACCGTGCTCTCCTCACCTTTATAGATGATTTTCCATAAACATGACCTAATGATTATAATCGCTATCAAACTTTGGAATGAAAGGTTGACCATAATTGATTTCTACCATTGGATATGATAACACTCACCTTTAAGAATCCTCAAAAAAATCACCACACTCCTACTACAACAACTCCAATGTTTCTCACTCACAATTATGCATTCAAAGATGATCAATGAGACACTCCAATCTCGCTGAAAATACAACTAATCTGATAACACTTGATAAGATAAAAACTATTTTATTTTATTTCAAAGGCCAAAGACACTTATATATGACTTACACATCAAGAAATTTAACAACTGAAAGTCAATTATAACAAACTTACTACTCTAACAAAATTGATAAACTTTTTACAACTAATTATAGTTATTATTAATTTCTCCTCCTATTTTGCTTTAATTTATACTTATTTTATTTGAGTAAAATCTATTGTTATTTTTTTAGCTTATTAATTAAATTTAATATGATGATCAACCCAATAGTAAAAATTTGATTTAACTACTTTAGAAAACATGTTTCAAATACAAGTGATTGTAAAATAGTTACTAGTAGGGCTGGCAATGAACCAAACCAACTCGAAGATAGTTCGGAGTTCGACTCGACAATTAAATCGTTGAACTAGGTTCATGAACCAAATGAGTTGAGTATGAGCGAAAAATTAAGTTCGTTAACTAAATGAGCTGAACTTGAACTATACATAGTTCGACTCGTTAGGTTCATTAGTCAACTCGATTACATATGAAAAGAATTATACTGTCTTTAAGATTAGGTTTAAATATTTACTTCAAATCTTAGACAAATTTAATCTTCAATTTAGTAGTTTTTGAATTAGACTCTCAAATGTATCTCTTGAAAGTTGTATAGGTTTTGAATTAGTAGATTTCGAAGATAAAGTTAAATTTCAATATGATAACTTTTATTTTATTTTAATATTTTATTTAAAATATATATATTTATTTAAAATATATATATTTATTTAAAATGTCAAATATATTAAAATATATATATATTTAAAAAAAATAGTTTTTAAGTTCGTGAACCATGTGAGCTGAACCTAATGAGATGAACCTAACGAGTCGAATCGAACTGTTCGTGAACTTATAACGAGTCGAGTTTGAGCTTAAAAAAAAGTTCGTGTCAAACTCGAACTCGAACTCGAATTCGAACAATTCTTAACGAGTCGAGCCGAGCTGAGGTGAGTTCGACTCGACTCGACTCATTTCCAGCCCTAGTTACTAGTGTTATTATTTGGTGACAGCTCCTACGATAAATTATCCGTTAGTTATTTATGAAGACAAGTAGTTTTAATTTTTGACAGTATTATTGAAGACAAATGATTAAAGACATGAAATAAATCAAATGCATAGAGTTTATAGTGATTTTACGAGACATATATTTATTTATTCTGCTACGGGTAGTTATCAACTCAGATTTGGTACTTTATTTTCAGCTGGCTGAATGTAATGATTGATGTCCCACAAAAAGTGATTTGAAATGATATAGCGGGTGATTTGGAATGTAGTGATTTGATAAGTTTAGATTACTACTTTCACTGTTTATTTTACATATAGTTAACAAATAAAAATAAAAATAAAAAGTAATGGAGGATGATAATATTTAAATTTAGAGTTAATAGAATTCTTTTAGCATAATCTTGTATAAAACAATTCAGTATATAATACGATATATCATTTACGTTCTATATATGAACATAATTAAATGAGGTTAGATTATGTAAGCAATATTATTTTGAATAATGATATATATATATATATATATATATATATATATATATATATATATATATATATATATATATATATATATATATATATATATATATATATATATATATATATATATATATATATATATATATATATATATATATATATATATATATATATATATATATATATATATATATATATATATATATATAAAAGAATGCTATCTTTTATATGAGAATATAAGAATAAATCTAAACAATTAAATTATAATATATTTTTAAAATTGACTATTAATTTCTCTTTCCTTTTAAAAGTGTCCGATTTTTTGTATTTTCGCATATGATTCAGTGAAAGATATGATTTAATCTCAACATTTCCTTTTAAATATGATGGTTGTTATTCATTCTCATATAATTTACATATTCTCAATATATATATATATATATATATATATATATATATATATATATATATATATATATATATATATATATATATATATATATATATATATATATATATATATATTCTATGAGAATGCCATTTTTATATATGAACACGAAAATAAATCTTAATCATTAGATTTTCAAATAAATAGTGGAGATTATGTGTGTTTTTTCTATCTCCTCCATTATTAAAATAAATGATGGAGGAATAAAAAAAAACTACATATAATCTTCACAATTTATTATAAAATTTAATGGTTCAGATTCATTCTCATGTTTTCAAATAAAAAATGTCATTCTTATATATATATATATATATATATATATATATATATATATATATATATATATATATATATATATATATATATATATATATATATATATATATATATATATATATATATATATATATATATATATATATATATATATATATATATATATATATATATATATATATATATATATATATATATATATATATATATATATATATATATATATATATATATATATATATATATATATATATATATATATATATATATATATATATATATATATATATATATATATATATATATATCATAAAAACCATGTTAATGTTGATCCTTGAAAACTAAATAACTCTTAGACAACCACTTAAGTGAAAACTTATTTGGTTGACATTGTTTGTGGTGGTGGGGATATGGTACCCCAACGATTGATCCTCGTTGAAACATTAGAGTCCTCAAAGTTGCCACTTAATCTAATCATGTTGGAGTTTCTCTTTGCAACGTTGTATCAACTTTGTTAATATTTTTAGAGTAGATAAAGATGTTGTTGTTGAAAACTCAACTTTGGAGAAGTATCTACTTAACATGTCTTCTAAAATCTATGGCGACGGATGAGATTCATGAGTTAGTGGTTGAGTTAATATCCTTATATGTATTTTAGTTCATGAAAGTGAGTTGATATTTGAATTTCAGCGAATAAGATTGTTTAGGAACTAAAGTTCCACCAACCTAAAATTAGTAACATGCAAGAAAAGTTTGGTTTGTTAGGTGACTAAATAAAATAAAACTTAATCATTAGTCAGAAAACATTTAACCTTGGTAGTGGATCTGGACGTAACCCTAGTTGGTATATCATACAGGGTTACCGCTTTCTCTTTGATTGTTTTTTAGACAAAACTTCTCTCTGCAAGGAAAAAAATTAGTGAAGTGGGAAAGATTAGGAAGTCGTTAAAGCTACAACGAAGGCAAAACAAATATTTCTACCTTAGTCCACTTTTTTCTTTTGTCGAACTATTCCTACCAAGATCAGGAAAAAATAAGAATGACTCATTAACTCACAGGTCCATGACTCTAGATCTTGGCTAGCCTAGAGTAGTCTCTCCCCCTCAAGAAAAAAATTGTATAAACCATAACTTAAGTAAAAAACACTTTTTATAAAACTTAGAATGTCTAGATCACAAACATAATTTTTGTTTTGGAAATTAACTATCCAATCAGTGTTGGTGGAGAATATGAGGATTGAATGGTTTAGATAAGGGGTTGAATAGATCGAACCTCTTAAACCACTTTCAAAAAATTTATTTTATAAAATTAGAATTTAATAAATTGATAGGTCAATGACAGGAGAAAACAAAGTATAATGGATGATTTGGAAAACTATGGACCTTTTTTGCTTGCAAGTATAGTAAAAATATTAATCAAACATGGCAAAGCTTATGAATATCAAATATGCTAGTCAACCATTAGCTGTGTCGTTTTGATGATGATAAAAAATGAAGTCAAGCAATTACTGAAGATAGCTCAAGTGTTCAAATATTCACAAGATGTTAGATAGCTATCGTCATGAATCAAGCTAGACATTTGTTTAAAGTCAACGCCGGAGTGAACACTTAAAGTTTATGATCACTGGTGATACAAACTTTCAATATCTCAAATGATGGTAACTAACATGGAAATGTCTCAAACATCATCAAGAAGACTCAAGGTTCTTGTGTGATGCTAAAATCAAAGATAATGATTCTAAGATTTAAAGCTTCAGAGTGTGAAAGCTCGATTGATAGTACCTGTTTAAGTGATCAGTGTCTTGTAAGTACATAACACACACACACACACACACACACACACACACACACACACACACACACACACAAAAAAAAAAAAAAAAAAAACATTCAGAAGCCTCACATTTTTAATTAAACTAACCAAACAACTATTTTTGGAGCCTAGCCAATTGATTAGGAAATTGTTCAACTGATTATGAGACCTTTTGCATCTGTCTAATTGATTAGATCTTTGGCCTAATTGATTAAATGATGGATAATTGAGTTTATAATTGATTGTGATAGTCTTTTAAAGATTGATAATAGCTATATATCTAAGCCTTCCATTTTTGGCCACAACAATCGATTATTTACACTGCTTAATCAATTAGCCTAACCGACTTGGTAATTCATTTGTCTCATGGATTGTTTCTAAATTTACACCATGTCTTGACTTACAAATAGAGAGATTATCTATCACTTTAATCATCTAGAAAATGTGAAAAATATAACTTTTCATTTCTCTAATAAACTCTCTAAATCTTTCACACTTTTTCCACATATTTTAGCCATAGTTCTTTGAGAGTTTTCTTCAGTCTAATGATAAATATTGTTCTAGGTGAGGGCAAAATTGTAAATTTAGCAAGTGTAGATTTTTCTCTTGAGTAAATAATTCTTTATTAGAAAGTTATTATGTTGGTTGAGAGATAAACCATTGAAAATGACCTTGTTTGTATTTTGCGGGGTCTGTCTATGTCTTTATTTGGTTCGTGAGCTCCGTCATTGTAAAAAACTATTTTGGTTCGTGAAGACCAGTCAGTAAAAATATCCATAATAGTTCTTGAGATCAGACCGGTCAAAAGCTTTATTGCTTCAAGATTAGCCTTGTCTAAAATCTCATTCAGTTTTTGAGTTCAACTTGGTGTAAAACTTAGTAGGTTTGAGATCGTTTTGGAATAAATCTCGGTTTAACTCCTGGTCAGCCAATATATAACCCCAATTTTGTTCGATGAATAGAAACCTCCAAACTCCATTTTGATTCATGGTTAGCCAGTATAAAACCCCAGTTTAGTTTGGAGATATCAAACTCAAAACTCTGTCTTGGTTCAAGATTATCCTATGCAAAATATGTGTTTGGTGTGAAGACTAACCGCTTCAAGTCGTGTTCATTATTTGGTTAGAAGTTAGCCTAAAACTTCATTTCCTTGTATAAGGTGGTTCGCGGGCATAACCTTCTAAAATCTCTCAATCATAGTGGGTACTCTCAAAATCAATTATTGGGGACAAGATTAGGTCTTCTTGTCCGAACCTGTCTAATTCTCCGATTTTATTTCTCTTCCTTTATCTCTTTATTTTCTAGTTGTTTACTTTAAATTTTTGCTGATTTTTTAAATGCTTTTATAAAATGTTTTTAAACTCTAATCATCAAATTATTTATTTTTAAAGCAATGTTTTTCAAACCTCCATAATTCAATCCCTCTTGTGTATGGAGTCACATGTCCAACAACTAGCATTAGAGTTTAACTCATGTTCAAAGATTGATTGTCTCAGGAGGAAGATGTTTCCCAACACTGTTTTTAGCAAGATGATTTTTCTAAAGACACCTCCACGTTTGATGGTGATAGGCTTGAGTTATATAAATTTTGATTTAAAATATTCATTAAAGCTTTAATCCTGAATTGTAGGAAAGAATAATCAATTGTATCTTTATCCCTATTCATCACATTCATGGTGAAGTGGTAAACAAAATTGATTTTCATTGGACGAAAAAGGAAAAGTGAAAGTTTGAAATTGATTTTAAAACTAATTTATTAAAGTTGTCTTTAAATGAAAATCAACTTCTCTATGCCCTTAATTCTAATTCCTCCAAGGAGATGTAGGAAACTCTTGAAGTGATATATGAAGTATCTTCAAGTATTGATAAATGGGAATGAACATGTGAGGTGAAGAAGAAGAATGTGAATGCTTCTTTCACAAATGTTTTTCAACCTTTGGAAATTTCAAAATTAATGTTAGAACTTTCCTCGATAACAAATATCTAACCTTTATCAAAGAATAGATGAGCTCAAACCTAAAAGAATCTCTAGCAACTTCATCAAAAAAACTCTTTTGAAGAAGAAAAAGAAGAAAATAAACTCCAATAGTCTCCTTCGAAAGAATAATCTTGGTGGTTAAACGATCCTTAGAAAAATCAACGTCCAATGGAGAAACTTCATTAAGAAGAAGAAGTTTCATCCAGTGGAATCTTTGAAAGAACAAATGAGAAATAATTGTCAACAAGCAAGACATCCACATCCTCAAAATCAAGGATGAATCTCAAAGAATCAACCTCTATTAGAACCTTCAAAGAATCTTCTTCCAACCAAGAAGATGAACAAGTTTTCTTGATAGTATATCACAAAGAAGATGATTGCATGGTAAAAACTCTTTCATACAAGCAATTTTTTAAACTGAATGCTAAGTTAATTGAGGAACATGATAATATTAAAAAGTGTAATGTAGATATTAAAGACTACATTGAGTTTCTAGATAATATTTATGAAACACTAAGATATGAAATGACTAATATTAGAAACCAAGTTGGTAAATGAGAGACTTGTTTCTTGATGAAAAAGGAAGTTAAATATATGCATGAAACCCTAAGTAAATTAACTAAAGGGAAAGAAAACCTATATTTGATTCAATTAAATCAAAGGAATCCTCAAATAAAGGAATCAGGGTTTAAATCTAGTAGATGACATAATAAAGGTCTTATTAGGAAGAAATTGAATCTCCCTATATATAAATGCTCTTTTTGTGATAAGTTTGGCCGCTTTGGTCCTTTTTGTTGTGATCAATTAAGAAGGTCAAAAGATAGTAGCCACAGACTCTTAGAATTACTAACACACCAAGATCCAAAAATATTTAGGTACCAAAGGTGAAAACCTAGTTTGTTTTGCAAGAATGCTTTGTCAACACCCCAAAATCAAATAGAATATTATTTTTGTTCTTAATTCAATTTTATTGTGTTTTCATGATTTTTATAATTATTAGTACTATTACTATTTTTGTTATTTAAAAAGAAAATATAAATTTTGTTGTTATTATTAAGGATTATTGTTATTAATAATATGAATTGTTCATATTTAATTGTAAAATAAAATTAATGGAATAACGTGGGAAGGGTGTGAAAGGACAAGGTTAGTAAATAAAAAGATGATTTGTAAGGGAGAAAAAAATGAAAGAAATAGAGAGAGAAAGAGAAAAATAAGAAAACATGTATTCTTAAGAAAACCTTAACCATTCCAAATATTTCATCGAAGAAACCCTTCTTTTCAAAAAAATCCGAAAGAACCCCATATTCTCAAAGATTTTTAAAGAGCATTGTTCTTACGGACTCAGATTATCGCAGGAAAAAAAGATATGTAATAACAAGTTAAGGGGAAGTTTGTCATATAATTGGGTATTTTGGCATTTAAGGTAGTGGGGTTTCCCTGGAACCCCAAATTTGGCCTAATTCCATGTGGGAATTTTCCTAAGGGATGATTATTCATGAATCCTAGATCATGAAAGTCTCTTGTATTATAGATCTTTATATTTGGTGTGAATTGATATGTTTATTTATGAGTATGCATGTGATCACTGATTCATGCTTTGTTTTGATGATAATGATGTGTTATGATGGTGCAAGAAACTTGTTAAACTTGCATTTTTCAATGGTGTGACCCTTCTTGCAACAAAAGTGATAAGTTAAATGATGAGAAGAGTTAACTTTCTGTAGCAGGGTAAAATTAAAATGAACCTATTGATTAACTTAACTCATAAAGTAAGAATCGCCATCGCGCTTTATTGTTTCCAAAAGAATGGGAAAAGAGCGAATAAACCCCACATAAGTTTTAAAACAAAACTTATAAAACAAAGAGACAAGGGAAATGGGGTTGGTTATGCAATGGGAAGATGTTGGCACCCAAAACATCTATAGTACTCTATAGGAACCTCTTGAAAATCTACGTTTGGATTAAAATCAATTGTTTGCAAAAGATGATGGAGATGAGAAGAGAAATACTTTTTTTTTACGATTTTTGGTGTTTGACAAGACTTCCTAAGCCTTGTGCCTACATACCTACAAAGTGCTATGGAGGATCAAAACCTCATAGTTCTTGGTAAAAATAACAAAAGAGATTTGTTTTGATTGATTTTAAATGGAAACACAATTTGTCATTTTAAAGAGAAAACTCAAATAATCACCCACAAGTATGAGGAAATGGATATTTGCATCACTATTAAGAAGGGTTTCCACTTGGATAGAAATAAAAAAGTATGCCACTAACTCTCTCAAGAGGAAAAGAATCAATACCAAACATTACTATGGGGATATGAGAATCACATCTCAACTATGAAAATGACTCATGTCTAATCCTTGAAACGATTTTAAAAGAAAAGTGCACAAAATAGTTTGAATGAGTTGTGTGTTTTTTAAGTCTTTTGAAACGGTATTCATATGCTTAGGATGAATTAGTATTTATTTAAGAAAAAGAGTTTGAAAATCACTTGACAAAGTCAAGGTTTATTGAGAAAATGGTTCAAGTTTGAAAACAAGAAGATTTTGAAAAAGGGAGAAGATTTTGAAAATTTAAGAAGAGGAGGATATGAAGAGATTATCCTAAGAAAATAAATAAAGTGAAAGTATGTACAAATGCACTAATCAGAATCTAGCCAACACTTGACAAGAGTCAAGACCAAAATCGCATTCCTTTGGAGCAAGTCACAGACAATAAACAGATAAACACAGGATGATCTAGACACATAAAGCCACAAAGAAGCAGATAAACCATCCAAGCTTGATTCAAAACCACATGTATCAGAGGAACTTAAGGTCTCAAGAAAAGCATTGTATCAGACGAACTTCCAAGTATTAGATAAGCAAACTCCAAGCATGGGAAAACCTAATTCTAAGTCCATAAATCCACATCTCCTCAATGCACAGGATAACAACAATAGTCCAAGAGAGATTAAAAGTTTTTTAGGGGTTTTTCCTTTATTAATATCTTTAAAAGAAAAGAAAATTCCAAGTGGACAAAGGAAAAAAGAAGAAGCATAACCATAAACAATATGAGATGTAAATGATAAGAGTAAAAACATAATATAAAGAGTAAGAGAGTAAAGGTGCAAGAAAAATAAATAGCATAAAATAAAAGTTAGCACAATAATATTCTTATTGTTAGTGCTAGAATTAATGAATCGATTCGGGACAAATTTAGCGCTATGTTAAGCAATCGTAACACAATCTATAAAGAATATCATACTATGGGATGCCAAACAATAGTAGTTTATGTACCATACATGTTAAAGATATGATAGAAATCATACTCCTAAAACATGAAGGACAAGTAAAAACTAAGGAGGGATCAAGCACTAAGGCAAGAAGATTGGTCCATTACATCAATCATACTTCATGATAACTTAGAACAAACTTATACATCAATCTAAAGCACCTTCGGTGATCATTGATCAATTGAATGATAAATTTAAAATTATGAAAGTCGATCAATCATCAATCCAAACATCAAGAACAAGATGGACACATAATCATCCAATTGATCAAGAGAAAAGAAAAAAAAAGAAGGAGAAAGAAAGATGAAGAGAGGAACCAAATTGAATCAAGACTTAAGATCTACTTATCATCAATTTCAATCACCTTTCTTGGTGGATTAAGACACTAAACCTATCATCAACACTGATGCGTCCACAAGTGCACGGAAATATCGAAGTAATATAAAAGATTGTTGAACCCACAGAGACCAATGTCAACCTACCGTTATCTATTGTTACGACGTAAAGCTAAGGCTAATGGAATTTGGAAGGTTAAATGCGAATGAAATTAAATGCAAAGGAAATAAAGATTTTTAGTTTTAGAAATATATTGATAAGGGATATCAGTATGCAAGGCCTTAGTTATCGGGGATTCGACAGGTCGCCGAAGCTTTTTAGTCTTAGCAAACACTTTTCAGGAGAAAATACTCGTTTAAAGACCTTTTCCTCACGATGGTTGTTGACTCGGGTCATAATTCTAAGGCGGAATGTACGCTCTCGCAGTCCCATTCGAGGTTAAAATTATCCTTTGAAAATAAGTAAGTTTTGATTTCTTTTAAAGCGCTTTCGCTGTGTTTAAAATCAATGCCTAGGTTTTACTATCTGGTTCAAACCTCACGCTTTCACGTGCCGGCTCGATCCTTAATATGGTTTCCCACTCTCATTGCAAAACCACCGTAAATAGCTTCTCACTATCGTGACAAAGGTTTATTTAGAAATTTAGATTAAAAACTACGGCCAGAAAGATTGTTTGTAAAAAGGGAATGTGCACTGGGTATTATCGAATCCCATCCTACTAATTTGATTACATACCGATAAAACTAATTTAGCTAGACATGATAATTAATACAAACGGAAATAAACATAAACAACAAAATAATAAAACATGCCTTATGACAGAAACAAAATAAATATTCAATTAATAAGAATCTGGAAAGTAGTACTGAAATTGAATTCTCGAGTAGTCCTCCACAATATCGGCAATATTCTACTATGGCGAAATAAAAGTGCAGAAAGAAATACGGCGGTACAAATGAAACTAAAAAGGAAAGGAAATGGGAAAATAATGCAAGAACGTAAATTCGAATTCAATGGAAATTTCGGTAGCACTCCGATACGTCGAAGGGCCCCCTTGGTTCTGTGAGTCTCTGGCTTATTTATAGGAGATATTTCATTTCTCAACTTCCAGAGATCATGCGTGAGTTATGGAGGAAGTGGGAGTAACTTCCTGTAGTGGGCAGTTAGTGGAGAAAGTGCAGGAAGAAATTAAGTTGAACGTGCTCGTGGCTACTTCTGTTTTTGCCCGTTATCCTTATATTTAATGCATGACGACCGTAATGGAACTGTGACGACCGTGATGGTCGTGACGAGCGTGATATGGCATGACGACCGTGATGGTCTTGACGGGCGTCATAGAGATGTGACGAGCGTCACACTCACAAAATCTGCTTTTTCTGTGTTTCTTCTCTATTTCTTTCTTTCTTCTTTCTTTTCCTTCCATTTCTTCTTCTTTTCTTTCTTTAATCCAAATTCTCCATAATCTGCAAAACATAGTAAATTAACCGTATAATAGAACATAAATCAAGATAAATTAACAATAGTCGCAAGTAAATTCATGTAAATCGAGTCAAATAAACAATATACTTTCGTGTTATCAAACACAAAGCACCAAAAATGATTCAATGGTTCATTTAATGATAGATTTGAATTCATGAAGATTCATCCAACCTCATCAACACCCAAAGTCCATTGAAATTGAGGAAAACTTTGATCAAGAAATCATGATCCAAGTCAAAAACCAACAACTAAGCTAAAATGTGAAATCAAACAATTAAAAATGCATGAAAATATTTTTAAAATGATTTTTAAATGAAAATAAAAGCGAAAATCAAGATGAAGCCTCTAAAAAAAAATATTAAATCCTCAAGAAAATCAAGACAATTCATAAACAAGTTAAGGATCATATAATATTTTTTGGAGAATTTAAAAATGCATATAAGTATTTTTTTAAAAAATTAAAATGCATGAAAAAAGTGAAAAATAATGAAAAATATAAAATAAAGAGATACAATTGTAAAAAAAATGCACAAAAGATAGAAAAAATTTCTAGAAAATTATGAAAAAAAATTGGAGTGAAAAAGACTGAAGGAACTATTTTTTTTAATGATTTTTGAAATAAATAGGATTAAAAAAAGAATAAAAATGAAATTAAAAGAAGCAAAAAATCAGAACCACTATATCTGATCAATGTTAGAAAGAACATACACGCGTGGCCATCAGATCTATTTTAAACACATCCAAGAATCTAGATCAGAAGTCAAACACACGCTCACACTAAGATCACGACACTTGAACACAACCGACAAAACAATTAAAAAAATGCTTGGCAACACAAGATTGGCCAGGATATTCAAACTTTGGAGCGAAAGCTGAAACATGAGTGTAGCAGAATTTTTTTGAGATTAAGCTATTCATTAACTTAATTCATAAAGCAAGATTCGTCACCACACTTTTATATTTCAAATGAATGGCTACATCAATAACTTGTGACTTGGGAACCTCCTCCAAACCACTAAAAGGAACTCTGTTAGAAACTGACACTCCTACAAGATAAGCATACTCCTTCAAGGTAGGTAAGAGATGATAATCTGGAAAGGTAAAGCATCGGTAGATAGGATCATAGAACTGCACAAGAGTATTAAGGATTCCGTCTTTAACATTGGTAGAGAGAATAGACAAAATTCTTCCATGATGAGATTTCAAATCCACAAGATCAACCACAAAGGATGCTAGCTTTCTCAAATCTTTGATATCAGGAGCTCTAAAACTGTACTTCTGAGTGTTTCTCCTTCCAATATCCATAATCACAATATCTGCGATGTTTGCAAAAAGAATCTTTAAGTTCCTCGAAAACTGAGTGAAATAAGATGTTCATGAATGCATGAGTGCATGATTATGCAACAACCATAAACAAGATCATAAACAAGGTTCAAGGGTTCGGAGTCATGAGCATGGAGCCAAGGGTAAGAACCACCCATAAGGTATGTACTAGGGGTTAAAATCACCTGTACAACAAGGTTCTTTAAAGTTCCTAGAGTCGTGATTCCATCTTTTGGGTATTATCAGCTTAAACGACAACTCGTAAGCTAATAATATTCTCAAGAGAAACTCGATTGAGTGTAGTATCGCATAATAACTAATTCATGTCTACACCTGAATAGTCACCACACTACGTCCTAATAAGGTCAAGATGGGTTAAAGGATTCTAAGGTCCTCAACTTCTCGGGCTCTCAGGTCGAAAGTAAAATTTCTTCACAACTACTTGTTCAACATATTTACTCTCAAGGAGGCCTTCACTGAGTCGGGATTCTTAAGTCAACTTATTAAGGATTAAATCCACGTAAGCCAAACATGACTATATCTTATCCTATCTTAAGTGCACTCAAGTCTGGGTATAGGACTTATCTCACCACTCAGAGATCACCAAGCACTAAAAAAGCAAAATAGCAAACAACAAATGTAATATAAACATAAATAAACTAGTTAGGCTAAACCTACTAAGGACTACTCCCCAACAGAGTTGCCACTTTTCTATAGCGGGAAAAATTTGAGATTAAGCTATTGATTAACTTAACTCATAAAATAAGAGTCCCCACCACAATTTTAATTTTCTAAAGGAATGGGGAAAAGAACGAACAAAACACACTGAAGTTTTAAAATAAAACTAATAAAAACAGAGACAAAGGTGATGGGGTTGGTTATGCAATGGGAAGGTGTTAACATCCAAAACATCGATAGTACTCTGTAAGAACCTCTTGAAAATCTATGTTTGGATTAGAATCGATTGTTTGCAAAAGATGATGGAGATGAGAGGAGAAATATTTTGTAGGGTTTTTTATGTTTGACAAGACTTTCTGAGTCTCGTGCCTATGTACCCACAAAGTGCAATGGAGGATCAAAACCTTGTAGTTTATGGTAAAAATAACAAAAGATATTTGTTTGATTGATTTTAAATGGAAAGATAAGTTGTCGTTTTAAGGAGAAAACTCAACTAGTCACCCACAAGTATATGAAAATGGACCTTTGCATTACTATTGAGAAGGGCTCCAACTTGGATTGAAATCAACAAGTATGCCACTATCTCTCTTAAGTGGAAAAGAATCAAAATCAATCATCACTATGGGGATATGAGGACTACATCTCAACTATGAAAATGATTCATGTCTAAACCTTAAGAAAAAATTTAAAAGGAAAAGTGCACAAAATGATTTGAAAGGGTTATGTATTTTCTAAGTCTTTTGAAAATGGTCTTGATATGCTTAAGATGAATTAGCATTTATTTAAGAAATAAATTTGAAAATCACTTGAAAAAGTCATAGTTTATTAAGAAAGTGGTTCAAGTTTAAAAACAAGAAGGTTTTGAAAAAAGGAGAAGATTTTGAAAATTAAAGAAGGGGGAGAGATGGATAGGCTACTCTAATACACAAAATAAAAGCAAGGAAAGGAAATGTCTAACCAATATAGCAAGCTTCTGACATAAGTCAAGCCAAAACTCCAATCATTTGGTTTAAGCAACAGGCAACCAAATAAGCAGAGAAATAACCAAGCATCAGATAAAGAAGAACTTAAGTCAAAGCCAAAGATGAGGTAACAGAGCCAAACATTCCAAAAGTTAACTCAAAGTCAAAGTACCATATGAATTCCAAGGTCTCAATTCACAACTCCAAAACATAGGATCAAGAACCTAATTCTAAGTCCAATAAGTCCAACATTCAAGCATGGGAAAGTAACCAATAGTTCAATGGAAACATTAAGTCTTTTAATAGTTTAACCTTTATTAATGTCTTAAAAGAGAAAAAGAAAGGTCCAAGTGGACAATGAAAAAAGGGATAAACATAAACAATAGCAATATGATATGTAATGATAATAATAAAGCAATATATAAGGAGCAACTAAGTAAATGGAATAAAAATAAAGTTGCATAAAAGTAAATGACATAAAAATAAATGTTAGCACAATTAATGGTTAGTATAAGTGTTAGAATTAATAATCCAATTTGGGACAAATTTAGCGCTATGTTAAGCAATCGTAGCAAAATCTATAAGGAAGATCATACTATGGGAGGCCGGTCAATAACAATTTATGTATCATACATGTTAGAGATATGAAAGAGATCATACTCCTAAAACATGTAGCACAAGTCAAAACCAAGGATGGATCAAGCACTAAGGCAAGGAGATTGATACATTACATCAATAAATCCTTCATGACAATTAGGACAAACTTATGCATCAATCCAAAGTACCTCCAACAATCAATGATCAATCAAATGGTTGATTTGAAATGATGAAAGTTCATCAAACATCAATCTAAACCTCATGAACAAGATGGACATCACATTATCCAATTGATCAAGAGAAAATAAAAAGAAAAGAAGGAGAAATAAAGATGAAGAGAGGACCAAATTGAATCATCACTCAAGATCACTTCATCATCAATTTCAATAGCCTTTCTTGATGGATTAAGGCACTAAATCTATCATCAACACAAACACCAAAAATGAATCAAATGATTCATTCAATGATAGATTTGTATTGATGAAGGTTCATCCGACCTCATCAACACCCATGGTCCATTGAAATTAATGAGAAACTTGATTAACAAGTTATGACCCAAGGCTACAACCAGCAAACCAATCAAAATACAATAAAATGCAAATAAAAATGCACAAAATGATCTTTAAATGATTTTTAAAATCAAAATAAAAGAGAAAATGAGAAAGAGGCATCTAAACAACCAAACAAATCTCAGCAATTACCAGAAGTTAGAAACAACTCAAGAATCATATATAAAGTTTTGGAGAATTTTAAAATGCATAAAAGTAATTTTAAACCATTTAAAATGCTTGAAAAATGAAGAAAATAATACAAAATGGAAAATGATAAAACAAAAATATGAAAAATAGCTCAGTAAATAGAAAATATTTTTAGGAAACAATGAAAAAAAATTGGAGCGAAAGATGTTAATGGATGCATTTTTAATGAATTTTTGAAATTAAATGGAAAAAAGAAAAGAAAAGAAAAGTCTGGAAAAAGCCACAACCATCAGATTAGATCAAAGGCTGGTGATGAAAAACACGCATAGCCATCAGATCCAATTACTAAATTCCAATCACCATATCACACGGTCAAGACTTAAAGTCAATACGGGTTCACATTAAGATCCTTGCACATGATCACAACGACTAAGTCAGGTCCTTGAACTTAGGCTTAAGATGTTGACTTTTTGGTCAAAATTCCTTGAATAAACTTGCAACTTTTGGACTTTTTATTGCACTTCAAAGCTCATTGATAATCATATCAACTCAAAATTATGTACCCTTGATTTTTCTTTGATGAAGCATGTCATGGCTTGATGAAAGTTGTTGATGAAAGCATGGAAATAAACACATGAACCTTGAGAATTTCTATAGAAACAAGCCATCTAATCTTGAGATATCTTTGATTAAAACGAGGTTGAATGATGCTTGAGACTCTATGATTTGAGATTAAAGGTCATGCTTTGGTGAATTTCCCTTAAAAACCAATGGTTGATCACATTTCAACTTGAGGATCTCAAACCCTACTTGATGATACATTCACTTGGTGCTCTTGATTTCAAGCCCTACCTTGCAAAAGAAACAAAAGGACAAGGCACATATTTTTGTATTTTGATTAATGGTTAGTGAGATGTAAAACATATAAGTACAAGAAAGAAAGAAATAAAAAGGTGTTTGGTGATCTATACAAAGGTAAACCCAAGAATAAGAGGGTTAGGGGATAAGCAAGTTTATGATCTTGATGCATTGTGAATATGACAATGAGGCGGGGTCTTAGGGGTAAAAATTAGGTTATTACAATGAGGGAAGCACTTCATCTTCAATCTCGGGCCCTTTGATTTTGCAAAATCATGAACTCGGTGTTTTAAGCCAAAACTCCACATGTTTCAACACAAACAAACATCATCATTCATGTCTCCATGCTTCAGAGCAATTGATTTTCTATGAGCATGGAGAATTTGCTCAGAAAACTCAAGAACCCTAAAACTAGAAAGTAAAATTAAATTCCAAATATGAAATATAAATACAATGTAAGAGAGGGTTATTGATCGGTGAAGCAAGACGAAGCTACTGGTAACTAGTTTGAGGTGTAATTTTACAGCTATCTACCTTTTCAGTTGATGCTCAAAGGTTCAACATTGGTGAAATAGAAAGCTTAGATTCAAGTTATTTCAAGTCACGATAATGCTTCAATTAGCTCCATATACGGCCGAAGGTGGATTCTGGGCAAAGAAACAAAGAGAAACGAGCTTGATTTTGAAGAATGAAGATCTAGTTTGAGAAAAGTTTCAGGTTCTATGGAAGCAGAGTTTCTTTGGCTATTCAAGCTTGAAAATTAAGGGGAATTAATCCTCTATTTATAGGGAAGTGAGTGAGGCCATTTCTTGTGTGAATTTCCCTCTCAATCGTGCCAACCAAATTAAGAAATTTCTAGATCTAGAACGTGTGAAAGATTGGCAGGAAAAGTGTGGTTCTGAGCTTATTCAAGTCATTTCTAGTTGTACCAAATGCGTTTTACCATTTAGAATGAGTTTTCACATGTGTTGTGGTCCCCAAGTTGAGTTTGCACACACTTTCTAAAATTGTAGGTCATGGTGGGAGCAGAGTTCATGTCACCTTGTTCCAACTGAGGCCAAATGAAATTCCTTCATGCATTTTATGATTTTTATTGAGCTAAATATTACTTTCATGGCAAGCAAGATAATGCAAAAATAATAAACTCAATTGGATGCTTGATGAGAAAATGGCAAGCTTGGATAGTTGAGGAAAAACCACTGAAAATTAGGTTTGGCATTAGGTCAAACAGGTCATGACCTAGTTTTGTGCACAAATAGCCTTCAAGATTTGTTGTCCTTAGAGCATGAATTTATGTTTAATATCTAAACCAAAGTTGTAGAGTACATCAAAAATAATATTTGGCAAAACGAAGTGCCCATAAAAGTTGAAAATTGAAGAATTTATGATCTTTGGAACATAGGTATGCCATACTTGAGTTTTAGGTCAAATTTTTCTAAGTCCACAAGATGACCTCTAATGTTTCCAAAATTTTCATGATCTTCCAAGCATAATTGGCTCTTGACATGTGAGGATAATTTGGAACGGATGTCAAGAAAAGTCATTTTCCCAAAGAAGCACTAAAAAATGTTGAAGTATGAAGAAGTTATGAAGTCTTGAACTTGGGCTTGACATGTTGACTTTTTTGGTCAAACCTCTTCGGACAAGCTTGCAAACTTGGAATTTTTATTGCATTTCAAGGCATATTGATGATCATATAAACTCAAAATGATGTACTCTTGATTATGAAACATGCAATGGCTTGAAGAAATTTATTGATAAAGGCATGGAATAAACACATGAACCTTTGAATTTTTCTTGAGAAATAAGCTATCAAACTTTGAAGCATCTTTGATCAAATGAAGTTGAATGATGCTTGAGACTTTATGATTTGAGATTAGAGGTCATGCTTTGATGAATAGACTTTGAAAATCAATGGTTGACCACACTTTTACTTGAGGGACTCAAACTCTAGCTGAGGAGACAATCACTTAATGCTCTTGATCTCAAACCATACCTTGCAAAAGAAACCAAAGGGACAACATATATTTTTGTATTTTGATTAGTGGTTAGTGAATTATAAATCATATAAATAGAAAAAATGATAAAAGATACAAAAAAAAGTGTTTAATGATCTCTACAAAGGCAACCCAAGGATGAAAGGGTTAGGGGATAACCAAATTTGTGATCTTGATCCATTGTAAGGATGAAAATGAGGTGGGATATTAGGGGTAAAATTTAGGGTATGACAGATGCCCCTATTTAAGTTTCTTCTATTCGGAGATATGAAGGTTGACATCTTTGTCTCGACGATATAGAAGAGACTTAAATACAGAAGATCCAATTTTTGGCCCTAAGGTACCGCGAAATGCTTATGATATGATATGAATGCAAACACAGAACTCAGTGGGAAAAAGATGCCACAAGAGACAAATAATTGCTGGAGAAACTTAGCAAAGGAAAAAGAAACTCCGCATGGGAAAAATAAGAAGAGACCCAACTGAGGAATATAAAATTCCGTAAGAGATGGGGAAAATGCGTAGATGAAACCATGACTTGAAATTGCTGGAGATAAAGAGAAAAAAGAGATTCATGGGAAAAGAAATCATTGGGGAAGGACTCGACTCGGGAATAACTATACATGGAAATAAACCAAAAAATAGTTAGAGCAAACAATAAAGTAAGATTCCACTAGGGAAAACTTAACAATGCAAGCAGCAAAACGATATACCCACTCGCAGGGGAATAAACTCGGAGAGTTAAAGGATCACTGACTCTATTAGGGGAATGAAATCCTGAATAGGTAGTGAGAAAAATGAATAGGGTATGAACTCCACTGGGGAATCTCAAAGGGAAAGTCATTTTTTCTACTGAATAAGAAATTCCTAGGTAGACAAAGGTTATCATAATAATAAGCTTCCACTATCAGAATAGAGCTCAACTTTTTCTTTAGTTAAGTCTCAAACTTGAAAAGGATAACATACAAGCTTCACAAGGATAACCACTTGCTAGAAATGAACAATAACCCTATCGGAGATACTCAAAAGAGAGGTGAGCAGGTCAAATCACACAACAGACTTCTCAAATAAAGAGACAACCATCTGTTGGAGATGAAAGATTCACTAGATCCCAACAGGATTCTCAATTAAAGAGATAAATACCTGTATAATTAACGAACCAAGATGTATTGATAACAAGCTTCCATTATTAGAAAAAGGACCAAATACAAGTTGTCTTCTCTAAAGGGACTGCCACCTGCTAAGAATTAGGAATTAATAACTCTATCAGGATTCTTCAAAAGAGATAGGGGCATGTTAGATTGTGCAACTGACTTCTCAAATAAAGAGACAACCATATGTTGATGATGATAAAGGTTTCACAACAAACTTCTCTAACAAGGATACTTGAGAGATGTCATTCGATGGAAAAGTTGATGGAGTCGCAACAAGCTTCTCAAATAAAGAGATGCCACCTGTTCAAATAACTGAAGGTGAGAAAATACTTAGAAGGGGGGGGGGGGGTTGAATAAGTATGAAGATAAAACTTAGAAATAAAAACTCAAGGATTTTTTATCTTGGTTCGTTGAACTCAACTACTCCATTCCACCCTATCTAGAGTGATTTGCCTTTCTCAAACAAGGACTTAATCCACTATTTAATCAACTGATTACAATAGTAAGCACTAAGAACAACTGTTCAAAGTCTTCTCAAGAACTACTGATCCTAACTGGATCTTCTTAAGGTTCTCTTACAATCAAATGTAATAATAAATAAAAGTGTTAATATGCTTCTAATAAAGCTTTATCACAACTGTGATTTTTCACTTAAGATTAAGAACAAAATAATAAACTCAACAATAAGAATGTGTTATGAGAGCTTGTGTGAGTTTTTTGTCAAAGATTCATTACTTGAAGAAGATGAGGAAGACTTGCTTTTATATGCACAGTAGTCCACAAAGTCTTGACGTTGGAGGCTGTGTATTGAATAGGCCTGAACCTTTTTGTCTTCACATCACATGACCTTTCCTGGAAGTAGAATGCACAGAGAAATGCTTTTGGTCTGTGTTCTAGTGTCAAGCATGAAAGAGGAAAGAGTCGTTGAGCTAAATCAAAGGATATCACTTTGAATTCTTCTTCAACAAGTATTTCATTTCAGCAAAGTAAACATCAGAGTCTGCGTGATCAGAGTCTTGGATGCCAATCAGATTTTGCTGAATCAGAGTAATGCAGCAAGTGTGCTTCAGCGTGTAGTTCTATCAGAGCAGAGTTTTATGAATCAGATCCTTAGTACATGCAGCGTGTAGTACTCTCAGAGTCTTCTGAAAAACTGTGCTTCTTAACTCTCATACAAAGATCTTCAATGCTTTAAGAGTCTTCAGATCTTTCATAGTCTTCTGCTTCAGATCCTTCTGCAGCTTCTGCTTCAGATTATTCTGTAGCTTCTACTTCAGATCTTTTTGCAGACAGTGCTCAAATTCTTCTATAAGAAGATTCTGACTCTTCAGAGTCTTCCATAGTTCCATGTTCAGATTAATTTTCTCTCATATATATATATATATATATATATATATATATATATATATATATATATATATATATATATATATATATATATATATATATATATATATATATATATATATATATATATATATATATATATATATATATATATATATATATATATATATATATATATATATATATATATATACTTTAATCATCTGCAGCAAATATTCATGAACAAATTTTAGAATATATAATTCTTTAATACAAAATTTCATAAGAGTTATCATCAAAACATAGAGATATTACTAAGAAACAATCTGTGTTCTTACAATCTCCCCCTTTTTGATGATGACAAAACATGAGAAATTTTGTTCAATAAAAAGCAATAATTATAACTCCCCCTGAGATTAAGAATCTCCCCCCTGAAATGAATAATCTAAAGGAAAAGAATACTTCCCTTTTTGCTTTAGTGTATTTCAGAATCAGAGTCTGATGGCTTCTTTCAAACACAGAGTCTGGTTTTTCGTTTAGAATCAGAGTACAATTTGCTTCAATAATCAGAGTCTGGTTGGGTAATTCTCAGGATAACTTTCAATGAATTTATTTTGTCAGATGAAACAAAAGAATCTGAAAGACTTAAATTCAAAGATAGTTAATAATAATATATATGTCTGAATTTTGTTTTAGTAATTTCTTATGGATTGAACAATCAGATTCTTTTTCTCCCCCTTTTTGTCATAATCAAAAAGATGTGTAAAGACAGAAAAGATAACAGAAGAAAAGAAAAACAAACATTTTCATTCATTCAGATGGTTGACATAACAGATGATAAAAAATAAGCAAAAGAAAACAGATGCAAACACAGTGCAAAAAGCATGAAAAGAAACTAAGGTTGAAGAGATGCAATCAGGGTCAGAAGATCTGTGATCTTTGCAGTAGACTATTCTTGCTTGGTCATCCAAGTCTTAATCTCTTCAGTGGTTTATTCTTGTTTGATCATCCATGACTTGATTTCCTTAACCTCTTTCACAAGTTCTGAATTGTCAGCCTTCACTTCAGATTCAGACGCATCAATGTCCATATCAGATGCAACATCTTCAGATGGAGAGTCTTCAGCAGGAGCAGCTTCCAGAAGAAGCACTGGTGGTTTGGGAATGCTCATCAGAGTCTGTCTGATCAATTCAGCAAACTTTGCCTTAGCATCTTCAGTACAGACTGCTTTGAGATGAGAAGCCACAACGTTAAACTTAGAGATAAATTTATCCCAAGCAGCTTCAGACTTAACATGATCTATACTGAACAGACACTCTTCTTCCACACGTGCAATTCCCATATGAACTTCCTTTTTGAAATTCTCAAACAGTTTATCAATATCTGATCTAGGGTTGGGGTAAAGATATTCCTCAAGATTCACTTCTTCAGCAGATTCAGAATTTGGCTGAGGTTGTTCACAAGTGGTATCAGGAGGTGTTGGATCAGATGGTGGTTGTTCAGATGGTTGAGATGCAGATGGTTGAGGTTCAGATGGTTGTGGTATTATGAGTTGAGGTGTATGGGTTGGTGAAATTTCAGCTTAAGATGATGAAGGTTGAAAATATAAAAGGTTGAATTTTGAGTGAAGTGAAAGTCTACGATTGATTTGGTCAAATGCTGATAGGTCAGAAAATGCAGGTTTGAGTGGATTAGGAATGTGTAAGCAAGAGGGTGAATGAATTTCTGATTCAGAATCAAATGATTCAGTGGAGTGGCATGAGGTGGATGACAAGACAACCATGGTTGCCAGTGGTTCCAAATCAAGAATGTCATTTGAAGGTTCTGGAACAGATAACGGTTGTTCTATTATTGAGGGATGTTCATATGGTGTTGGTTGGGGAGGGTCAGATGAAATGGGTTGAGATTGATGTTCTGGTGATTGTCGTTGTTGTTGTTGTTGTTGAGGTTCTGGTTGAGGTGGTTCTTGTTGTTGATGTTCTGGTTGAGATTGTGTTTTTGTTTGAGGTGGTTCAAATGGAGTTTGTACAGAAGATGGTTGAGAATGTGTAGTTTGAGATGGAGAGGGTTCAGATGTATGAATTCCAAATGATGGTGGTACAAATGATTGTGGTCTAGAAGGTGATGGAGGAGGTGAAGGTAAAGGAGAGTGAATGGTTGGTGTTGGATCAAATGTTAATACCTGTTTGATAGTTTCTCTTATGTCTTCCAGACTTGCTTCTGGAGGTGTGGGTTTTACTTTCTTTACCTTCAGAGGCTTAGCAGCACCTTCAGAGGCTTTTCTCTTAGCCTGAGCCTCAGATCCTTTTTCAGCAATCTTCTTTGAACGCCTTTCTCTAAGAAGATTAGGCAGAACTTCTCCTTCCTTCTGGACGATGTTCACAGGCAGAGGAACATCATTTAACAGACAATCAACTATGTAGGATAAGATGATCTCCCTTGGTTCGTTAGCACTGAACATTGTAAAATCTTCAACAGGAATCCTTCTGTTGCTGACATCCTTAGTAGCAATTTTCTTAGGTTTGCTGGCAAGCTTTGTGATGACCTTCATCCTCTTCAGAGTATTGCCATTAATGACAGAGCCTATGACATAGGACATATCCTCTGTCAATCCAGTATCATATAGATATTCCACAAGACCATTCTCTGTTAGAATGTCTGATATCAGTCTACCCATAGGAATCCAATTCCTAACTTTTCCAGTTTTGACTCTTACTTCTTCTCTTGTTTCCTTTATATGATTCAGAATGTGACTAAATAGAAGATAAGGCAAGTCCACCTTCTTTCCCTTGCTCATACAGAACATAAAGTAGAGTTGTTCAGCACTGACATAATATGGGGAATTTGATGATTTTCTGTGAAAGATGGAACTCATGAAAATCTTGGCCCAGATCCTGTAAACTGGCTTCAGTTCCCTTACTTTGCTAGTAGGTTCCCCAAAAATAGTAACTTCTTGAAACACATCAGCAACATCCACACGAGAATATTATAGGCTGGTTTCACCATCAGTTTCAGAGTATCCAATAAGTTGTCTGATCAATTGCTCAGTAATCACAATTTCCTTTCCAAGGACAGAAAAGTGGATGAACTTAGGGCACACCTGAGCATGTATCTAGAATTCTTTCACCAAAGTTGGATAAACAGGACCCATAAGCCTGTCAAAATACTTTGTCCAATTCTGAGTTTGAATGGTTGAAGAAAGATTAAACCCATTTTCTTCAATGGACTCAAAGTCTACAAAACATTCACTCATAACTTCCAGTTCTACCGTTGGAGTGAGAAGAGTTCTCACAGGTTCCTTGTAAGCCTCAGCATTAGGAGAAGAACCAGCAGTGGTTGATTGCATCTGAATAGATGTTGATGAAGAAGATGCCATTGTTGTTCTTGAGTGAGAGGTTTTAGGTTTAGGATTTAGATGAAGAGCAAAGAGACGACAGAAATGCATAAAAGGTTCGTGAGGTGAAAAGTGTGAAAGGGTGTGATTTGTGATATTTATAGATAAAATCAGACACACAAACAGTCACATAAGCATGCTTCACATAGCATTAAATGAAAAATTAAAAACATCATTGTACAATAATTATGATTCTGACAGATGGGGGGAAAATCAAGAAAAATCAGATTTTCAAAGCAGTACCTCAAACGTTAATTCAGTAAAGTGCACTCTACCTTTCCAGTTTCTGAGCTATATGTGTTTGCTTGCTTGTGCTTCTGAAATCTCTTGAGAAATGAAAGGTTAGCCAACGTTCAGATCCTCCGAGCATTGTTAATTCAGATTTACACAAGTAAAATAATTCAAGAAAATGAATAAATTAACAGATGAAATACTTCAAAGCATTAAACATTTTGCATCTGAGAAGTTTGCCTCTGATAAATATTATTCTGGACAAAAA
This sequence comes from Lathyrus sativus, assembly GCA_963859935.3. Lineage (NCBI taxonomy): Eukaryota > Viridiplantae > Streptophyta > Magnoliopsida > Fabales > Fabaceae > Lathyrus > Lathyrus sativus. Next base: position 522,633,409 of record OZ012739.1, read on the forward strand.
TCCATACCAACATTTTTCAGAATAAACTTGAACCTATCTTCAGCAAGGGGTTTTGTAAAAATATCAGCCCATTGATGATCTGAATCAATAAAGGCTAAGTTTATAATACTCTTCTGAACATAGTCTCTGATGAAATGATGCTTAATCTCTATATGTTTTGCCTTAGAGTGTAAAATTGTATTTTTAGATAAACATATAGCAAAAGTATTATCACAGAAGATAGATACATTACTCTCAAAGATCTGATAGTCTTCTAACTGACTTTTCATCCAGAGCATCTGCGTGCTACATCTAGCAGCAGCAACGTATTCTGCCTCTGTTGTAGAAAGTGCAATTGTGGGTTGCTTCTTGCTGTACCATGAGATCAGATGACTTCCAAGGAACTGACAGCTTCCAGAAGTACTTTTATGCTCTACTCTGTCTCCAGCATAATCAGCATCACAGAATCCAACTAATGTATATTTATCAGATCTTCTATAACACAGACCCACGTTAGTAGTACCTTTCAGATACCTTAGAATCCTCTTAATATTAGTTAAGTGAGATTCTCTAGGATCTGATTGGAATCTTGCATACAAGCATACACTAAACAAAATGTCAGGTCTAGAAGCAGTTAAGTATAGAAGAGATCCTATCATACCTCTGTAGAGTTTGTGATCTACTTTCTTACTTACCTCTTCCTTACCAAGAATACTTGTTGGATGCATAGGAGTCTTTGCCATCTTACTATCAGTCATGTTAAACTTCTTTAGAAGCTCTTTAACATATTTGGTCTGATGAATGTAAGTGCAATCTGGAGTCTGGTTGACTTGAATTCCCAGAAAGAATCTCAATTCTCCCATCATGCTCATCTCAAATTCAGCCTGCATACATTGAGCAAACTCCTTTCCTAGCATAACATTTGTAGATCCAAATATAATATCATCCACATATATTTGACAAATTAAAAGATCTTTCTTAAATGTTTTACAAAAGAGTGTTGTGTCCACTTTGCCTCTGATGAAATATTTCTCCAGAAGAAAATTACTTAACCTCTCATACCAAGCTCTGGGAGCTTGTTTCAAACCATAAAGAGATTTTTTGAGTTTGAAAACATGATCTGGAAATTTATCACTTTCAAAACCAGGAGGTTGATGGACATAAACTTCTTCTTCTATAATACCATTTAAGAAGGCACTCTTAACATCCATATGATATAAAGTGATGTTATGTTGTGCAGCAAATGAAATAAGAAGGCGTATAGATTCTAACCTTGCCACTGGAGCATAAGTTTCAGTGTAATCAATACCTTCTTGTTGACTGTACCCTTGAGCAACAAGCCTTGCCTTATTTCTTTCAACTTCTCCTTTTTCATTCAACTTGTTTCTGAATACCCATTTGGTTCCAATTATGTTGAATCCTTTAGGTCTTGGAACCAGATCCCAGACGTCATTTCTTGTGAACTGATTAAGCTCTTCTTGCATGGCAATTACCCAGTCACTGTCTTGCAGAGCCTCATCCACAGAAGTTGGTTCAATAACTGACACCAACCCAAATAATGACGCTTCAGATGATCTGAGAAATGATCTTGTTCTGATTGGATCATTTTTCTTCCCAATGATCACATCCTCTGGGTGAGAGGCCTTGATTCTGGAAGATGATCCTTTGACAATTGGATTTTCAGAAATGTTCAAGTTGTCCATTTGAGAAGCTAAAGGAATTGCATCTGGCGTTGCTTCTGGTTCCTTCACTTGAGCTTTATCTGCCTCTGAGCCTTCAGAGTCTGTGAGAATTACTTCTCTATCTGCAGAACTTTCAAACTGCTTTGTCTTTTCAGTGCCAAGCTTATCATCAAATCTAACATGAATAGATTCTTCCATAATCTGTGTTTCAGTATTGTATACTCTGTAGCCTTTAGAGCGTTCAGAATACCCAAGCATGAAACACTTATGTGCTTTAGAATCAAACTTGTTCGGATTTTCTTTAGTATTGAACACATAGAAAATACATCCAAAAGAATGGAAATAAGCAATGTTGGGCTTTCTGTTTCTCCATAATTCATAGGGAGTCTTTTCCAGGAGAGGTCTTATCGACACTCTGTTCTGAATGTAACATGCTGTGTTTATTGCTTCTGCCCAAAAGTGCTTTGCCAGATTAGTCTCATTGATCATGGTTCTGGCCATTTCTTGCAGAGTTCTATTTTTCCTCTCTACAACTCCATTCTGTGCAATGCCATTTTCATTAAAATATTTTTCAAAATATTTGTTTTCAAATTCACCACCATGATCACTTCTGACTTTTATAATTTTGAAATCTTTTTCATTCTGGACTTGTTTGCAGAAGTCAAGGAACACAAAATGTGACTCATCCTTGTGTTTTAAGAACTTTACCCATGTCCATCTACTATAGTCATCAAGAATGACTAATCCATACTTCTTGCCTCTGATGGATGCAGTTTTCACTGGTCCAAACAGATCAATATGAAGTAATTCTAATGGTCTGGAAGTAGAAACAACTTTTTTGATTTAAAAGAGGATTTTGAAAACTTCCCTTTTTGACATACTTCACAAAGAGCATCTGAGGTGAACTTCAACTTAAGTCCTCTGACAAGATTAAGTTTATTAATCTGAGATATACGTCTCATATTAATATGCCCTAATCTTCTGTGCCAGACCCATTGCTCCTCATTAACAGGCAAGAGGCATTTAACATTCTGAACCTTAAGTTCTGAAAGATTTATTTTATAAATGTTGTTCTTCCTCTTTCCACTAAATAGAATTGAGCCATCCTTTTGATTAATAGCTTTACAACATTTTTGATTAAAGATTATGTCATAACCATTGTCACTTAATTGACTTATGGACAATAGATTATGCTTTAATCCTTCTATAAGTAAAACATTAGTAATAGAGGGAAGGTTACCATTTCCAATAGTGCCAGATCCAATGATCTTGCCCTTCTGATTCCCTCCAAATTTCACGTCACCTCCAGATCTAAGCTCCAGACTTTGGAACATAGACTTTTCTCCCGTCATATGTCGCGAGCATCCAGAGTCCAGGTACCATGACTGGCGTCCTGACCTTGCTGCTAAGAACATCTGCAACATGGATTATTTTACTCTTAGGTACCCAGATCTTCTTGGGTCCTTTTGGGTTAGTTGTTCTGAAGGTTCGTCTAAACTTCTGTTTTTCAACATAAGGTTTATTCTGACTAGCCTTAGATTTAAACACATGAATGTTCTTTTCAGAACGAGTGTGTTTAATATCATTCAAGTGACCAAATTTAAAATGGGAATACAAAGGAGTCTTTTTGATGATAATTTTATCAACAGGTTTTGGATTTAAATCCTTTCTAGAGGAAGATTTATATCCAATTCCTTTTCTGTTATTTCTGCTAACTCCATAGATCATAGAAGCCATTTTGCTTCTGTCTATGCTTTTAGCAAGAAACTTCTGAAAGCTATAGTCATATTTTTCCAGAATATTTTTGCATTCAGACTTAGTTTCAGAATCAGAGTCTTGTTGAGCTAATTCAAAATCATTTTTCATTTTTAAATTATTTTCATTTAGCTCAGCCACTTCTGATTTGAGAATATTATTCTCAGATACAAGATTGCTTTGACGCTCCTTGTATTTGAGCTTAATATTGTTATAGCTCTTCATAACTTCTGATAACACTTTGATAAGTTCATCTTTAGTGAGTTTAGCCATTACCTCTTCAGCGTCAGAGTCAGATTCAGATCCTGAAATTCCTTCCTCCTGATCTTCTGTGTCTGCCATCAATGCTACATTGGCACATTCCTCTTCTGACTCAGATTCAGATTCAGATGTATCTGAATCATCCCAGGTTGCCATTAGAACCTTCTTCTTCTTGTCAAACTTTCTCTTTGGTTTTTCTTTAAGAAGCTTTGGACATTCACTCTTGTAATGGCCAGGTTCTTTGCATTCAAAGCAGACAACTTCTTTCTTCCCAGATCTTCTTTTTCCAGAAGATTCTTTTCTTTGGCCAGGCTTCCTGAAGTTTCTAAACTTCTTTCCTTTATGCTTCCAGAGTTTGTTTACTCTTCTGGACAGCATGGATAATTCATCTTCATCCTCAGATGAGGATTCTTCAGAGCTTTCCTCTATTACCTGCAACGCTTTAGCAGATTTATTAGATTTTAAGGCAATTGACTTACCTTTCTTTTGAGGCTCATCTTCCTCAAGTTCAATTTTATGGCTCCTCAGTGAGCTGATTAGTTCTTCCAAGGAAATCTGATTCATATCTTTAGCCATTTTCAGTGCAGTCACCATAGGTCTCCATCTGGTAGGTAAGCTTCTGATGATCTTCTTCACGTGATCAGCAGTAGAGTAACCTTTATCCAGAACCTTTAGTCCAGCTGTAAGTATTTGAAATCTGGAGAACATGGCTTCAACAGATTCAGCTTCTTCCATCTTGAAAGCTTCATACTTCTGAATTAGAGCCAGAGCCTTTGTTTCCTTGACTTGAGAGTTTCCCTCATGAGTCATTTTCAAGGACTCAAACATGTCAAATGCAGTTTCTCTATCAGTGTGAGATATTGCATTTAACAATATTGTTCTAGCCTTGTGGTGATTTCTAAACTCCTTCTTTTGGGCTTCTGTCATAGATTTTCTATCTACTTTCTGGCCATTCCCATCAATGGGATGAATATATCCATCTATGACCAAATCCCATAAATCAGCATCATAGCCCAGGAAGAAACTTTCAATCCTGTCTTTCCAGTAGTCAAATTTCTCCCCATCAAAGATTTTCTCACTGGATCTTTTTTTTCACTGTGAAGTGGTAGCACACACAGAACCGGAGCTCTGATGCCAACTGAAGGTGAGAAAATACTTAGAAGGGGGGGGGGGGGGTTGAATAAGTATGAAGATAAAACTTAGAAATAAAAACTCAAGTATTTTTATCCTGGTTCGTTGAACTCAACTACTCCAGTCCACCCCATCTAGAGTGATTTGTCTTTCTCAAACAAGGACTTAATCCACTATTTAATCAACTGATTACAATAGTAAGCACTAAGAACAACTGTTCAAAGTCTTCTCAAGAACTATTGATCCTAACTGGATCTTCTTAAGGTTCTCTTACAATCAAATGTAATAATAAATACAAGTGTTAAAATGCTTCTAATAAAGCTTTATCACAACTGTGATTTTTCACTTAAGATTAAGAACAAAAGAATAAACTCAGCAATAAGAATGTGTTATGAGAGCTTGTGTGAGTTTTCTGTCAAAGATTCGTTACTTGAAGAAGATGAGGAAGACTTGCTTTTATATGCACAGTAGTCCACAAAGTCTTGACGTTGGAGGCTGTGTATTGAATAGGCCTGAACCTTTTTGTCTTCACATCACATGACCTTTCCTGGAAGTAGAATGCATAGAGAAATGCTTTTGGTCTGTGTTCTAGTGTCAAGCATGAAAGAGGAAAGAGTCGTTGAGCTAAATCAAAGGATATCACTTTGAATTCTTCTTCAACAAGTATTTCATTTCAGCAAAGTAAACATCAGAGTCTGCATGATCAGAGTCTTGGATGCCAATCAGATTTTGCTGAATCAGAGTAATGCAGCAAGTGTGCTTCAGCGTGTAGTTCTATCAGAGCAGAGTTTTATGAATCAGATCCTTAGTACATGCAGCGTGTAGTACTCTCAGAGTCTTCTGAAAAACTGTGCTTCTTAACTCTCATACAAAGATCTTCAATGCTTTAAGAGTCTTCAGATCTTTCAGAGTCTTCTGCTTCAGATCCTTCTGCAGCTTCAACTTCAGATTCTTCTGTAGCTTCTGTTTCAGATCCTTTTGCAGACAACGCTTAGATTCTTCTATAAGAAGATTCTGACTCTTCAGAGCCTTCCATAGTTCCATGTTCAAATTAATTTGCTCTTAGATATATATATTCATGAACAAATTCATGAACAAATTTTAGAATATTCATGAACAAATTTTAGAATTTTCATCTGCAGCAAATATTCATGAACAAATTTTAGAATATATAATTCTTTAATACAAAATTTCATAAGAGTTATCATCAAAACATAGAGATATTACTAAGAAACAATTTGTGTTCTTACAATAACGAGTCCAGGGTTTCACTTGATTGGATGAGGATAAAGGATTTCACAATAAATTTCTCTGTTGAGGATAAATTTGAGATACACCATTTAATATGAAGATACAAATTAATATTTGGGGACCTAGAAGCTTCTCAAATAAAGAAACTGCCACTTGAAGTGACACAAAAGTTAAATATATAAAACAAGCTTCTCGAAGAGACTACCACTTGTAATTGCAAATGTTGGAGAACCATTAAGAACAGATAAGCTTCTCAGAAGAGATTGCCACTTATCGTTGCAAAAGTTGAAATAGCAAAACAAGCTTCTCAAAGAAACTACCACTTGTTGCCAGGTAAGGCTTACCATGCTGGGGACATACAAGCTTTTCGCATAAAGAGATTGCCACTTGCTGTCAGGAAAAGGTTCCAAGAGAGTGTCATCATACTGCTGGGGAAATAAAATCTTCATCTTTTAATGGGGAATCATAAACAGATTTTTGCTAAGGAAAATAAATCCTCAAAGGTGCAAAATAAATGCCTTCTTATCATCTAGGTTTCACAGCCTAGCGAGTTTCAAAATAATTGCTGCAAAAGACCAAAGTTTAATCCAGGAAAAAACTGGAGAGAGACGGTCAAACAAGACTCTATCCAATGAGGAAATAACTCAACTTATGGGTGGCCCCACCCAGATAAATGAGTTGGAAAGGAAAACTAAGCAAAACCCTCCCATGAGGAATAAACTCAGCGAAAAATTAGAAAGGATATACATTTTCTGTTAAAGGTAGACACTCTAATGGAAAGAGGATACACACACTCTATGGGGGGATAACAACACCAGAGAGAGTGGATAAGGCACACCAATGATGTATGGATGAATGAATGAATGTATGCATTTATGTATATGCTAACAAAATAATCTTAAAGACAATCTGGGGATAACCAATCACCACAGTACAACCAGATATTCGGCTTAATCTCAAGGAGATCACACTGAAAGTCCCGCTAGGGATTCAACCGGAGATAAACAAAAGCCACTGAAGGAACGAAGTCCTAATTCAAGGTTTACATTTATGAGGAGAGGAAGATACTTCTTGGGGAGAAACCCGATGTTCAATACTCTAACATCAATAATCCGCTAAGGCGATAACAATATAAACTCTACTTCAAGGAAATGTAAAGATCCGCTTGGGGAAACACCAAAGCACAAATCTTCCAAAATCTTCCTGGGGAAAAGAAAATCCACACAAACTCTATTGTGGAAGAATGAAGACCTGCTAGGGACACACAACAACAAACTCTTCGGGGAATACTTGTATCAACTTTGCTAAGGGGATGGAAAGATTAGTAAGGGATAAACATAACAAGAATCTTCCAAGATACAACCTTTGCAAAAAAACTCCATTCTGCGAGAATATGGATCTTCTAGGGATCACACCATAAAAGTATTCCAAAACCAAGAGTAATAATTGCATAAACTCCACTGAGGGAAATGTATACTTGATGGGTATTATTAAAGAAAAACTCCTCGTGGATAAACACACTACGAGGAAAACATCATGGACTTGCAGGGAAAACTAAGAAGTTAACATCACAATAGAAAATCAACCTCCGAGGAATTTTAAAACTCAACACAAAGTGAGAAAACCCAACAGTTGACTGCTATCTCAACACTTCTTAGTAGGAAACACTGTTCTGAATTTGCTGCTTGGATGACACATAAAAGCATCATAACAGAGAAGGTAAAATATACTGAGCATTCCTCATCAAGTTTCAACACAAAGCAAAATGGAATCAAACAATCACATTTTCACATATATCTGCTTGATCACAACCTGGACGGGGAAGACAATCAGACTCAGCTGGAGAAATCTAAATCAAGACTTAGTTGGAGAGTCCAGGCTTAAGATTCAATTGGGAAACATTGAATTTAGTACCTGACTGGGGAACACCTTAGTTAATTCTCAAATTGGGGAAATGGATTACAAGACCCAACACATCATATCAACTCAGAGGAAACCCACTATCTGAATACATCCACAAGAACAAACTCTGCTTGGGATAACATCGAGTTCTGCACTTCGGGATTTTACCATTCTTGGAATAACTGTTGGCATTCCTTTTAGTATTCACAAATCAAAGGAAAATATTTTTGTAATTTTAAAAAACATGATTATTATTTATCTTTTTTGTTTCAAAAATTATTATAAAAAATAAATGAAATTTTTTCAAAACAGAAACAAATTTAAGAATTACAAATTAATGGACAAAGGCTTAAGTTTTATTGATATAATAGTAGTTTGCAAATGGCGCGACTCCATGTATCATTACAAAGATGGAAAATGGTAAATAAAGGAAAAGCCTACATTGAAATACAATGTCCACTATTCTCCCTAATAACTTTGAATTCCACTGTGCTTAAAACTTCTGTTGAGAATGATGGGAACAATAATCCTTGATGGGCAATGTTGCTTCAAGTGATCAAGTATGCCCTGATGCAGTTACTTGCAATAATCCCTAACTTTTGTCTAGATTTCCCTCTCGGGTTTTCAATTTACCGGGATAATTTCTGTTTATGTCTCTAACTTTTTCCTGGACCTCCCTTTTGGTTTTTCAGCCTACCGAGACACTCATTTTTTCTTAAGTCGCCCTTTCGGGTTTTCAACTTAGTGAGCTATTCTTTTATTTTTTTAGGCAAAGTATTTCTTCTTGACTGCATCAACATTCACAGATCAAGGGAGCTCCTCACCATCCATAGTTGTAAGAGTTAATGCACCTCTAGAGAAGGATTTCTTAACAACATATGGAAGTCCATAATTAGGAGTCCACTTGTCCCTAGAATCAGTGTTGAAAGAGAAGATCTTTTTGAGCCCGAGGTTGCCTTCTTTGAATACTGATCGCGTGATTTCCGTAAGTATATGAAGTACGTTAGAGTAATATAAAATATTATCGTTCCCACAGAGACCAATGTCAAGCTATCTATAACTATCGTTACAGTGTTCTATTTTAGGATAATCAAACAGGACTATGAAGTGCTCGGAAAATTAATATAATGAAGATAGAACAAATCTAGAGAAACAATACTAGAATGCAATTCACATTGATCAGACAATACTCCTATTGTGTCTAAACATAATTACTTATGGGCAATATTTTCTTTCTTGAAAAAGAGTTAATTAAAAAGGAACTGTCGCGTTAGTGTAATCAGAACTAGATTTGACCTCTAATCTATACCACTCGCTCACGCTGCACCGATCGCGTATTGCGTTAAAGTGAAAAATCCTTTTTTTTATGTAACTACCTCTAAGACTCAATTAAAAAGTGATTTTAGTTGGAAGGTTTTAACACCAAAGGGTTTTCGACATATGCTCGGCCAACCAGATCTTAAACCAATGAACGCGTCCGAAAATAGTTTTAAAATCACTTTCTAATAATATTAAATTTTCCTAATTGATTGACAAAATGCTTCCGCTGTTTTTCTTAATAAAAAACTAACCAGTTTTTATCTTAAGTGTTGGACGGATTTCGATCTTACCCAACATAATCACGGATCTACTTTTGTAGTATCCGATCAAATAAACCACATAAAATTGTATTAAAATAAAAACATCCCCTAAAGCATTCCTATTGATACAACATACAGAGTATCATCGAAAATAAGATCCTCACATTCCAGCACTAATGATTTAGTTGGACATGATTACGTAAACAACATAACATATAATTGATTATCAGAATAAGTCATTTAGGGAAAAGTGTGTTAATTGTGTGTTGCAGTGAGAATCAGATATCAAGCTATTGATTAACTTGAAACACAAATCATATTCACCACCAGTCCTTAATTTGTCCAAGGGAAGGGAAAAAGACCGAATTACCCAAAAGTATGCAATGCAATGCAAAGCTAGAGAATCTAAGGTTCCGAGGTCGGTTTTAAACTTAGGGAAGGTATTAGCATCCTAAGCAATTGTAGTACTCTACATGAACCTCTTATTTTAATGTGTTATTGTTGTTTGCTAAGGGTAATAGACCTAGGGGAGTATTTCTAAGTATACTCGCTAAGAAATCTCATCTTGTACCTACGTATTCCTGACGGGAATGGAATCAGAGTATTCGTAGTTTCCCTAAAGAGACAAGGAACCATTGATTGTGGTTAAAATTCTAAGAGGGAGAAGGTCTATTGATTGATTATAGGAGAAGATATGAGTCTTCATCTTAGGGAGAATACTCGACTTAACCTCCAAAACGTATCGAATACGATCTTTGCGTTGAATTGAGAGAAGGGCTCCAATTCAGACTTTTATCGACGAATATGTCATATACCTCTCTCAAGAGGAAACGATTCTATATATTTCTCGATTATATTGTAGGGTAGGAGAATGATATCTCGACTACACAGATGAATCACGTCTAATTCTCTTGTAGGGAGAGTAGAGGACTTAATTTGATTGTCTAAGTTGAAAACTAAAGGGGATCCTATCTTAAGAACTAAGGACCTAAGCTGATCAACATGAGAAATCAAGGATCGAACGGGGGAAATGATGCAAATGACGAATGCATTGTATATAACTTATAAATTTATATACAGGTTCTTCCTTAGGACGTATTTCATGAGCCCTTAAAATGATTGAGGATCATGAAATAATTGTCAAATAAGCATAGGTAAGCAAGATATATGGTCAAGCAAGGATTGATCACGAAGTTGAAATCAAAGTCAATGAGAGCACACGTTAGGATTATCCAATGAGAAATCAAAGTCGTAGTTAGCATCTAAATCCACTAACCAATGATGGGGTTCAAGAAGAGGTTAAAAAAAAGAGAACCTAGGACCACCCTGAGCCCGGATAGTGCACAAAAAAAAAGAATTGGTGGGCCTAATTTTATCCGGCCTAACCACACCCATCACGCCTAGGGAAACAAAAGAAGGCTCAATACTGAGTTTCCATTCTCACCACTAATTCCTACTATATCTCTCTCTCACGATGACTCTCTCGTTCTCGTGTATCTTCTTCTCCATGAAAACCACTGTCACCATGGCCAAGGAGGGAGGACGACCACATGCGATATCCTTACGACACGGCTTTGGCGAAGCTCTGCCTTTCCTCATTCACAATGTAAGACCAATAAAAAGCATAAATAAAGCAACAACTAATGGGAAAAGAAAACCTAGATCTATGGCAACCAAGATTTGAATGAAATCGAGATGGGTTTTCTCAAAAATAACACATGAAGCAAATTCGAAACAAGATAAAGAGGAAAAGATGAAGATTTGTTACCCCAGGACAATGTTCCAACTGCGCCTCTGGCGAAGAGATAAGTATTCTTCTCTTCTACTCATAAAATCTTTTTTGCATGTGTTCGTCTTCTCCCCTATTTTCGTGCCTGTTTTATTGTATGAAGTAGACCTTTATAGGATCATGTGAATCAATGCCCTGATTTTAAATTGATTGAGTAATTTGCTGTCGAATCCTGTTTTTTGGAAAGAAGATGATGATTATCCCATTTTGTGATTCTTACTTTGTTTATCGTGGTCTTCATGATGAATGCGTTACTTATTTTGAAATTGCAATTAATTGTGTCTGGAATTCAACTGTGTGATGAATGGGCTTCTATTTTTTTATGATTATGTTTGGAGCTATTTTGGAAAGAACTTAAATTGAATATGGACGATTTGGTGAACTTTCCCTCTTGATTTTGCTTGTTAGTCCGTGTGGGAAAGTAGGACCAGATAATTGCACCTTTTTTTAGCCGAATGAGTAATTCAAATGCTTGGTTGGCTGAGTCACCTTTACTTATTCTTTCATTTTTTGTTTGGATGTGTTATGAATTGAAGGCTCTTTTGAACAACTTCTATTTTTGTTTACTTGCGTTTATGAACCAAAATTACGTAATGGACTAGAGTTGATGATTAAAACTTTCTTTAAACTTGCCAGGTCAATTCAAAGGTTGCGCAGGCTCGTATACTTGAATATTATGGATGAAGTTTATGCTGCTTTCGATGTTCTCCTTTTGAGAGGAAACTCCATCCTTTTACGGGACCTTATGATTATGAAATGCGCATACTTCCCTTTATGCTTCTAGGTCACCTTGAATTTTTATTTTCTCAAATGTACTGACTATATGAATTTTTGATCCTGCATGTACTGTTGCTATTGCAACACTTTCAGAGTCATCAACAGCGTTTAAAAGGACTTATGCTTCCTTCTCATTCTGAGAATACACTCTGACATTTCTCCCATGATTAGGAGCTGTGTATCCCCCTTCTTTTCTTACTTTAATGTAAAGAGGTAGCTTTTGATATCACTTCTTTTGACCAATACATTTGTTATTTGTAGGTGATGAGCTTGGTGGTTGAAAATATTTCATTTAACTCGAGGGACGACGTTGAACTAGACCCGCTTCTTCATCTATTTCTGGTGAGCCCTTTATCAGATGGCTTTGCAGTACCATCACCACTATTATCACTTAAAACGAGGTATGTCTAAGTTCTTGCAAACCATATCTAATTTTCATGAGCAAATTGGGTGATGACGGAATTGCAAGGTTAAACTTTTATCGTTTATGATTTCTTACTGCAAAGTTGATGCTAAGGCTTGTAGAGACTTGGGAGCTTGGGTAGAATAGTAGCAAATATGATATCTTCCATAAATCCTTGTAACACATTGTGTCTCATCAACTTGATGACTCGTGTTAGATTTTAATGGAGCCAAGGTGATAGGTATAGAGCAACACTGTCACAATTTTCTGAGTGGGTTTTGGGAAATTAATACGAAAAAGAAACAAAATTTAGCTTGAATTGTGATTTTGTTGTTGTTGTACCCCAAAATTTTTCAACCTTTTCTTAACTTGGTTTATGTTTCATTTCATTTTGTTCTAGCATTTGCATTGCATAGCATGTTTCATTTTACAGGGGATCAAGAGGTTGTGCATAGCAAGAGAAGTCTTCTCAGAGTGTTGAGCCTAAGCAAGGGGTGTTACTCAAGTTCAAATGGTCATCAGGTCATCTTGAAGTGGTCAAATTCTTGTGAAACGATAGATGGATGTATGTGGGTCAGCTCCTAACTTGGAGGCCAATTGAAGAGCATCAGAGGATTGTGAATGAATGAATATGGATATAAGATGATGAGAGAGCTCATTGAGTGCCTTAAGAGTCATTTGGAGCTTATTCAAGTTGTTGTATGAAGTGGAAAAAGCCACAGTCAAGAATGTTGCATCTAGGGTTTTCATATGGTAAATCCTCAGTTAACTGTGAAATTGAAGGAGGTTACAATTCAATTCCAAGTCTCTATGGTCATGGGATGTTCTGTTGAGATGTCTAATATATAATTTCAAGATCAATTCATCAAGAATCAAGAGTGTGAGAAGTTACTAAATTAGGGCTCTCAAGGTAAAATCCCCTATTTAGTGCCTAACTTCAAGACCACCTATCTCAAGATACAAGTCTCATCTCAACTTTTGGCAAACATGGAACTTGTAGAGCATGTTCTTAGCTTTCTTTTGAGTACTAGAAGTCCTTGATTGGATTTATAGAACTCAAGTTATGATCCAGACAAGTTATAGGTCATCAGATGAATGTGATTTTGGTCAACAAAAGTTAACCAACTTCCAAGCCATTTTTGCCCTAGAAGGATGTTTCTACTCAACTTTATTCCAACCTTAAAGTTGTAGGGAATGGTCTTAGCTTTCCAAATAGTACTAGAAGTCTTTCATCTGATTTGTAGAACTCAAGTTATGAGGCTTGCAAGTCAGGGGTATTTTGGGAAAGTAAGATTATAGGTCATAAAATTATAGGTTCATTTCACCAACTTGCACACTTCAAATGGAAATATTTTCAACATGAAACTTGCTCCAAATAGGTCCATTTTCATTACCAAATCATCTTTTGTCATGGTTGGAGCTTGGATTGAAGATTGGGTGTTTGAATTTTTCATAAAAGAAGTTTAAAATGAGGAAATTGGAATTAAATGATTTGGAACTTTTTCAAGGCAAATTTATGCATATTTTGAGTGAAAATGATGTTCCAAATACAATTCCAAGTTTAATTTTACAATTTGAGGTCATTTCCATGGTTTCTTCACCATGAAGTAACAGATGGGAAATCCACCATGACTTTTCCTTTGGGAAGATGATGTTCACACCACATGATTGGATGACTTTTCACACGGACGCTTGAGATTAAGACACGGCGTGCACTTCATTTGACCATGCGCACTTGATTATGTTTAAATCTTTCATTAATGTGCTGGCGCTTTCGTAGCCAAGTGATTGGAATACCAGATGATCAGATGACCTTGGTTGATTTCCACGCTGGTCCTTCTGTTGACCAGCCCTGGTGGATCATTGGTTTGACCTGATTTTTCTTTTGGGCGCATTGGGCCTCTGTTGCTATTTGCGCCCCCCCTTGGGCCCAGCCTGGCTTTTTCAACTGATTTTCTTTACTATTTACACCGTATGTTTTTTTTATTTTTTTTATCTCCATTTTATTTTTGTTTATTTTCTGTTCACATTTAAATCATTTTTAATTACATCCAATTATCCAAAAAAATCACAAAAATACTTTTTAGACACTTTGAGGTGTCTTTTAATTTTAGAAAATTTTTATTTTATTTTTTGATTTATTTTTCAATTAAAATTGGATTTAAATATTGGAAGTGTTGTAATTGATTTAAATTGTGACATTGTGTGATCTTTTATTTGTTTCTTCCATTTCCCTTGGGCCCAATGAATGAAAATTGATCCTCATACACTTGATGAGTTGATCAATTTTTGAGGACCATTTTGCCCCTGGTTGGTTGACTTTAGGGTTGACTTTGGTGGCTTTTCTTTTGACCCTCGATTCTCCCATTTCAAAGTGGTACATCTTAAATTTAATTTTCTTTTGATGGTGCTTTGAGGGGATATTGACCTTGTGCCTTTTGGCTTCTGTTTGCCAACTTGTTTAGCTGTCTTGTGCATTTTATTTGGTAATTTTTGAACCATTTTCCTAATTTTGAGGTAACTTGCAAGTCAAGTTACCTCTAAGGGAAGTTCATACATGCACCTTGACCTAGTTTGATTTGGATATAAAGTTTTTGGATCCTTTGAACTCTCAATGCCTTTTGTTTCATGTTGCTAACATGTTAAGGATGATGTTTGTTCAATTTTAAGTCATGATATTGTTTTTTCCTTATTCATTTGTTTGTTTGCTTTTGAGCTTTCAAGTATGGTTTCATTGTATAGTTTTCTTGCACTTCTTTGTGTTCTAGCTTGCATTTCCTTTTGTTATGATTTAATTTTGCTTTTGAGCTTTCCTCTTCATCTTTACTTTCTGTCCAATGATCTTGGAGTGTTATTTAAGGTAGCTTGGTCTCTCCTTAGGAGGAACTTGAAGCTTACCTAAAGTGATGAATCCATGAGGACTTTTCCTAGTGACCTTGTCATATTGGTTTGTTTGCTTTTGATGAATCTCTCTCCCTTTTCTATTTGCATCCTCATATACATGCTTGGTTGAGATGAGCTTGTGGTGGCTACTGCCCCACACATGTTTTCCTCCCACTTTCATCCTACTTGTGCATTCCATGTATGCATTCTCTTATTTGCATGTTTTATTTTGTTCTTCCTTCTTCTTCTTTTGTCTTCCTTCCCTTAGGATCTCTAATCTCTCTTGTTAAAGAGAGGTTATGATAGACATTAGGGTTCTAACCATGCATGATAACATTAGGTAGATGTTTCCCTTTTGTAATCCCAACTTTAGGTGCACTTTGCATGACAACTTCTAGGGTTTGGTCTAGTCCCCCTTTAGTTTGTCCCTTTCTCTTCTCATCTTCAAACAACTTCAATCCACTTAATAAAGATAATGAATGTTGTGCCATGAGCCTTATACTTGGGAAATGGTGATTGAGTGGCTACCTCTCAATTGCCTAGAGTGTTTAGTATACGTCCTTAGGACGATATGCGATGCATTCGATCCTAGGTTTTAGACTTTGTTACAACATACATTATGAACACTCATAACTCAAAACACTTCTTCTTTAAAAAACATAAAAACAATTCAAACCTTTTTATCCTTCGGGATTCTCAATCAGGAAAACCTTTTTCATAAATAAGAATGTTGTTAACTTTTATTCCTATCGCAAGCGGTAACGCCTAAGTCTCCAATGGTCGAGCTGCATACACCAAACTGCTAGAACTGTTTGTTAACCCTACTCGGGTAAAACTCTTGACCAAACCAGTGGTCTCTTAAGCCTGAACTATGTTTGCTCTGATCTTTCATACCAGATGAAAGTACGTAGGCACAAGACGCGATGTCTTGGTGAGCAACCTTCCCCCCTTCTTTAGCCGTAGTTGGTCGAACTACGTTGACTATGAATTTCCCATTGCACGAGGGAGTACGTAGGCACGGAGCGGCGATGCTCTGCCGAGTCAGTCCTTTTTCTTTTTCTTTTGTCCATAAGCCTTTAGCATATATAGTTTACACACCCTTTTAGATAGACAACACACGCGTGGATCCCGTCGAGTACGACAGACATAAGGGGTGCTTATACCTTCCCCTTGCATAACCGACTCCCGAACCTAGGACTTGGTTGTGATGACCTCGTCTTTTCCCATTTTCGTCAGGTTTTTTCTGATCGTTTCCTTTCCCTTCTTTGGGATAAATAACGATAGATGGAGACTCTGTTAGTCATTGTCGGCCTCTTTTTTTGCAGTAGCGACAACTGGCGACTCTGCTGGGGACAGGAATATCCCCTATGCGAGTCAATCCTAGTGCATGTGTGTTTTCTTTTGGGTGTATGTATATGTGCTTTATCTTTATTTACCTACGGATTTTACTTTCTGCATTTTATCATACTTGTTGTGCTGTGGGGAGGGAAGTTCCATTGAGAGATAAGCCGGACCTGGGCTTGAGTATAAACCTAGTATTAGTAGTGGAGACTAGTGGGTGGACCTGTTTGCTTAGCAGACACAGTTCCCCATAAAATTCACGCTCTAACGAGATTCTCTTTGACGATTTCCTTTCGATCCTTAGGATCCGACTGCAATTTGGATTTGAGGGTTGTCAACTCTGAGGACCGATCATTTGGGATTCAGCTAAGTGAGGCCTCTTCGGGAGATGATGATGGTAAACCACAAATGGTGAACGTATCATCATTTCTCGAAAGTCTGAGACGCTGATGAACGCATAGGATGCCGAACCTTGTCAGTGGATAGGTCCATACCTGTGAGTGGGTGGGTTATGCAAGAAACTTTGGCCTTCATACTACCCGGTTCTTTACAGTGTGAACCTGTGTTCATGGTACAAAGGGGTCCTAATGTCAGTGATTTGTCAGTACTAAAGCGAAGCGCTGGTTCTTCTCAAGCTACAGCACAATAAGCTTGATCCTCTGTTGCATTTGCATCTTCATTTGCATTTCTTCATTAACATGTATTTATGTTGCAGGTGCATATTTTCCTCCTGATTCTAGTGGTTCTGTTCTTCGTTCTTGACATGGAGCCCTTGAAAAGGACAATTGCTTACAGGTTTCCTACCCCAGATGTCAGTTCTTTGAGACGTTTGATTGCTATGGCTGAAGGGAATATGATGGAACAGTTTAGACAAGATTATTGGAGATTGGCCAGATGTGCCTGTAAGCCTTCATCCTTTGAGATCAGTGGTGTCTATACCCTCTGTCGCTACTGCGAAAAACGAGGCCGGGAATGACAGAAGAGTCGCCACCTTTCGTTATTTATCCCTCAGAGCGGGAAAGGAAACGATCGGAAAAAACCTGACGCAAAAGGTATAAGACAAGGTCATCGCAACCATTGTCTGGATTCGGGAGTCGGTTACGCAAGGGGAAGGTATTAGCACCCCTCACGTCCATCGTACTCGATGGGATCCACGCTTGTTGTGTTTATCTGACGGGTTTGTTACATCTATCTACACTAAAGGTCTGGTCTGAAAAGAAAAGAAAATGACTCGGCAAAGCGTCGCGCTCTATGCCTACGTATTCCCGTCTGGAACGAGAAATCAGAGTCAACGTAGTTCTCCTAACTACGGGGGAAGGTTGCTCGCCGAGATATCGCATCTCGTGCCTACGTACTTTCACACAGCATGAAAGATCAGAGCAAACGTAGTTCGGGACACAAGAGATACAGGTTTGTCTTTTTTATCCGAGTAAGGTTAACAGACGGTTCCAGCAGTTGGTGTATGCAGCTCGACCACTGGAGACTTAGGCGTTTACCGTTTGCGGTAGAACCGAGAGTTAACAGAACTCTCCTTCTGAAAAAGGTTTCCAGGGATTAGAGGTCCAAGCGGACAAAAAGAGTTTGATCTTTGTTTTCTGTTTTTTAGAGAAGTGTCTTTTATGGATGTCTGCAACTGATATCGCACTAGAAACTATGACCTGAGAGTGAATGCGTCGCATGTCACCCAAAGGGTGCCATACTAAACATCCAGACTGTTGAAAAGAAACTCTCCAAAAATCCTTTCTCAGATAGCTTAAGGCTCGTAACGTACGACGTCAATTAACCTTTATTACTGTATTTTGATTTTGTTTGCATATGAGAAGATAAACGGACTCTCTACTGGGGAACTGACTCGAACCTACAGTTATCATGCAAAATGAACCTATGGTTGAGGTTAAAAGGGAAACTAACTAATGTTATCATGCATGGTTAGAATCCTAATGTCTGTCATAACTTCTCTGGAACCAGAGAAGTCAGAGTTCCTAGGGGAACATGGCAAAGGAAAACAACGGTAAACATAAGTAACTGTAAAGAAAGTACTGTAAAGATGCATGCAATGCAAGTGAGGGAGGAAATATGTGTGGGGCAGAAGCCTCCACAAGCTCATCTCAACCTCAAGCCAGATATGAATAACTGTAAAGATAAAAGAGGAAAATAAATGCAATCAAACAGACCACACACCACACAGGCAAGGGAGCTGAGCTCTACCAAATACCAGCAAGCAAAGCCACACAGTAAAAATACAAGCAGAGGGAGAAACTCAACCTCTAATGCAATACAAGCAAGGGGAGAAGCTCAACCCTTAGGATGCTCTTAGGCCTATGATCATCTACATAAAGCCTAAATCTAACGCAACACTCCAAGCAAATCATATCAATACAGTAGAACAAAAAGAAAACAGACAGACAGGGAAAACAAGCTAACAATCTCCACAGCAGAGCAATCTTCTGACAGCAATCCAATCCCAAGTCTGTAACTGCACTTCAAGTCCACACTATCTTCAAGAGAAGGAAAGGGATGATCCATCTTCAAGCTTTAACAAAGCTCCAACAAGAATGAAGAGAATCAACAAGATGAGAATTTGATGATGGGAAGCAGGAAGGAAACCAAAGGAATCCCCCCTGACACTCAACCAATCATCAGAGAAAGACATCCTCAAAAGTTCTACTCATTGTAAAATGTCACACATCCCTCCAAAGGAGAGATGATACTTTCACATGAGGACATTGAATCATAGGATAGGTTGGGAGGTGAATGAAACCAACCATGTTTATTTGAAGGAAAAACTACTTCTAAGGCTCTCTCTTAAAAACCCTAATCTTATAAGCTACAAAAAGCTAACAAAAAGAAAGGAAAAGCTCCAAGCCAAGCTCCACCAGCCACTCCATAAAAGCTTCATCAAGCCCATGACATCATCCAAGAGGAACCAGAAGCCCAACATGCAAGAAAAGCCCACTTTGAGTCCATTCCAAAACAATCACCAAGGTTGAAGCACCAAATGAACAAACAACTTGAATATTCTAACTAAAATAGAAAAACACATCCTAAAAATCTAATTATTTTTCTATGGGAACATGCATTTGTTAATGATCTATAGTTCAAAAATCAGGATCTAATTCAATTTCTAAGTCCTCTAATAAAATCCTAAGTTGCAAGGTATCAAGGGAAACCATTAATGGGGAAAGGCTCTAAACCTACCTCTAAAACAGAACCTATGATTATCTAAAAAATGTGAGGTAAATCCTGAGGTAACATACATCTCTAACCTAGAAGCCATCAAAAATTCAAATCCAAATTCAATACCAATTGGAAGAACAAAAATCAACAAACAGACAGCTCAAATATGCAAAATTAATGAAATATTCAAAATAAGAAAAATAGGAATTAAATTGAAAAATCATCAAAAATTAAATATAATGGCACAGAAAAATCACAAATGAAGAGAGGATCATAGGGATTTTTTTTTTTTGACAATTATTGAAATTAAAAATGATTTTAGAAGATAAAAGGAATTAATGAAAATAGAAAAAAGGATTAAACTAATTAAAATCAGGGAATTAATCATGCGCGTTGGATTGAGAAGACCAAGTAATCTAATCCTAAGGCTAGAGATCACACACGTGTGTAGCCACGTAGCCAGCTGAGTCAGATGCCATGTCAAAAAATGAAACGCAGCGTTTCATCTTGGAGTGAATCCTCAGTTCAAATCTCAACCACACGATGTCATTACTAAGTCCATCCTTCAGTTTGATCCAAGGGCCATCAGACCTTCTTCTCCATTGAGCTCAGGCGAGACTTCAAAACCATACGACGACCCAGACTGTGGCGCCACCGTCTTCTCCGGCGAAGACGTAATTGCAGGTCAACAAAATTCATCAAACTTAACATCATTTCACTCAAAATTTCCTCCTGAATCCAAATATCATATTCAAATGGACTGAATCCTTCTAGATTTTCAAAACCGAATCAAGATCCAAATTATGTCATGTCATTCATCATCACCAAACGTCCAATTAATGGTATAGAAATGATCCTCATGCTTCACTGATTAACCTAAGCTACTTCACTTGTGCTAAAACCTCAAGATCACTCCTACTCGAATCAAAACAGAAGTTGCACCATATGTTCAAACATCACTAATTGCTACCAATTCAAACCTAAAACGTGCTACATTTCACATAGATCCTAGCCACATGTTCATTTCTAACTACATCATGCTAGATTAAGAGGAAATCTGAGATCTACCAACCTGACTTGAAGCTTCAAACAGAGTCGTCTATGGCTCGTTTCTTGCTCTCAAAATCTCTAGATTCCTTCAATGAAGTGTAAGAAAGAGGATTCAATCTTCAATTTGATCTGAAAATGACTTGAACTGAGAATTCGAATTTGAGTTGAAGCTTGAAAAATTGAGTTGCAATCTCTGAATTCAGCACCAATGAATCACCAACCCTTGCCCAAATGAATTTCTGAACATATATAGAACTAGTTGGAACCTTCTAGAGGTCCAGCCCAGGCCCAAATCCAAAGATCCAATTTCAAAATTTCTCCAAAAATTTCAACATGCCATGTGCGAAATTTGGCTCAAAAGCTTGCTTGGGAAGCTTTGGCTAGCTTGCATAACACATGTGGAAAGAATTCAGACCACAAGGAGCTTCCAAATTGGCTTGGTGGATGATTTCTTGTGATGTTGCTTATTAGTGAAGAAACATGTCAAAACACCATGAATTATAGGTCAATTGCAAATTCTAATAATGCCAATGTTTCTAAAACATCATTTCTGATCAAATTGAGCGGTCATTTTCCTTTGTTTGAGCACATAACAATTTATTTGAATTTCCCACCAAATAAGGCCTTTAATTTCTTCTTTTTTCAAACCACTTCAAGTCAACTCTTACTATGGACCAAATCAATTCACCATGAGCTCATGGTTGACCTAAAAAACATATTTTGAGCAAGTTCCATGATGAATGAAATTGCATTTGAGATGTGCAAGTTTGAGATTTTGAGCTATAATTGAAAATGACCTATAATCTTACTTTCCCAAAATACCCCTAACTTGTAAACCTTATAACTTGAGTTCTACAAATCAGATGGAAGACTTCTAATGCAATTTGGAAATCTAAGATCAAGAGGATCAACTTTCATATTGGCCAAAAGTTTAGGAGAAACACCCTTCTAGGTCAAAAGTTCCTTGGAAGTCAGATGATTTTCACAGACAAATTTTAGAGGCATCTGAGGACCTGTAACTTGTCTGGACCATAACTTGAGTTCTATAAATACAATGGAGGACTTATAGTACTCAAATTAAAGCTAAGAGCATGCTCTACAAGTTTCATGTTGGCCAAAAATGGAGATGAAACTTTCATCTTGAGATAAGTGGTCTTGAATTTAGGCACTAAATATGGGATTTTACCCTGAGAACCCTATTTTAGCAACTCCTCACACCTTGAACTTTTCTTGTATAGATCTTGAAATATCATCTCATGTGTATCAACACAACTATCCATGATTGCAAAGACCTAGAATTGAGCTTTGATCCTCTTCAATTGGTCAATTGACTTAGGATTATTCAGGTGAAAACCCTACTTGCAACACCTTCAACTATGGCTCTTCACACTTGGCACAATGACTTGATTGGGCTCCACCATGGACCTCAAGGCACTTCAATGAGCTCTACTCACACCCTCTCACCTTGGTCAAGACCTCACCATCCATTGATGATCTTCAATTGGTCCTCAAATCAGGAGACTAACCCCATACAAATAAATGAACTTCTTGAGAAACCAACCCTCTTCCTGATGATTATGATGACTTCTCAAACTTGCACAAGACCTCTAGATAGGCTCCACACTTGATCCCCTGTTAAATGAACAATGCTATGCTATACAAATGTTAGATCAATGCAATGCTAATGCAATGAAACATAAACTAAGTAAGAAAAGGTCAGGCAAATTTTGGGGTGCAACAGCTGCCCCTATTCAAGCGGCTTGGACCCGATAGGATGAGAAGCGAATGGCTTTCAGGCCATCGAGGTAGAAGACGGTTGAATACCAGAGAACCCGGAAATTTGCTAACCGAAGAAGTAAACTTCCAAACTGCTTGGGAACCCTACATCCAAACAATTGAATCCGGTTGTCACAGCAACAACTGATCAATCATCCGATAAAGAACCTGATTTCAATATCAACCACCTGCGTGACGCCACAGGTGTTGAATCAGAATACCATCTTTAAATGTATACTCTCGTACGCGGACATGACATTAATATCCTTGATCCTCCATTTCCGCAGAAACGGGCACACGCTACGTAAAATCGAATCTCGTCAATATCACTGACCTTCCATTTCCGTAGAAATGGGCAAACGCTAAATAAAAGCGAGAACTGTCAATATCACTGACCTTCCATTTCCTCGGAAACGGGCAAACGCTAAATAAAAGCGAGAAACTGTCAATATCACTGACCTTCCATTTCCTCGGAAACGGGCAAACGCTAAATAAAAGCGAGAAACTGTCAATATCACTGACCTTCCATTTCCTCGAAAACGGGCAAACGCTAAATAAAAGCGAGAAACTGTCAATATCACTGACCTTCCATTTCCTCGGAAATGGGAAAACGCTAAATAGAAGCGAGAACCTGTCAATATCACTGACCTTCCATTTCCTCGGAAACAGGCAAACGCTAAATAGAAGCGAGAACCTGTCAATATCACTGACCTTCCATTTCCGCGGAAATGGGAAAACGCTAAATAGAAGAGAGAACCTGTCAATATCACTGACCTTCCATTTCCTCAGAAACGGGAAAATGCTAAATAAAAGCGAGTTGAGCATCCAAAGACTTAAACAAGCAAGTCTGCGGGGAACTTCTGACATCAGCTGCCAGACATCATCTTGAACAAACATGTATAACAACTTCAAAGGTATAAGCATGAAGCTTTCAATGTCGACGTAACAGCCATCCGAGGAAGACTCTACTGGGGAATTGCTGACATTAACCGCCAGACATTTACCTTGACGACAAGTAAAGACTTCAACGATTTAAAATGCTGACGTAACAGCAATCCGAGGAAAACTCCGCTGGGGAGGAAGAGAAACTTAACCAAGAAACTCTGATGAGGGAACACATGATAGGATGAGCGCGATCATCACATATCTCATGTCAAGAATTTGAACATCCGAAACCATCCTGAACAAGAACTCCAAACCTGCAGGGAAACACCTGAAACAAAAAGGTAACCAACCTGGTTTATGCTTCAAAATGCATATGTTTGACAATGACGTAATGCTCCAGACAGCCTGGAAATGCTACGCGTGGGTAGATGCAAATATGATGATATATGCAAATGCAAAGAGGTGCTCCAGCAAAATAAATGCTGAAGACAAAGCTAGCTCCGCTGAGGATAACCGGGTATCACATAATTGTTCCAGCAAAATGAATGCTGGAAAAGTATGCTGACTTCGTTAGGGGAAGAAACAATCCTGCTGGGGGACTAGTTTTACGATCCAGAATTACGAACTCTACTAAGGATGATCATCCTACTGGAGGAAAAATGACCCGCTGGAGAATAAAAAGAACCACCCTGCGCGAGGGCGACCCTTTTCAAATCATAGACAACCTGGTTGTACCCTGTGGGGATTAAATGTCCACACGACCACCGCTGGGGATGCACATCACTTCCTGATCGCTTGCTAACTCGCATCCAACTCTTCTGGGGGTAAAAATGCGACTTCCATCTGCTGGGGAGAAATAGGATCACCTAGAGCCTGCTCCTACGTTAAGGGACTCCGGCTGGGGAAACACGATCCCTTGGCTATTTGCTGCGAAGGTAACGACCCTGCAAAATATGAGTAACAACAAAATACCCTATACAAAAGGAAATATCCAGGTCAATAGCCGTGACAATCGCTCAGTCAATTCAAAGTTTTAGCAATTATTGGCCGAGGCCTGCAAGTTTATGCATGTGCAAGTTTATCAAAAACATCGGCGTTTTCCACAAACAAAACAAGAAAAAGCTAAAACAAGCATCAAGTACTGAATAGTATGCGTTTTATTGATAACGGGCCTGTAAAAAGGCAAAGTTTTGTACAATGGATGCAACTCCTGAAAAGAGGAAGCTACAAAAACAAATACAAATATGTACAGAGGTACAAAGAAATTGGTATACATGTCGGCAACGTGGTATAGGCGAACACCATGAGCTGATCCTCCTATGACTTGCCTGACTTCGACGCTTTCCCGATACTCCGTCCTTGGAAGAGATTGACTTGGATAATCGACCCTCAGGTACTCCCAAACCACTAAGCAATGCAGTATCAAACTCGGACCGCAGTCATTTGCTTTTTCAATCCCTAACTTTTGCCTGAATCACCCTTTGTGGGTTTTCGATTCACCGAGATACCCTTTTTTGCCGAAGCCGCCTTCTCAGGTTTTCAACTTCGTGGGTGTACATCTTTTCAATTTTTATCCCTAACTTTTGCCCGAACCTTTTCTTTTTTCTTTTTGGTTCGCCGGGATGCCCCCTTTTTGCATGGACTCTTTTTTTTCTGCCCAGCGGGTCTCTTTTAAGCAAAGTATTTTTTAACTGCGTCCGAGTTCACAGGGGATGAAAAATCTTCGCCATCCGTAGTGGACAATAGTAAGGCTCCTCCAGAGAAGACCTTTCGCACAATGTATGGACCTTCATAGTTGGGAGTCCATTTGCCTCTGTGATCTGATTGTGGTGGGAGAATCTTCTTTAGCACAAGATTGCCCGTCTGAAAGCTTCGAGGGCGCACCTTCTTGTTGTAAGCTTTCTTAATCCGGCTCTGATATAACCGACCGTATGCGATAGATGCAAGTCTATTCTCATCCATCAAACTGAGCTGATTCAACCTGTTCCGCACCTATTCTGCCTCATCAAGTTGGACATCGAGCAATACTCTCAAGGAAGGAATCTCAACTTCTAATGGCAGGACAACCTCCATACCATACACCAATGAGAAAGGTGTTGCCCCGGTTGATGTGCGTACCGTTGTACGATAACCGTGCAAAGCGAAAGGCAACATCTCGTGCTAGTCTTTGTATGTCACAACCATCTTCTGAACTATCTTCTTGATGTTCTTATTGGCCGCCTCAACAGCGCCATTCATCTTGGGTCTGTAGGGAGACGAGTTATGATGCTCAATCTTGAAGTTTTGACACAATTCCTTCATCATTTTGTTATTTAGGTTCGAACCATTGTCAGTAATGATTCTTTCAGGGATGCCGTACCGACAGATGATGTCCTTTTTAATAAACCTGGCTACCACTTGCTTGGTGACATTAGCGTAAGATGCTGCTTCAACCCATTTGGTGAAGTAATCGATAGCCACTAGGATGAACCTGTGTCCATTGGATGCGGTAGGCTCAATTTTGCCAATCATATCATGCCCCACATGGAGAAAGGCCACGGGGACGCCATAACGTTCAAAGGGCTCGGCGGTACCTGAATCTTGTCCGCATAAATCTGGCATTTATGGCACTTCTTTGCAAACTTAAAACAATCTCTTTCCATTGTCAGCCAATAATACCCTGCCCGTAATAACTTCCGAGACATAGCGTGTCCGTCGGCGTGCGTGCCAAAGGTTCCCTCATGGACCTCTTCCATGAGTAAATTAGCCTCTTTCTCATCAACACATCACAAAAGCACCAAATCATGGTTTCTCCTATACAGAACACCATCCGGATTCAAGTAGAAATTACCAGCCAATCTCCTAAGAGTCTTCTTATCGCGACTAGATGCCCCAGTCAGATACTCTTGGTTCTTTAGGAAATTCTGAATATCAAAATACCACGACTTGCCATCGGAATCTTCCTCAATGGAGAATATGAAGGCGGGCCTATCAAGGCGAGAGATAACTATTCTGGGAGCATCATTCCAGAAGTTAACCTTGTACATGGAAGACAACGTCGCAAGAGCCTCAGCCATCTGATTTTCTGCCCGTGGCACATGATGAAACTCTACCCTGTCAAAGAAAGGCAACAGTCTCCTCGCATAATTCATATACGGTATTAGATTGGGCTGACGGGTCTCCCATTCACCCTTGATCTGGTTCATGACTAGCGCGGAGTCTCCATACACATCAAGATTTTTAATCCTCAAATCAATAGCCTCCTCGAGACCCATGATGCACGCCTCGTATTCAACTTCGTTATTAGTAACTGGGAACGTCAATCTAGCAGTGAACGGGATGTGCGTCCCATGGGGAGTCGTGATGATTGCCCCAATTCCACTTCCATATGAATTCACAGCACCGCCAAAAATCAATTGCCATTGGAAACCCGGCTCAGGACCTTCACCATGCAATGGCTCTTCGCAGTCTTTCATCTTTAAGTACATGATATCCTCGTCAGGAAAATCAAACTTCATCGGCTGGTAATCATCAATTGGCTGCTCAGTTAGGTACTCTGACAGTACGCTACCTTTGATAGCCTTTTGTGAGACGTACTGTATATCGTACTCTGTCAGTACCATCTGCCATCGGGCAATCCTTCCAGAAAGTGCCTGCTTCTCAAATACGTATTTGATCGGATCCATCTTCGAAATTAGCATGGTTGTATGGTTTAGCATGTATTGTCTCAGACGTTTGGCAGCCCAAGCAAGTGCATAACACGTCTTTTCGAGCATTGAGTAACGGGACTCACAGTCTGTGAACTTTTTACTCAAGTAATAGATCGCATGCTCTTTTCGTCCAGTCTCGTCATGTTGACCGAGAACACAACCCATACTATTCTCAAGAACCATCAAGTACATGACCAGTGGTCTCCCGGCTACTGGGGGTATCAAAATCGGAGGTTCCTGCAAGTACTCTTTTATTTTTTCAAACGCCTTTTGGCAATTTTCATTCCAGACAATTGCCTGGTCTTTTTTCAACAATTTAAACATTGGCTCACACGTGGCAGTTAGGTGAGATATGAACCGGGCAATGTAGTTCAACCTCCCTAAAAAACCACGAACCTCTTTCTCTATTTTCGGTGCTGGCGTTTCTTGTATTGCTTTTATTTTAGCAGGATCAACCTCAATTCCTTTTTCGCTAACAATGAACCCCAGTAGCTTACCGGATCTCACCTCGAAGGTGCACTTATTAGGATTCAGTCTCAGCCTGAATTTCCTAAGCCTCTCAAACAATTTCAAAAGATTCACCAGATGCTCTTCCTCCGTCTGGGATTTGGAAATCTTTTCGTCAACATATACCTCAATCTCTTTATGCATCATGTCATGAAAGAGCATTGTCATAGCACGCTGATATGTTGCCCCTGCGTTCTTCAAACCAAAGGGCATCACTTTGTAGCAGAACGTTCCCCACGGGGTAATAAAAGTTGTTTTCTCCATATCCTCCGGCGCCATCTTAATCTGATTATAGCCCGAAAAGCCGTCCATGAAGGAAAACACAGAGAATTGAGCAGTGTTGTCGACCAACACGTCAATATGAGGAAGCGGGAACTCATCCTTAGGGCTCACCTTGTTCAGATCCCGATAATCAACGCACATCCGTATCTTACCATCTTTCTTTGGTACAGGTACTATATTGGCGACCCAAGGAGGGTAAGTTGTAATAGCTAGGAAACCAGCGTCCCACTGTTTCTGCACTTCCTCTTTAATTTTTACGACCATATCAGGTTTTGTTCTTCTGAGCTTTTGCTTGACCGGTGGACAGTTTTCATGCAATGGCAAGTGGTGAACCACAATATCAATATCTAACCCAGGCATATCTTCATAAGACAAAGCAAAGATGTCACTATACTCTCGAAGCATCTCGACAAGTCTCTGCTTGATATCACTTTGCAGCGCAGCCCCTATCCGGACATTCCTGACAATATCTTCCGAACCCAAATTGATGATCTCGATATCCTCCTGATGAGGCAAAATGATTCTCTCTTCTTGTTTCAACAGACGAGTCAGCTCTTCTGGTAAGTCGTCATCCTCAACAATCTCTTCTTCGGCTTGAAATATCAGGTACTCAAAGTCGAAGCGAGTCATAGGGAGATCTTGATCGGTGTCATCTGCAATATAGATCCTGCAAGAGAAAGGGTTAAATGCTTCAAATGATATGCGAACGAAGCACACGACCACATTGCCATTTTATTGTAAAAATAAACAGAAAAACAGGGATCACAAAATTTGCATGAGGAAAACGCCTTTATTTGATGATTAAAACAAAGCATACACATAAGCAAGTAGGCCCTGAAAATAAATCTCTATGCCCCGGGTAGGACACAGGATTGTACAATAATTGAAAAACAAGGCATTACTGTTTCGGCATCACTTGAATAAAGTCCTGGATAGACCAGTTGCATAGGCTCTGTCCTGAATCGCTGGGCTTGATCCACGACTCCATATCGCAGTCGCTATCGCCTTCTTCACTATCAGACACATCGTTGATTTGTTCAAAACTGACTCCTCCCGGAGTGAACACAATCGGCCCTTTGAATCCCGACTTACCCTGTGAAGAGGATGATGACGACGGGTGATACCCTAAGCTGAACTTGTCTTGCTTAACAGGAATCTCCAAAACTTGACCCCAACCTTTGGTCTCTCCGGCCTGAACTACCGCATGGGCTTCTCTGTACGACGACATAGCCACTTCCGGCCCCTTGCTGATGACAGAAGATTTGCCATTGATCTGTACTCCTTCAAAGGCCTGACACAATGTTTCATGGATCTCACCATCCACTTCGACATACTTAAACGATGACAGGTGACTGACCAGAATGTCTTCCTCCCCACATATAGTGGCAATACTACCACCGACCGCATACTTAAGCTTTTGGTGCAACGTCGATGTCACAGCCCCTGCAGCATGGATCCACTGTCGTCCAAGAAAACAACTATACGCTGGATGTATATCCATGATGTAAAACACTGTGTCAAACACTTTTGGACCGACCTGGATCGGTAAAGTCAATTCTCCGAATACAGACCTTCTCGTTCCGTCAAACACCCTCACCACTAAATCACTTGGCGTGCAGATTACTCCTCGGGTATCTAGCTTCAGCAATGCTTTCTTGGGCAAGACGTTTAAGGATGAGCTAGTGTCAACAAGAACGTAGGACATAACAGTGCCCTTACACTCGACAGAAATATGCAACGCACTGTTATGGTTGCGGCCCCTGGGCGTCAAATCAAAGTCAGTAAAGCCAAGGCCATGCCCCGCATTCACGTGCGCAATCACTCTTTTGAGTTGATTCACAGATATCTCATGGGGTACATAGGCAGCGTCAAGAGCTTTCAACAACGCGTTCTGGTGAGCCTCGGAACAAAGCAGCAATGACAAGATTGATATTTTGGAAGGCTTCTGCTGCAGATGATCGACAATTTTATAATCGCTCTTCTGAATCAATCTCATGAATTCTTCTACATCTTTGGTCAAAGCCTCTTTTTCTTTCTCCTGCGACGGTTCTTCCTCATTGATCTTACCTTTGCCTTTTGTAATTCTTTCAGCTTCTACTTCTGGCGACGTAAAGATTCTGCCACTGCGAGTTATGCCCCCTGCCCCTACAAGATTATCAACGGATCCTACAGGCGGGCTCGACAAGTTAATCTTCTCCCCATTGCAATATACTTCCGCCCAATAATTCCAGGGGATGGCTTTAGTACTCTCATACAGGATAGGTCCAGCTTTGGTAATTGTGATAGTCGGCCTCTTGGGAGGTGCCGATATCGTGACAGTTTTGAATGGTATTGTAATCGTTGCAACTTCACCCGGCTTCTCAACTTTTGCCTCAACAGGCTTATCTTCAGCAGTGCGATCAAATTGCAGCGTACCCTCGTCGATCATCCCTTGAATACCTCTTCTCAAGTTATTACAACCCTCAGGCTGGGCCAAACAATCAACACAATCAGCGTCACACCCAGGGAACACTCCCCCTTTCAGCAATTTTCTTTTGACATAGCCCAAAGGCGTTTTCAATTCGTCCACATTCATAACCAGATTCAGACTGGCATCCTCCAACACAGCACCTACCTTTGCAGTTCCATGAGGTGGCATAAGATTCTTCTCAATATTGGGAGCTTCGTTACCAAAGTTTATAGCTTTGTTATCTATCAAATCTTGCACCTTGTGCTTGAACGCTTGATAATTCTCGATGGTATGATCGGGTGCCCCGGAGTGGAAGTCGCAATGTGCATTAACATCATACCCATAAGGAGGCGTGCCCTTCGGCGGAGCTAGCGTCCTTTTCTCAACAAGCTGCAACTGTAACAAGGTTGGAAGAAGCTGAGCATAAGGTAGCGGAGGCGTGTCAAAAACTCTTTTCACAACCCTATCCCGACCTTGATATCTCTGGGGAGCAGCGTCCTGTCGTCCCTGTTGCTGTTGTGGCTATTGTTGTTGCTGAGGTACAGGGATTGTCACACTGGCGATCTACTGCCTATGCCAATTCCGACTTCTATTCCTTCTCCGATCACCATATACTGCATTGGTATCTCCCTGTCTCTTGTTCCCAAAAACCTTTTTACCACCTCCAGTTGAGGTTGACTCACCCGCTTGAATCTTACCAATCTTAACACCATTCTCGATACATTCCCCCAAGAGTATCAACTCAGAAAAATTACCCGTCGTACAATTAATGAGCCTGTCATAGTACAGTCCAGAGAAAGTTCCCACAAACATATCTACCAACTCCCGCTCTACCATAGGTGGGTGCACCCTGGCAGCTAGCTCACGCAACCTCTGGGCGTATTCTTTGAAACTCTCGTTATTCTTCTGAGAGAGATTTTGGAGCTGGACCCTGTTCGGCGCAAGGTCGCTGTTGTATTGGTAGTGCTTGACAAAAGCTTCTGCTAGTTCCTTCCAGCTACTAACTTGAGCAGGCTCTAACCCCATGTACCATTCCAATGACGGTCCCGACAAGCTGTCCTGGAAAAAATGCATCAGCATCTTTTCGTCATCAGAGTAGGAGGACATTCTTCTATAGTAAGATCGCACGTGAACCCTCGGGCAAGTATCCCCTTTATACTTGTCAAATGTGGGGCTTTGAATTTGATTGGTACCCTCAAGCCAGGGACCAATCCCATGTTAGCCACATCCAGCCCCGTGGCATTCTGATTAGCAAGATTCCTCATCTGTTCTTCCAACAACCTGAACCTTCTATCATTGTCAGCGAGCGCCTCAAAATCCCTTCCTGGAGGAGGGAAAGCTTCTTCCTGGCGATCTTCTCCCCAGTGAGAGTCCTCATTTCCATACTCAGCATAATCAGTATGAGGACCAAAACCAACCTGATTGATCCTAGGACCGTATCCCATATTACTGAAACCTTGATTTCCAGTGCCTGACCCAAAACCAGCATTATGAACGCCCATTCCCATACCATTGTTACTCGCATTGCCAAAACCTGCGTTATCGAAGCCCTGATTACCGTAACCCGGATTTTTGTAACCCTGATTGCCATAGCCTTAATTACCACCAAAACCAGCGTTGCCAATACCAATACCCATACCAGTATTCCCAGCACCGAGACCAGCATTCCCAATGCCAACATTGAAACCAACATTCCCCGTCACATCCACATTCTCAGCTCTGTTATTATTCTGAGTTGTATTAAGGACAACCACCAGCACCGTGTCATCTTCTCGCGGAGTCCTGACCCGAGAAGGATGATTAGCAAAACTGCCATGTAGCACACCCTGACTATCAACCCTAGCAATCAAAGGCTGCACCAGAGTTTGCAGCTGCTCCTTGCCCTTAGCCACAGTCTCCATCACCTGCATGAACTGCGCCATGCGGTCACGCATCTCCTGCATCTCAGTCTGCATCTGGTTCATGACTTTCTTACAGTTACTTCTGGTAGGATAGCGATGAATTCGCTGGTCGGAAATCCTGGAACCTGCATCAAAAGAGAGTTAAGAGAATAGTACAAGGTACCTGCTATGCGAATGATTTATGCAGATGCAAGCGTGTGTTTGTGCGTTAGGGAGATTTTCCCCCGATTCGAGTGCCCGAGTGCAAGTGCTGATAACAAGAAGTCCGGGTATAGCCACTGGAATAACATCTCATATATAGATAAGGCCCACAAGGCAGTAGTACAAAGTCAACGAATACAATGGGAATAGCATGACCTCAACCAACAAGCCTGGTGATGGTCAGCCTACAACGAAAATAAAAACAAAGAGCTACAAAGATAATCAAGTGCGACCGCGGGCACGAAACTCCTCCAACAGCTCTATAGTCTCGGGGTGATCAGGACGAGTGAGTAACCCTTCAACAAGAAAATCTCTCTGTAGGATAGTACACTGGATACCCTCAACTGAATCTTCCCATGCTCCCTAGCCAAAGCAATCCTCTAGCTTTCGCTTCTTGGACTCGAACCTGTGCTTGCGATCCTTCAAGTTAGCGATAGCTTTGTTCAACAAATCCTCAGTGGCGTATCTACGAGCGGTCTCCTCATCAAACCTCTCCTCACTAGCCTTCGCCCGAGCCTTCAATTTGGAGATCTGCTGCTTTAGTTTATCCTCCCTCTCTTTGTTGTTGGCTATGGTGGCATTCCAATGCTAATTAAACTTGGATATTCTTCGATATGCTTCATCCAAGTGCTGCTTCTTAGTGGCCAATACATCGTTGACAGATTTGAAGTCCCGACCCAAACGCTCATGCTCAGCTATCTGCTTAGTCAAACCTGTACCCAACCTGTTCACCAACTCTATTTACCTCTTGAAGGAGTGGACGACTTCATTTCTCTCGCTTCTGATCTGTGCCAACTCTTTCTCTAACTCTTCATTTTCCTTCTTCAGCTCTTCTCTCTCAGCTAACACCTGATTATACTGCTGAATAGACACGGTAGTAGGCTCTTCCACCACTGGAGGGCATTCCTGCATAGCAGGTGGAAAAGGCATCCCTATAATCTCTACTCTGGCTCTGATCCATGTCACATATGGAGCGTAGGCTTGGCTATTACTTTTTCCCAACAATGGTTTCCCTCGTCTACTGATATCATTCCAAGCATGCTGAAGCCTAGATAACATATTCCCTTCTAGAAGACCAGTGAGGTACAGAGATTCTTGCACCTCTTCATCCTTTGGCGGAGCTCTCAAAGCATAACCAAACTGTCTAACAAGTAGAGATGGATTATAGTTGATACAACCCTTTCTTCCAATCAAAGGCACATTCGGAAACCCACTGCAACTGAAAATAACCTCAGTACCCAACATATCTCTATCAAACCACACGATACTCTCTGCTGATAAACTCATCAATCGCTCAGACCACTCAACTGTGGCTGCAGATGAAGCAAAAAGACCCTTCTTGGGTAGTTGACTATCAAACCATCTATAGAA
This sequence comes from Lathyrus sativus, assembly GCA_963859935.3. NCBI lineage: Eukaryota > Viridiplantae > Streptophyta > Magnoliopsida > Fabales > Fabaceae > Lathyrus > Lathyrus sativus. The sequence continues at coordinate 522,667,431 of OZ012739.1, forward strand.
CAAGGGCACGCAGCATGATACATTCTTACCCCTTCTATTCTCATTCTTGTAATGCACGGAATGGTAGACATCTTCAATCAAGGTAGGAACTGGGTTCCCTGATGCAAAGATATGAAAGGCATCTAAGTCCACAAAGTCAGGCATGTTAGGAAATAGAATGATACCATATATGCAGAAAGCAAGAATGGCATTGAACACAATCCAACAACCGTCTTTGGCACACTGTTGGGCTTTCCCAACTAGGAACTGCAAAGAGAAACCAGGAATCCCGTTCCAACTGGACAAGATCAACTCAGAGGCCTCCAGATGAAGAGAAAGAGCAAGATTAGCCAAATTAGGCTCAGCATCCATATGAACAAAAGGCATCTGACTCCTGATAGGCACACCTAATAAATCAGCATACTCCTCTAATATAGGTGCAAGAATGAAGTCCGGGAAAGTAAAGCATCTCAAAGGAGGATCATAGAACTGCAATAAGGCATACAACCCATTCAACTCATACACATAAGGTTTACGAACCAAACTGAGTAGCTTCCCATAAGACTTTCTGAATTCACCTCTCACAGTATCATCTATCAAAACAATCAGACTGGACAACTGAACAACATCTGGAGTGGGGAGCTTATAGGCCGCAGTTTTCCTCAGAGAACCCATAATAGCACAACAGTAGGCAAGAAAACCTGAATCGGGGGATAAGGTACCTGCAACACAGACACACGTTAATGACATGCAAATGAGTATGCAAAATGCAAAATGCAAACATGCAACAGAGGATCAAGATGGCTGCTGAGAAGATCAAAGCTCTGATTCAACACAATCACCACACTGCTCTAATAGCACAACCCTGAGGAGGACCAATAAATACACACTGTCGAGAATAACCACATCTTTGACAATAAGAACCTCTGAACCCAACAACACTGATTCACTGACAAGAAAACCAGGTAGTCTGAAGGTTAAAGTTTCCTGCAATAAACTCGACCCCGCTCACAGGTATGGACCTAAACTGACATAAGTATGGCATCCTATGCGTTCATCAGCGTCACAGACTTTCAAGAAACGATGATACGATACCCAGAAGGTGTGGCATCATCATCTCTTGAAGCGGCCTCACTTAGCTGAATCACAAGTGATCGGTCCCCAGAGTCGACAATCCTCTAAACCAAAAACCCCTCAGACCCAAAGGGCCGAAAAAGAAGTCAACCGGGAGAACCTCGTATGAGCGTGGATTTCATGAGACACTAGTGCCTGCAAAGCAAGCACGCGCCCATTAATTTCCACAACTAATGCTAAGTACACTCAAGCCTGGGTCTGGCTTCTCACTCATCAAATCCCCTTCCCACAACAGCACAAATAATAATCATACTGAAAAATAAAATGCGGACAGTAAATGCGATAAATAAAACCCAACAGGTAAACACACAAGCGCTAGGATTGACTCGCATAGGGAACCGTTGGAGTCCCCAGCAGAGTCGCCAGTTGTCGCTACTGTGAAAAAACGAGGCCGACAATGACAAAAGAGTCGCCACCTTTCGTTATTTATCCCTCAGAGCGGGAAAGGAAACGATCGGAAAAAACCTGACGCAAAAGGTATAAGACAAGGTCATCGTAACCAATGTCTGGATTCGGGAGTCGGTTACGCAAGGGGAAGGTATTAGCACCCCTCACGTCCATCGTACTCGATGGGATCCACGCTTGTTGTGTTTATATGACAGGTTTGTTACATCTATCTACACTAAAGGTCTGGTCTGAAAAGAAAAGAAAATGACTCGGCAAAGCGTCACTCTCTATGCCTACGTATTCCCGTCTGGAACGAGAAATCAGAGTCAACGTAGTTCGCCTAACTACGGGGGAAGGTTGCTCGCCGAGATATCGCATCTCGTGCCTACGTACTTTCACACAGCATGAAAGATCAGAGAAAACGTAGTTCGGGACACAAGAGACACATGTTTGTCTTTTTTATCTGAGTAAGGTTAACAGACGGTTCCAACAGTTGGTGTATGCAGCTCGACCACTAGAGACTTAGGCATTTACCGTTTGCGGTAGAACCGAGAGTTAACAGAACTCTCCTTCTGAAAAAGGTTTCCAGGGATTAGAGGTCCAAGCGGACAAAAAGAGTTTGACCTTTGTTTTCTGTTTTTTAGAGAAGTGTCTTTTATGGATGTCTGCAACTGATATCGCACTAGAGACTATGACCTGAGAGTGAATGTGTCGCATGTCACCCAAAGGGTGCCATACTAAACATCCAGACTGTTGAAAATAAACTCTCCAACAATCCTTTCTCAGATAGCTTGAGGCTCGTAACGTACGACATCAATTAACCTTTATTACTGTATTTTGATTTTGTTTGCAGATGAGAAGATAAACGGACTCTCTACAGGGGACAGGCTTCTTGGCATCTGTCAACTTGCGCTCGGCCTCGTATCGGCGACAGGCTTCTTCTTCAAGCTCTTCGTTCTTCACTTTGACCTGTTCTTCTAACTGAGCAATCTGTGTCTTCAGCTCTCCTTCTCGCTCCTTGCGCTTGGTCATAGTGAGATCCCAGTGTTCTCTGAATTTGACTAGCTTTGTGTAGGCCCTTTCCAGCTCTTGCTTCTTGGTGGACAACACACTACTAACTGAGTCGACATCTAACTCCAGACGCTTCTTGGTTTCAGTCAATTCCAATAGCGTAGCCTTCAGATGTTTCAGAGTTTCAGCCTGTTGCTTAGAAATATATCCTGTTTCAATATTTTCATGCCGAAGCTGGGCATTCTCCTGCTCTAAAGCCTCTTTAGCCCTGGCTAGCTCTTCCTTCTCCGCCATCAGCTGCTTGTAAACCTGAATGTCCACAGTGGTAGGCTCCTCTACCGGAGGAGGATGCAATGGCTGAACCGCTGGATACGGCATAAGGAACTTCACAGCTCGCTCACGAATCCATTCTTCATATGGGCTAGGACCTCGAGTATCCCCTCTGCTACCTGAAAGCTTCCCTCTCTTGTGCAAGTTTTTCCAGGCTCTCTCAAGTTTAGTCAGCATCTCTTTCCCAATTGCCCCGGTGAGATACAGAGATTCCTGTATCTCCTCGGGCTTTGGCGCTCCTTGAGGTATGTACCCAAATTGCTTGATCAATAAGGAAGGGTTATAGTTGACACAACCTTTCCTTCCTATTAACGGAACATTCGGGAATCCTTCGCCTTTGAGTATGACTTCAGCTCCAAATACTTCTTTAATGACCCATACCACGTTCTCAGCAGTTAATCCCATTAAGCGCTCGGGCCATCCTAGAGAATTGATAGACGTGACAAAAGGGCCCGACTTAGGCAAATGACTGGTGAACCACCTGCATAGGAGAGGTACACAGCAAGACACATTCCTTCCTCGTCGCTTTTCATTCTGGTAATGAGTTGAATGGTGGATGTCTCCCAGCAAAGTAGGAACTGGGTTTCCCGCAGCCAAAATATAGAAGGCATCTGAATCAACAAAATCAGGAATGTTCGGGAACAACACGATGCCATACACACATACAGCAAGGATAACGTCAAAAACATCCCATTTACCCTTCTGGGCATACTCTCGAGCCTTATCCACTAAGACGTCCAACGGAAATCCCCATACGTCTCCTCTTCTGATCATCTTCCCAGACAACTCAGACTCTTTCAAGCACAGGATGGCAGAAAGCTCAGCCAGCTTAGGCTCAGCGTCCGGACGATAAAAAGGCATCTGCTCACGGATCGGTATATCCAGAAGTGCAGAGTACTCCTCCAGGGTAGGAGCCAAAACAAAGTCGGGAAATACAAAACACCTGAGCTCCGCGCCGTAGAACTGTAACAGAGTATAGATGCCGCTGGTCTCGTAGACAGATGGCTGATAAACGTAAGTCAGAATCCTCCCATATCTCTTTCTGAAGTCACCCATTCCTCTCTTCTTGGCAATAACAATCAATTCTAACAATGGACTGATATTCGGCGACGGAAACTTATAGGGCAATACTCTCTTCAGGTTATCCATGTCTTGCTAGGAACAAACACCAGAACTGGAAGGGAAAATATGTACACACACGTTAGTTGAATGCAGATGGTAATGCAATGATGCAATATGATAAATAATGCAATCTGCGAACACAGGGCTATGCTGTAGCCTGAAGAGGAATATCTCTGTGATCAGGAACAGAAAACCATCACGGTCATCAGAATCTCAGGACATTAACTACCATCTGATACTCGAAATATCAATCCCCCGGTAAGAAAACCATCTGAACCTCTGTATCTGACGAGAATACCATCTGATAATAACCTCAACCTCAGATAAGAAACCCATCTGACCCAGACAACACAACTGGAGATGAATCAAGAACACCATCTGATAACTACTGAATCATGGTTTCTGAAGGCCAGTTTTCCTGCAATAACCCAGTCCCTCTCACAGGTAGGATAAACCTAATCCACGGACAAAGGTACGGCATCCTATGCGGTCATCAGCGTCACAGACTTTCATGAGTGACGATATGATTCCCAGAAGGAGTGGCATCATCAAGTCATGAAGAGGCCTCACTTAGCTGACTTCCAAATGATCGGTCCCCAGAGTCGACAACCCTTACGTCTGGACTCCTCTCAGATCCTCAGGACCGGAAAGGAGCACCTCTGCAAGAATCTCGTCTGAGCGCAGATTTTCGTAGGGAACTGTGCCTGCTCAGCAGACAGGTTCGTCTACTACTTCTCCGCAACTATATCTAGGTGTGTACTCAAGCCCAGGTCCGGCTTTTCACTCACAGTAACCTCCCTCTGCCCACAGCAATAATCATGATAATATAATGCTGGAAAATAAATGCGGAAAGGTAAAGGTACAGAAAAGTAAAGTGCAGAAAAGTAAAACACAATATGCACAATACCCAACAAATAAACACCCAAGCGCTAGGATTGACTCGCGTAGGGGATGGGAAACGGTCCCAGCATAAGGGATGGGAAAAGTCCCTAGATGCTATAGGTCCCCAGCAGAGTCGCCAGCTGTCGCTACTGCGAAAATCGGCGCCGGCTTGACAGGAGAGTCGCCACCGTGCGTTATTTATCCCTCAGAGCGGGAAAGGAAACGCTCGAAGTAAACCTCGCAAAGACGGGAAAAGGTATGGTCATCGCAACCAAAACCTGGATTCGGGAGTCGGTTACGCAAGGGGAAGGTATTAGCACCCCTCACGTCCATCGTACTCGATGGGATCCACGCTTGGTGTTTATAGGTAAAAGGGTGTATTATCTATCTACGCTAATGGCTGGTCTGAAAAGAAAATAAAAGGACAGGACTCGACAGAACATACGGTGTTCTGGGCCTACGTATTCCCTCGTGCAATGGGAAAGTCAGAGTCAACGTAGTTCGACTTCCTACGACTAAACGGGGGAAAGGTTGCTCGCCAGGACATCGCGTCCTGTGCCTACGTACTTTCATCTGAAATGAAAGATCAGAGCAAACGTAGTTCGGCTAACTACGGGTAAACAGGGGCTCTCACACAGCAGTGAGAAAACAAACTGGTCTCTAAGGCTCGGGAACCTACAACTACGATCTGGTCTCGAATGCACTCGGGCAAGAGAAAAGGATAACAATTAGTCGTTAGCGGGAAAGTCTCAATCGCACAGCCGCGAGAGAACAAAGGTTAGTCGTTAGTGTGCTCGCTAGGATATCGCATCCTATGCCTACATATCTTCGTCTGGAACGAAGAATCAGAGCAGCTGTAGTTCAGCTAACTACGGATCAAGCTACTCAAAAGCTCCTACAGAAAGGAAGGGGAAACCCTAGAACTATATCTGAGAAACAAGGGAATCTATCTACTGCTATCACACCTGGTTGACCATCCTAATGTCTATCATAACAACTCCGCAGCGGAGAAGTCAGAGCTCCTAAGGGATCATGGCAACAGGATTAAACAAACAAGAAACTGCAACGTAAATGAATACTGAAAATATGCATGAATGCAACAACTAAACACACAAGGCACAGAGGCCGCAAACCACAAAGGCAAGGGAGCTCAGCTCTACCGAATACCAACAAGCAAAGCCACGCAATAACAAACAAGCAGAAGGAGGACCACCTCAACTTCTCATGCACACAAAGTCTACTTCTAAGATGCACCTACTCAGAATTATCTAGATGAATACCTAAGTCTAATGCAACATAACATCATACAAGTCAAACAACACAAAGAGACTAACCCTGAGCAGGGCCTTCAACAAACCTGAAACAACTCCTAATCTATCTCTAAACAGAACTCTATGCAAAACCCTAAGCAGGGATCTAAGCAACAACTTCTAATCAAAGCCCTAAGCAGGAGGAATCAATCCCAGTCTCCAAGCTTCAGAATAAGCTTACCAGAGAAAGGAAGCTAAGCAGGCAAGCTCATAGTGCTTTCCTCAGGAAAGTACCAGGAGATTACTACTCAGGAGTCATATCCTATGCGGCTCGACAACTGTGATCAGTTTACATCCCTCCTCAGGAGAGATTAAACTCACATGAAGGCTCCGGCGTCACTGGATACTTGGGAAAGAACCTATATGCACTAAGGGAACTAAGTGAGCAGGCTCATAGGACCTTCCTCAGGAAAGTACTAGGAGACTGACACTTAGGAATTGTACCCTACGTGGCTCAACAACTGTGATCAGTTTACATTTCTCCTCAGGAGAAATTAAACTCACAAGTTGGCTCCAACATCACTGGATACTTAAGAAATCCTAGACAAACTACTGGAACTAAGTGAATAGACCCCTAGGACCTTCCTCAGGAAAGTACTAGGAGGCTGACACTTAGGAATCGTATCCTACGTGGCTCAACAACATGTGATCAGTTCATATTCCTCCTCAGGAGGAATTAAACTCACAAGTCGGCTCCGACATCATTGGATACTTACGAAAGAGGTGAGAAGGAAGGATGAAAGTCATTCATAGTGCCTTCCTCAGGAAAGTACCATAAACTCCCTTCAAACTTCAGGATCTCGAACCTCACAAACAGACAACCAGCTCCTAGACTAAGCCTCAATCCAATGCAACCCTGCAAGCTCCAACAGGACCTCCATCAGCTCCCACCTTCAGGAAGAATCCACAGGCCAACAAACTACAAAAGACTATCTCTGAAGTTCAACCACAGTTGAACTCCAAAGTCAGAAGTCATCAAGACTTCCCCTATCTTCAGGCTCAGACAAATCACAGCAGAACACCCTACAAAAATCTATCAAAAATCTACGGGGAAACCTACATGGCTCTAGGGTAACATACTAAAAAATCAGAACAAAATTCAACACCAGATGAAAGAAATAAAATCAGCAACACAGATATATCCACAGACCAATTATTCAACATCAATAACAGTGACAAAATGCAATTAAAATAAAAATGCATGATTGAGCTAATATTTCTGCACTATAAAATTCTACACTGAATCACGAGTCTACAGAAAAAAGAACGGAATTATTTGACTAAATCTACCATTTTTTATGAATTTTCTAATGATATGCATGCATTAAAATATAAAAAGCAATCAATTAAAAATGGAAAATATGCACAAAAATAGGAAATAAAAATAAAATGCCATTTTTATTTTGATTTAATTTTCTTAACATTTTTTATGAAATGGATGAAAAAAGAATTATTGAAAAAAACATTTATTTACAATTTATTATGAATTTTTAATATGAAAATATAAAAGAAAAATCAAAAATAAAAGAAAGTAAAATGGAGGGGGTTTAAACAGCAACAGATTCTAGTTATTCTACACTGGGCCCATATTCTGGGGGTACTAAAAGTAATAGGGCGCAGGGCCCAGGACTTAAACAACTAGCAAACTCAGAAAAGAAAACAAAACGCCCTGGGGGGTGCCATGAGCAAATTTTGGCAGTTATTATCTTAATGGGCTCACGCCCAGGGGGTGCAGGAAGTAAATTGGGGCTTAAGGCCCAATCCACTCCACTCAGGTCTCTCACACACGCTGGGGGGACAAGCAGTTTGGGGGGTGTGCGTCAGAAGCCACGCTTGGGCCTAAGCCCAATCCACACAAACCCTAATCCAGTTACAGTTAGACAAAACCAACATCATCCCCCAAATACTCTGGTACTGTTCATCCTCACCTCTCAACCCTAACGCCGCTCTATTCATCTTTCTCCTCTCCCTCATCCCTCTCTGCAACAAGCTCACACCACACTCTGAAGCCCTCGTACCCCTCTCAAGAAACCTCAATCCACCATCAAACACATTATCAAGATTAATCCCAGCATCAAACAACACCACGCACCAAATCCATTCCTAAAAGAAAAAAAAACCCTAACTAATCTATGCATCGTTGAAAACAACACACTCTAAAGAAGAACATGCAAGGAATTTCAGAGAGGCATACCTGAGTTAATGCGAGCGGAAACAAGGATCTATGAAGATCTATTATATCAGGCGTGCGTTGTTGAAGGACGGAGACGTTACGAATCTGAAGCAGATGGATCTTGAAGATCCTTGAATCTAGTGGATTTCTGGAAAGCTTGCTTGCAGATTGAGCGTGATTTGACGTTTCTGGGAACCTTGCTCAAAGATTGTTGGATGTCTGAGTGGATTCTGGAGATCTTCGAGGGAGGAGGAAGGTTTGATACTGTTCTGGAGAAGTTGATGAAAATTGATGTTGGTGAACGAAGGATTCTGGAAAAAATTGATGGAGTATGAAGTTCAATGGTGGTTTCTGGGAATTAGGGTTGAAGGTGATGAGTTTCTGGAAATTTTGGTTGAAGATGATGACGATTTGAGTTGTTCTGGAAATTATGGATGAGGATGATGAAGGTTCAATGGAGGGGATCGGAGGAAGAGGATGAAGATCTGGGGAATTTGGTGTTTGCAGATTCCGGTGGCCGGAGTCTGTTGGCGGTGGCCGGCGGTGGGGCTACGGCTGATGCATGGCCGCCGGTGGCGTTCTGGTGGATCTCCGGTGAGGGATGTGGGTAGGACAGATGGCGCGCATGCGCAGAGAGAGAGAGTGAGTGGGGGACACGTGTGGGGTCGTTCTCAGTGGCGTGGCGTGATCAGCGCAGAAAACGTGGGGCCTCCTTCTGCGCAACACGTGGCGCTTTTATACCCTGATAGTTGCTAGAACTTTCCAGAAACTTCTGGTGTGCGCTGGACTTTGGACTGACTTGGATTATCTCTCTGGACTTTTTGCTGAGATATGGGCCTTACCAAAAAAACACCCCCCTGGGCCCAATACGAAAAATGAATGAAAAACTGAAAAAACTGTATTAAAACAATTAACTAGACCTAATTAACTCTAAAAAAAGATTAAAACTCATATTAATCTAATTAAACCTAAACAAACAATTAACCTAATTAAATTCTAAAAAGAGATCAATGCTCTAATTAATTCTATATCTCTAATTAAATCTAAAAAAATCAATTAACCTAATTACTCTAAAAAGCAATTAATTCTCTATTAAACTCTAAAAAATGATTAAAAATCTAATTAATTCTATATTATCCTAATTTTCTATTAAAATTCTAAAAATGATTTAAAAACAATTAAACCTATTATTAATAAAAGAAAACTATATTATTTTCTATATTATCAAAAAAACTATTAAACCTATTTAAAATCTATAGAAAAATTCTACAAATGATTAAAATCTATTTAAAATATTCTATAAAATTCTAAAAAAGAGAATTAAGCTATTAAAATATTCTAAAACCCTATTTAAATTCCAGAAAAATCTATAAAGCCTGTTAAAAATTCACAAAAAGTCTATAAAAATCCTAAAAATGCAGATGAACGCAAATGACTCCCATAAAAGCGCACGAGACCAGATTGAATCGAACGGAGATCCCCGGGCATCAGAATATCCCAAAATCACTGAAAAATCACCGAGGAGCGCACAATTTCCCGAAAATAAAACCCCGATAATCTGGACTGGGTCTGCCATATCTGATAGACAAAAATCAAGCTGTAAACTCTGATATCCCCTGCTTGTGCACAAAAATCATACATCTGAGCTGCGAATATGAATTTAAACCATGAGTCAGATAGGAAAACCAGTTGGTCAAATTTTAGGGTGCAACAGCTGCCCCTATTCAAGCGACTTGGACCTGAAGGGTTTGAAGAGCACTCAGCCTTCAAACATTCAGAGGTACGAGACGGTTGAATACAAATAAAACCCGAAAATTTGCCAACCGCGAGCATATACTGTTAACTGCTTGGAGAATAGAGTCCAGAAAACCGAGTCCAGTCATTGCGGCACCAAAATGATCAATCATCTGATAGAGAACTCCTGATTTGAATACCTGTTGCTTGTGATACCCCATATAACAAACCCTGATGTTTGCAACAACATACCTGATTCTTTCACATTGCCTACTGATAGGCAGGAAGAGAAATATACTCACATCGCCCAAAGATGGACGGGAAGACACCATTATTGAATACTCACCTCGTCTAATGATAGACGGAAAGACAACATTAATCTCCATATTCGCATCGTCTAAGGGTAGACGGAATCATCCTGATTGATGAACAAATCATTATTCACATCGTCTAAGGGTAGACGGAATCATCCTGATTGATGAACAACTCATTATTCTCATCGTCTAAGGGTAGACGGAAAGAAATAATCTCTGAATTCACGCTGTCTACTGACAGACGGGAGAAAACCTTAATCTCCATACTCACATCGTCTAAGGATAGACGGAAAGACACCAGAATCTCCATACACACATCGTCTAAAGATAGACGGGAAGTCACCATAACGCAATTCAACACCATCCTTTGAATTTCAGAATCCTTCTGTCTACGGGAATTGATGGAGAAGTCAATATCCTTGAAGGGGCCGCATCGTCAGTATGGACCGACGGTAAGAAAAACCACCTTTTAAGGAACCATGTCGTCAATAAGAATCGACAATCACGAAAACTGAACATTCTTCGAAGAGCTTCGACATCAATAGGGATTGATGGTCAGAAAAGTCTTTCTTGAACGTCATCTCATCCAATAACCAGAAAGAGAACCGATATTCAAAATCACTTTGAAACCCCTCAACAACTAAGGATAGCCGGAGAAGACTCGCTGGGGAAACACCTCATCATATGTATGATCTGGCAATAAGAAACCCGCTGAACAGTAGCTCGAAACTTCACATCGTCTGCTGACAGACGGAAAGGAAAGCTACTTATTAGAACAGCTCTATTTTGAGCTCCATTGAAAATCAACCCAAAACTTCACATCGTCTACTGATAGACGGTAAGGAAAGCATATCCTGGGGAAACCCCTCCCGGCAGCCCTACTGTGACCATCCGCAACTTCACATCGTCTATGGATAGACGGAAAGAAAACCACATTCGTACTCAAAACGTCTAATGATAGACAGAGACATCCACTCATTGGAGGAACACATCGTCAATATGAATTGACGGGAAGAAAAGCTTGTCAACATCAGATGACTGCTTGCTTAAAGCATAATCGTTGTAAGATCTGATACAAATAATCTGCTGAACTGTCTGAATACTGTTGCTGGATAAATGTCCCTGAACTGATCACAGAGTAATTCACGCGCCATATGAGGCTGATAGAAAACCTAACTTATGCTCCGTATGCATATGCAAATGCTTTAATCTTTCTACAACGTAATGCTCCATTCCAGATGGAAATGCTACGCATTTTGACGATGATATGCAAGTATGATGCAAATATGATGCATGCAATATGCTAGCAGGCTCGAGCTGCCAGAGAAGGCCGGGTACAGAGAACCACTTCAGCAAAATAAATGCTGAAGGCGAGGCCACTTCGCTGGGGATAAACTGGATATCACTGAATCGTCCTAGCAAAATAAACGCTGGGGATATTGAGGACTTAACCGAACACCTCGACGAAGTAATACCCTGCTGGGGAACATAACTCCGCTGCTAAATAGCAGATGTGCTGAATATGATTAGACTCTTCTGGGAATAGCTTACCCATACCAACGGCAAATTTGACTTTGCTGTAGAAAATGGAGGGAGTCTTCCCGCGTACCGACGAAGCTCGGATTCGGAAATTGATGCGCCAACACGGATGGGTTTCACAGTAATCGCAAACTTGGATTTGAGCTCTTAAGCCATCTTACTGGGTCAGGTACACCTGACGCTGGAAAATATTCTTCCTGAATACACAGCCTTGAAGAGTCAAGGGATGGTGACACGACCTCCCGCATTCATCTTCGCTCTCGAAAATCGACTGCATCTGCTCGAATAACCCTGAATGGCCTTGCTGATACAGAGAACAACAATCCTTATGCTCCAGCTTATAGGACATCTGCGGGGATAGCCCTTGAAAGAGAATCTGCAAATTTGTTGCCCCGATGGTCTGATATAACGTGCCTCAGCGTTCTGATCTTCTGAGATACTTCACCTTGAATGCTCCTCGCACAAACCTTTGCGCGCTTAAGGTGGTCTGCCCCTGACTGCAACCCCTTGATTATCTGATTCAGAGTAGCACCTCCTGACTACGACGCATTCACCGAATCTCAACCTGATTGCCCCAGAATAACTGACTTCGAGAAGCTGACCCGACTGGGAATCACAATAAAGCTTGCCCCTGCTCTCGGAACATTCGGGCGCTCCACATTCTATCTTGACCATACTTTCCATTGTAGGAAGCTTTTCTGCTGTCAAGCGCTTACTCGCAAGTAAAACAAGTTGTTCTGCATAAATGATGTATTAATGCAACACATATGACAGCTTTGACATCCAATCTGTTCACTGGGAAAAAGGAAAAACAGTTTATGGCATATGATGCACAAAACATTTATCAACATCAGTATCAACATGGTAAGAGGAACCTTTTAGGAGTCAGAATCGACACGACCTTTACCGGAGTATGCTTTCGAAACACCCTGCTTCAATTAGGTCTTTTGAAGGTTGTAACGTGGTCAGGTTCATGGTTTTGAAAGAAAGGATAAAGGCTCAAAGTTTACTTTAACCCACCCATTCTCCTTGATGTTCTCCCATCCTACGTTCAGCTAATTCGACCTTAGCGCTCACCTCTCAGAGGTTGAAAGATAGGAATGATAGTTCGAGAAACTTTTGGATTTTGGAGTGACAGCCACTCACTTCTTTCGTCTTTGACACTTGAGGTCACACGACTCGTATTTCATCGAGGATTTTTCTTTTGATCCTTTTCGTCTTTTCTTTTTCATATCCCTAACTTTTGCCTGGACTGACTCCTTTTGAGTTTCTTTTGATTTTTTAGTCCAGCGGGATGCCCTCATTTTTGCCTAAGTCATTTGTTTTGAATTTTTCTTGACTTAGCGGGCTTTTGACTCTTCTTTTTTCGTTTTTTCGAACAAGTCGTGTGACATTGGTTGTCTGACTCTTTGGGAATGATGTGGCTGTCCCACTCCTGATTGAACCATTGTGGTCTTTTAGGCACGACCTCTAGGGGTGTGATTGATCCTCGAACGGACACTCCTTTTGCAATCTGGACGCTCAGTCAAATTAGCTAACACCTACCCTGCCCCAGGTTATGATTGAGGGTTTTTCGTTCACAGAAAGAAACTCCTACTACAAGGCTCAAAGGGGTTGACAAGGGATTATCTTCCTTATATCTCCGGTGTTTAGGGATTTGAAACAATGCCTGTACATCATCAGCAGGTTCTTTTTCAAAAGCATACAATCGGAAGTTGCATGTCGGTCATTTTCGTCATCCTCCCCAAATTTTTCTTAACCAGGCATTGGACATTTGCAAAAACAGTTAGTGAACACGACTGGATTTAATCAAAACCATGCATATTTATTTCATTATCATCAATTTGAATGAAAACAACAAGTTTTACAAACAAGCTTACAAGTTCAAACAGGAAAGCAACTACAAATGACAAGCTAAAACAAAGGAAATATGCTAGCTTCTGAGAACCGGGCTTCCATATCTGCCCTGCTGCTGAACCAGCTATCTTTATTAGAGGCAATTCGGCGCTATCCTGATCTGCTTTCAATGACTCAAACAAATTATAGAGCCCTTTCTCCTTCATTCAGATGATTTGGGGACCTCTCTGCCCGAAGCTGATTGCTGCACTGTCAAGCAAATCCTGCACTTTGTGCTTAAAAGCATGGCAACCTTCTATATCGTGACCCGGGGCTCCAGAATGAAACTCACAGTGCTTGCTTGCGTCATAACCAAACGGGGGAGTTCCCGTTATTGGTGCCAGAGTTCTTGTCTCTACCAGATTCAATCTCAACAATGTCTGCAACAACTCGGCATATGTTGAGGGAGGCTTCTCAAACACTCTTCTCGACTTGCCGCCCTGGAATCTTCTTTGAGTTTGCTGTGCCCCCTGCTGAGGCTGCTGCTGCTGGTATCGGGTTGACCCTTGAACACCCTTTGTATCAAATGCAACATTGGTTTCTTGACCTTCAATATACTGAACACTCTCCTTATGCTTAACCATTTTCTTTCTTAGATCTGCCCCAGGAATAGGCAACAGTTGTGGGCCTGGAGATTCTGACACCATGGAATCCAGGATACGCTTCTGACCCACTGCAGCTTTGGAAACATCTGTCATCTTAGCATCGACTGAGACAGGAGCAATATGCACAGCTACGCCGCCCGGCGTGAATTCAATATCGTGCGAGTCAATCAGGTCTTGAACATTGTGCTTAAAGCATGACAACCCTCGATGTCATGTCCGAATGCCCCGGAATGAAATTCACATTGCTTACTGGCATCGTACCCTTGAGGAAATGCCCTCGTTGGTGGTGCCAACGTTCTCTTTTCAACCAGATTAAACCTCAATAAGATCTGCAAGAGCTCCGCATATGCCATAGGTGGTGCCTCAAATATTCTCCTTGGCTTCCCTTCCTGGATCCTCTGTTGAGCCGGATGTATTCTCTGTTGCTGCTCAGGTTCCACATGCACCGGTGGCACGAGCTTCTTCATTGCGGCTTCAAGTAGCTGATCGTCTTCTTTCCTAAGCACGTTCTTGACTACCTCCATGATCAAGCTCATTTGGGTCTTCAGCTGACTGTTCTCCTCTTTGAGAATCTTCTGCTCCAGACGCATCTCTTGCATGTCTTTCATCATCTGCCCCAGCTGGCTTTGGACTTCGCTCAATTCAAACTGATTCTGTTCCATATCTCTGAAGGAATTCCTGCAACAAACTGGATGCTGAAGAAATAAGACCCACGGTTCTGATATACCTGTTAAAAAATAATGCAATGCGTAGCAAACAAACACACATTCATAACGCGACAAAGAGAAACTCAAACTATAAACACACAGACGAATATCTCCCACACATGTACAACCAACAAAATCAGCAAGTAAGCACAACTGAGTCTGAATATAACGACCCCAGCCAACAATCCTGGTGGTGGTCGACAAATACTGATGCACAAAAGCTAAACGGGTTAGGCAGAGAAACAGATGCGACACCCGGCATAGAAACTTCTAGAAACTTTCCCCATATTCAACTGAACTCTCTGATTGACAATCCTCGGAGCACACACTTCCTGCGGAGTCTTCCATGACATTAACTGACGAACCCCCACAACTGGAAGATGGAAAATCATTAATCTGAACACAACCCTGAGGCGTGATGCAAATACGGCTAGAGTCTAACAGATCCTGAACCTGACTTCTAAGCACTTTACAATCATTGGTTGAATGCCCCTGTGCCCCAACATGGTACTCACAGCGGGCGCTGGTGTCAAAACCTGGAGGATAAGGTGGAATTACCGGCTTAGTCTCTTTCGGCACTATCAATCTACTTCTGACCAGATCTGGCAACAACTGACTGTACGACACCGGTAGCTGAGTAAACTGCCTTTCAGGCTTCCTTGGTCTTCGTGGAGCATGCTGACGCGATCGGCGATAGGATGATCGTTGACTTGAAGTGTCTGAAAACTGATCCTGAGATGCTAGAGATTCTGAGATGGCGTCATCTCCTTCCCACTTTTCTTGAGAACTGACAACTGACTCAATCTTATTAACTGGGATGTAAGGAACACCTCGAAACTTTCCACTCCTGAGTCCTCGCTCAACAATCTCTCCCAGCCTCATCAGGCCCACAAAGTTTGTGCAACTGAACAATTTGTCAAAATAATGGCCTTTCAGAGTACCCAAGAAGATGTCAACCAGTTCTCTTTCCGGAAGCGGTGGTCGAACACTAGCAGCCAATTCCTTCCATCTTCGCAGATACGCTCTGAATGATTCATTCTCCGCTTGAGACAATTCTTGTAGATCTACGAGACTAGGAGTCAAATCCAAGTTGTAATCGTACTGCTTCATGAAAGCTCTGGCTAAATCCACCCATGATCGAATCTGATTACTTTCCAATTGCATATACCATCTCAACGATGCCCCAGTCAGGCTATACTGAAAGCAATGGATCATCAACTTGTCATTTCGCACAAACGAAGTCATCCTTCGACAGAACATCATCAAATGCAACTTCGGACAGCTATCTCCCGTGTATTGTTCAAATTCCGGCATTTTGAACTTGTACGGCAACACGAGGTCAGGGACCAAGCACATGGCTACAGCATCTAGGTTAACGGCATCTTTCGCTTCCAAGGCTTTCATTTGCTCTTCCAACACTCGGAGTCTTCTACCATCGTCAAGAGCTCTTGGATCTACTAACCCGGTCATTGGAATATCTCCCCGGTAATTCATCGCAGGGAAAGCAACACATTGATTGTTAACAGGAGGATAACGTTCATTTCGGACAAGAAACTGCTCATGCTGATCTCTGTTCTCAACAGCAGGCTGCACAACTTGGGCTGCAGTTAGATTGTTCGCTTGCGGGAAGTCCTCCATAAAATCATACTGATGGTTGGGCGCCATAGTAAACCCTCCCTGGGTATTAGGAGACTGGAGATTGCCTTCAGACATAGCCACCAACTACCGGTAACTGATTACGCTGCTTGATTCTGCTCAAATCCGCTTCAGCCCCTTGGTCGTCTTCGACACTCCATTCTTGCCTCAAACAATTCCCCGAGAATCACCTTCTGGTGAAAACAAAGGTTGGATAAGTGCTTTGACCTGCTAAATGCTATGCAATATGATTTATGCAAACAGAAATACAAGAATGCTAACGTGCATGTGTGCATTGGAGATATTTTCCCTCCAATTCCAGTGTCAGTGGTAGCAAGACGAGATGAACCATAAAGACAATATTTAGAAGAACCCTCATATATTGATTAGAATAACAGTCTTGTCCAGAAATTACATAACTATGCTCCATACAGCTGATATGACAAAGAGGATCCCAGCCAACATGCCTGGTGGTGATCTCAACATACAGAATACAAGAGAAATCAAATACGGGTACGGTTGCGGAAGTCTTCGACCATCTTCTTTGTCTCTGCGTGATCTGGTTGATAAATCAAACCTTCTATCAGTCGATCCCTCTTCCTGACTGTCCCCTGGATGTCTCTGACAAAGTCTTCCCAAGCCTTATCATTAGCACCATCCCCTGGTTTGGGTCTCTTGGCATCTGCTCTATGCTGGAGATCTTCCAAATTCTTCATGGCATCTGTCAACTTGCGCTCGGCCTCGTATCGGCGACAGGCTTCTTCTTCAAGCTCTTCGTTCTTCACTTTGACCTGTTCTTCTAACTGAGCAATCTGTGTCTTCAGCTCTCCTTCTCGCTCCTTGCGCTTGGTCATAGTGAGATCCCAGTGTTCTCTGAATTTGACTAGCTTTGTGTAGGCCCTTTCCAGCTCTTGCTTCTTGGTGGACAACACACTACTAACTGAGTCGACATCTAACTCCAGACGCTTCTTGGTTTCAGTCAATTCCAATAGCGTAGCCTTCAGATGTTTCAGAGTTTCAGCCTGTTGCTTAGAAATATATCCTGTTTCAATATTTTCATGCCGAAGCTGGGCATTCTCCTGCTCTAAAGCCTCTTTAGCCCTGGCTAGCTCTTCCTTCTCCGCCATCAGCTGCTTGTAAACCTGAATGTCCACAGTGGTAGGCTCCTCTACCGGAGGAGGATGCAATGGCTGAACCGCTGGATACGGCATAAGGAACTTCACAGCTCGCTCACGAATCCATTCTTCATATGGGCTAGGACCTCGAGTATCCCCTCTGCTACCTGAAAGCTTCCCTCTCTTGTGCAAGTTTTTCCAGGCTCTCTCAAGTTTAGTCAGCATCTCTTTCCCAATTGCCCCGGTGAGATACAGAGATTCCTGTATCTCCTCGGGCTTTGGCGCTCCTTGAGGTATGTACCCAAATTGCTTGATCAATAAGGAAGGGTTATAGTTGACACAACCTTTCCTTCCTATTAACGGAACATTCGGGAATCCTTCGCCTTTGAGTATGACTTCAGCTCCAAATACTTCTTTAATGACCCATACCACGTTCTCAGCAGTTAATCCCATTAAGCGCTCGGGCCATCCTAGAGAATTGATAGACGTGACAAAAGGGCCCGACTTAGGCAAATGACTGGTGAACCACCTGCATAGGAGAGGTACACAGCAAGACACATTCCTTCCTCGTCGCTTTTCATTCTGGTAATGAGTTGAATGGTGGATGTCTCCCAGCAAAGTAGGAACTGGGTTTCCCGCAGCCAAAATATAGAAGGCATCTGAATCAACAAAATCAGGAATGTTCGGGAACAACACGATGCCATACACACATACAGCAAGGATAACGTCAAAAACATCCCATTTACCCTTCTGGGCATACTCTCGAGCCTTATCCACTAAGACGTCCAACGGAAATCCCCATACGTCTCCTCTTCTGATCATCTTCCCAGACAACTCAGACTCTTTCAAGCACAGGATGGCAGAAAGCTCAGCCAGCTTAGGCTCAGCGTCCGGACGATAAAAAGGCATCTGCTCACGGATCGGTATATCCAGAAGTGCAGAGTACTCCTCCAGGGTAGGAGCCAAAACAAAGTCGGGAAATACAAAACACCTGAGCTCCGCGCCGTAGAACTGTAACAGAGTATAGATGCCGCTGGTCTCGTAGACAGATGGCTGATAAACGTAAGTCAGAATCCTCCCATATCTCTTTCTGAAGTCACCCATTCCTCTCTTCTTGGCAATAACAATCAATTCTAACAATGGACTGATATTCGGCGACGGAAACTTATAGGGCAATACTCTCTTCAGGTTATCCATGTCTTGCTAGGAACAAACACCAGAACTGGAAGGGAAAATATGTACACACACGTTAGTTGAATGCAGATGGTAATGCAATGATGCAATATGATAAATAATGCAATCTGCGAACACAGGGCTATGCTGTAGCCTGAAGAGGAATATCTCTGTGATCAGGAACAGAAAACCATCACGGTCATCAGAATCTCAGGACATTAACTACCATCTGATACTCGAAATATCAATCCCCCGGTAAGAAAACCATCTGAACCTCTGTATCTGACGAGAATACCATCTGATAATAACCTCAACCTCAGATAAGAAACCCATCTGACCCAGACAACACAACTGGAGATGAATCAAGAACACCATCTGATAACTACTGAATCATGGTTTCTGAAGGCCAGTTTTCCTGCAATAACCCAGTCCCTCTCACAGGTAGGATAAACCTAATCCACGGACAAAGGTACGGCATCCTATGCGGTCATCAGCGTCACAGACTTTCATGAGTGACGATATGATTCCCAGAAGGAGTGGCATCATCAAGTCATGAAGAGGCCTCACTTAGCTGACTTCCAAATGATCGGTCCCCAGAGTCGACAACCCTTACGTCTGGACTCCTCTCAGATCCTCAGGACCGGAAAGGAGCACCTCTGCAAGAATCTCGTCTGAGCGCAGATTTTCGTAGGGAACTGTGCCTGCTCAGCAGACAGGTTCGTCTACTACTTCTCCGCAACTATATCTAGGTGTGTACTCAAGCCCAGGTCCGGCTTTTCACTCACAGTAACCTCCCTCTGCCCACAGCAATAATCATGATAATATAATGCTGGAAAATAAATGCGGAAAGGTAAAGGTACAGAAAAGTAAAGTGCAGAAAAGTAAAACACAATATGCACAATACCCAACAAATAAACACCCAAGCGCTAGGATTGACTCGCGTAGGGGATGGGAAACGGTCCCAGCATAAGGGATGGGAAAAGTCCCTAGATGCTATAGGTCCCCAGCAGAGTCGCCAGCTGTCGCTACTGCGAAAATCGGCGCCGGCTTGACAGGAGAGTCGCCACCGTGCGTTATTTATCCCTCAGAGCGGGAAAGGAAACGCTCGAAGTAAACCTCGCAAAGACGGGAAAAGGTATGGTCATCGCAACCAAAACCTGGATTCGGGAGTCGGTTACGCAAGGGGAAGGTATTAGCACCCCTCACGTCCATCGTACTCGATGGGATCCACGCTTGGTGTTTATAGGTAAAAGGGTGTATTATCTATCTACGCTAATGGCTGGTCTGAAAAGAAAATAAAAGGACAGGACTCGACAGAACATACGGTGTTCTGGGCCTACGTATTCCCTCGTGCAATGGGAAAGTCAGAGTCAACGTAGTTCGACTTCCTACGACTAAACGGGGGAAAGGTTGCTCGCCAGGACATCGCGTCCTGTGCCTACGTACTTTCATCTGAAATGAAAGATCAGAGCAAACGTAGTTCGGCTAACTACGGGTAAACAGGGGCTCTCACACAGCAGTGAGAAAACAAACTGGTCTCTAAGGCTCGGGAACCTACAACTACGATCTGGTCTCGAATGCACTCGGGCAAGAGAAAAGGATAACAATTAGTCGTTAGCGGGAAAGTCTCAATCGCACAGCCGCGAGAGAACAAAGGTTAGTCGTTAGTGTGCTCGCTAGGATATCGCATCCTATGCCTACATATCTTCGTCTGGAACGAAGAATCAGAGCAGCTGTAGTTCAGCTAACTACGGATCAAGCTACTCAAAAGCTCCTACAGAAAGGAAGGGGAAACCCTAGAACTATATCTGAGAAACAAGGGAATCTATCTACTGCTATCACACCTGGTTGACCATCCTAATGTCTATCATAACAACTCCGCAGCGGAGAAGTCAGAGCTCCTAAGGGATCATGGCAACAGGATTAAACAAACAAGAAACTGCAACGTAAATGAATACTGAAAATATGCATGAATGCAACAACTAAACACACAAGGCACAGAGGCCGCAAACCACAAAGGCAAGGGAGCTCAGCTCTACCGAATACCAACAAGCAAAGCCACGCAATAACAAACAAGCAGAAGGAGGACCACCTCAACTTCTCATGCACACAAAGTCTACTTCTAAGATGCACCTACTCAGAATTATCTAGATGAATACCTAAGTCTAATGCAACATAACATCATACAAGTCAAACAACACAAAGAGACTAACCCTGAGCAGGGCCTTCAACAAACCTGAAACAACTCCTAATCTATCTCTAAACAGAACTCTATGCAAAACCCTAAGCAGGGATCTAAGCAACAACTTCTAATCAAAGCCCTAAGCAGGAGGAATCAATCCCAGTCTCCAAGCTTCAGAATAAGCTTACCAGAGAAAGGAAGCTAAGCAGGCAAGCTCATAGTGCTTTCCTCAGGAAAGTACCAGGAGATTACTACTCAGGAGTCATATCCTATGCGGCTCGACAACTGTGATCAGTTTACATCCCTCCTCAGGAGAGATTAAACTCACATGAAGGCTCCGGCGTCACTGGATACTTGGGAAAGAACCTATATGCACTAAGGGAACTAAGTGAGCAGGCTCATAGGACCTTCCTCAGGAAAGTACTAGGAGACTGACACTTAGGAATTGTACCCTACGTGGCTCAACAACTGTGATCAGTTTACATTTCTCCTCAGGAGAAATTAAACTCACAAGTTGGCTCCAACATCACTGGATACTTAAGAAATCCTAGACAAACTACTGGAACTAAGTGAATAGACCCCTAGGACCTTCCTCAGGAAAGTACTAGGAGGCTGACACTTAGGAATCGTATCCTACGTGGCTCAACAACATGTGATCAGTTCATATTCCTCCTCAGGAGGAATTAAACTCACAAGTCGGCTCCGACATCATTGGATACTTACGAAAGAGGTGAGAAGGAAGGATGAAAGTCATTCATAGTGCCTTCCTCAGGAAAGTACCATAAACTCCCTTCAAACTTCAGGATCTCGAACCTCACAAACAGACAACCAGCTCCTAGACTAAGCCTCAATCCAATGCAACCCTGCAAGCTCCAACAGGACCTCCATCAGCTCCCACCTTCAGGAAGAATCCACAGGCCAACAAACTACAAAAGACTATCTCTGAAGTTCAACCACAGTTGAACTCCAAAGTCAGAAGTCATCAAGACTTCCCCTATCTTCAGGCTCAGACAAATCACAGCAGAACACCCTACAAAAATCTATCAAAAATCTACGGGGAAACCTACATGGCTCTAGGGTAACATACTAAAAAATCAGAACAAAATTCAACACCAGATGAAAGAAATAAAATCAGCAACACAGATATATCCACAGACCAATTATTCAACATCAATAACAGTGACAAAATGCAATTAAAATAAAAATGCATGATTGAGCTAATATTTCTGCACTATAAAATTCTACACTGAATCACGAGTCTACAGAAAAAAGAACGGAATTATTTGACTAAATCTACCATTTTTTATGAATTTTCTAATGATATGCATGCATTAAAATATAAAAAGCAATCAATTAAAAATGGAAAATATGCACAAAAATAGGAAATAAAAATAAAATGCCATTTTTATTTTGATTTAATTTTCTTAACATTTTTTATGAAATGGATGAAAAAAGAATTATTGAAAAAAACATTTATTTACAATTTATTATGAATTTTTAATATGAAAATATAAAAGAAAAATCAAAAATAAAAGAAAGTAAAATGGAGGGGGTTTAAACAGCAACAGATTCTAGTTATTCTACACTGGGCCCATATTCTGGGGGTACTAAAAGTAATAGGGCGCAGGGCCCAGGACTTAAACAACTAGCAAACTCAGAAAAGAAAACAAAACGCCCTGGGGGGTGCCATGAGCAAATTTTGGCAGTTATTATCTTAATGGGCTCACGCCCAGGGGGTGCAGGAAGTAAATTGGGGCTTAAGGCCCAATCCACTCCACTCAGGTCTCTCACACACGCTGGGGGGACAAGCAGTTTGGGGGGTGTGCGTCAGAAGCCACGCTTGGGCCTAAGCCCAATCCACACAAACCCTAATCCAGTTACAGTTAGACAAAACCAACATCATCCCCCAAATACTCTGGTACTGTTCATCCTCACCTCTCAACCCTAACGCCGCTCTATTCATCTTTCTCCTCTCCCTCATCCCTCTCTGCAACAAGCTCACACCACACTCTGAAGCCCTCGTACCCCTCTCAAGAAACCTCAATCCACCATCAAACACATTATCAAGATTAATCCCAGCATCAAACAACACCACGCACCAAATCCATTCCTAAAAGAAAAAAAAACCCTAACTAATCTATGCATCGTTGAAAACAACACACTCTAAAGAAGAACATGCAAGGAATTTCAGAGAGGCATACCTGAGTTAATGCGAGCGGAAACAAGGATCTATGAAGATCTATTATATCAGGCGTGCGTTGTTGAAGGACGGAGACGTTACGAATCTGAAGCAGATGGATCTTGAAGATCCTTGAATCTAGTGGATTTCTGGAAAGCTTGCTTGCAGATTGAGCGTGATTTGACGTTTCTGGGAACCTTGCTCAAAGATTGTTGGATGTCTGAGTGGATTCTGGAGATCTTCGAGGGAGGAGGAAGGTTTGATACTGTTCTGGAGAAGTTGATGAAAATTGATGTTGGTGAACGAAGGATTCTGGAAAAAATTGATGGAGTATGAAGTTCAATGGTGGTTTCTGGGAATTAGGGTTGAAGGTGATGAGTTTCTGGAAATTTTGGTTGAAGATGATGACGATTTGAGTTGTTCTGGAAATTATGGATGAGGATGATGAAGGTTCAATGGAGGGGATCGGAGGAAGAGGATGAAGATCTGGGGAATTTGGTGTTTGCAGATTCCGGTGGCCGGAGTCTGTTGGCGGTGGCCGGCGGTGGGGCTACGGCTGATGCATGGCCGCCGGTGGCGTTCTGGTGGATCTCCGGTGAGGGATGTGGGTAGGACAGATGGCGCGCATGCGCAGAGAGAGAGAGTGAGTGGGGGACACGTGTGGGGTCGTTCTCAGTGGCGTGGCATGATCAGCGCAGAAAACGTGGGGCCTCCTTCTGCGCAACACGTGGCGCTTTTATACCCTGATAGTTGCTAGAACTTTCCAGAAACTTCTGGTGTGCGCTGGACTTTGGACTGACTTGGATTATCTCTCTGGACTTTTTGCTGAGATATGGGCCTTACCAAAAAAACACCCCCCTGGGCCCAATACGAAAAATGAATGAAAAACTGAAAAAACTGTATTAAAACAATTAACTAGACCTAATTAACTCTAAAAAAAGATTAAAACTCATATTAATCTAATTAAACCTAAACAAACAATTAACCTAATTAAATTCTAAAAAGAGATCAATGCTCTAATTAATTCTATATCTCTAATTAAATCTAAAAAAATCAATTAACCTAATTACTCTAAAAAGCAATTAATTCTCTATTAAACTCTAAAAAATGATTAAAAATCTAATTAATTCTATATTATCCTAATTTTCTATTAAAATTCTAAAAATGATTTAAAAACAATTAAACCTATTATTAATAAAAGAAAACTATATTATTTTCTATATTATCAAAAAAACTATTAAACCTATTTAAAATCTATAGAAAAATTCTACAAATGATTAAAATCTATTTAAAATATTCTATAAAATTCTAAAAAAGAGAATTAAGCTATTAAAATATTCTAAAACCCTATTTAAATTCCAGAAAAATCTATAAAGCCTGTTAAAAATTCACAAAAAGTCTATAAAAATCCTAAAAATGCAGATGAACGCAAATGACTCCCATAAAAGCGCACGAGACCAGATTGAATCGAACGGAGATCCCCGGGCATCAGAATATCCCAAAATCACTGAAAAATCACCGAGGAGCGCACAATTTCCCGAAAATAAAACCCCGATAATCTGGACTGGGT
Source organism: Lathyrus sativus (assembly GCA_963859935.3). Classification (NCBI taxonomy): domain Eukaryota; kingdom Viridiplantae; phylum Streptophyta; class Magnoliopsida; order Fabales; family Fabaceae; genus Lathyrus; species Lathyrus sativus. The sequence continues at coordinate 522,692,408 of OZ012739.1, forward strand.
CTGCCATATCTGATAGACAAAAATCAAGCTGTAAACTCTGATATCCCCTGCTTGTGCACAAAAATCATACATCTGAGCTGCGAATATGAATTTAAACCATGAGTCAGATAGGAAAACCAGTTGGTCAAATTTTAGGGTGCAACAGCATGCAATGTAAGTGAAGGAGGAAATATGTGTGGGGCAGAAGCCTCCACAAGCTCATCTCAACCTCAAGCCAGATATGAATAACTTTAAAGATAAAAGAGGAAAATAAATGCAATCAAACAGACCACACACCACACAGGCAAGGGAGCTGAGCTCTACCAAATACCAGCAAGCAAAACCACACAGTAAAAATACAAGCAGAGGGAGAAACTCAACCTCTAATGCAATACAAGCAAGGGGAGAAGCTCAACCCTTAGGAAGATCTTAGGCCTATGATCATCTACATGAAGCCTAAATCTAATGCAACACTCCAAGCAAATCATATCAATACAGTAGAACAAAAAGAAAATAGACAGACAGGGAAAACAAGCCAGCAATCTCCACAGCAGAGCAATCTTCTGACAGCAATCCAATCAAAAGTCTGTAACTGCACTTCAAGTCCACACCATCTTCAAGATAAGGAAAGGGATGCTCCATCTTCAAGCTTTAACAAAGCTCCAACAAGAATGAAGAGAATCAACAAGATGAGTATTTGATGATGGGAAGCAGGAAGGAAACCAAAGGAATCCCCCCTGACACTCAACCAGTCATCAGAGAAAGGCATCCTCAAAAGTTCTACATTGTAAAATGTCACACATCCCTCCAAAGGAGAGATGAGACTTTCACATGAGGACTTTGAATCATAGGATAGGATGGGAGGTGAATGAAACCAACCATGTTTATTTGAAGGAAAAACTACTTCTAAGGCTCTCTCCTAAAAACCCTAATCTTATAAGCTACAAAAAGCTAACAAAAAGAAAGGAAAAGCTCCAAGCCAAGCTCCACCAGCCACTCCACAAAAGATTCATCATTCCCATGACATCATCCAAGAGGAACCAGAAGCCCAGCATGCAAGAAAAGCCCACTTTGAGTCTATTCCAAAACAATCACCAAGGTTGAAGCACCAAATGAACAAACAACTTGAATATTCTAACTAAAATAGCAAAACACATCCTAAAAATCTAATTATTTTTCTATGGGAACATGCATTTGTTAATGATATATAGTTCAAAAATCAGGACCTAACTCAATTTCTAAGTCCTCTAATAAAATCCTAAGTTGCAAGGTATCAAGGTATCAAAAATTCAAATCCAAATTCAATACCAATTGGAAGAACAAAAATCAACAAACAGACAGCTCAAATATGCAAAATTAATGAAATATTCAAAATAAGAAAAATAGGAATTAAATTGAAAAATCATCAAAAATTAAATATAATGCCACAGAAAAATCACAAATGTAGAGAGGATCATGGGGATATTATTATTTTATTTTTTTTGACAATTATTGAAATTAAAAATGATTTTAGAAGATAAAAGGAATTAATGAAAATAGAAAAAAGGATTAAAATAATTAAAATCAGGGAATTAATCATGCGCGTTGGATTGAGAAGACCAAGTAATCTAATCCTAAGGCTAGCGATCACACACGCGTGCAGCCACGTAGCCAGCTGAGTCAAATGCCATGTCAAAAAATGAAACGCATCGTTTCATCTTGGAGCGAATCCTCAGTTCAAATCTCAACCACACGATGTCATTACTAAGTCCGTCCTTTAGTTTGATCCAAGGGCCATCAGACCTTCTTCTCCATTGAGCTCAGGCGAGACCTCAAAACCAGACGGTGGCCCAGACAGTGGCGCCACCGTCTTCTCCGGCGAAGAGGTAATTGCAGGTCAACAAAATTCATCAAACTTAACATCATTTCACTCAAAATTTCCTCCCGAATCCAAATATCATATTCAAATGGACTGAATCCTTCTAGATTTTCAAAACCGAATCAAGATCCAAATTATGTCATGTCATTCATCATCACCAAACGTCCAATTAATGGTATAGAAATGATCCTCATGCTTCACTGATTAACCTAAGCTACTTCACTTGTGCTAAAACCTCAAGATCACTCCTACTCGAATCAAAACAGAAGTTGCACCATATGTTCAAACATCACCAATTGCTACCAATTCAAACCTAAAACGTGCTACATTTCACATAGATCCTAGCCACATGTTCATTTCTAACTACATCATGCTAGATTAAGAGGAAATCTGAGATCTACCAACCTGACTTGAAGCTTCAAACAGAGGTGTCTATGGCTCGTTTCTTGCTCTTAAAATCTCCAGATTCCTTCAATGAAGTGTAAGAAAGAGGATTCAATCTTCAATTTAATCTGAAAATGACTTGAACTGAGAATTCGAATTTGAGTTGAAGCTTGAAAAATTGAGTTGCAATATCTGAATTCAGCACCAATGAATCACCAACCCTTGCCCAAATGAATTTCTGAACATATATAGAACTAGTTGGAACCTTCTAGAGGTCTAGCCCAGGCCCAAATCCAAAGATCCAATTTCAAAATTTCTCCAAAAATTTCAACATGCCATGTACGAAATTTGGCTCAAAAGCTTGCTTGGGAAGCTTTGGCTAGCTTGCATAACACATGTGGAAAGAATTCAGACCACAAGGAGCTTCCAAATTGGCTTGGTGGATGATTTCTTGTGATGTTGCTTATTAGTGAAGAAACATGTCAAAACACCATGAATTATAGGTCAATTGCAAATTATAATAATGCCAATGTTTCTAAAACATCATTTCTGATCAAATTGAGCGGTCATTTTCCTTTGTTTGAGCACATAACAATTTATTTGAATTTCCCACCAAATAAGGCCTTTAATTTCTTCTTTTTTCAAACCACTTCAAGTCAACTCTTACTATGGACCAAATCAATTCACCATGAGCTCATGGTTGACCTAAAAAACATATTTTTAGCAAGTTCCATGATGAATGAAATTGCATTTGAGATGTGCAAGTTTGAGATTTTGAGCTATAATTGAAAATGACCTATAATCTTACTTTCCCAAAATACCCCTAACTTGTAAACCTTATAACTTGAGTTCTACAAATCAGATGGAAGACTTCTAATACAATTTGGAAATCTAAGATCAATAGGATCAACTTTCATATTGGCCAAAAGTTTAGGAGAAACACCCTTCTAGGTCAAAAGTTCCTTGGAAGTCAGATGATTTTCACAGACAAATTTTAGAGGCATCTGAGGACCTGTAACTTGTCTGGACCATAACTTGAGTTCTATAAATACAATGGAGGACTTATAGTACTTAAATTAAAGCTAAGAGCATGCTCTACAAGTTTCATGTTGGCCAAAAATGGAGATGAAACTTTCATCTTGAGATAAGTGGTCTTGAAGTTAGGCACTAAATAGGGGATTTTACCCTGAGAACCCTATTTTAGCAACTCCTCACACCTTGAACTTTTCTTGTATAGATCTTGAAATATCATCTCATGTGTATCAACACAACTATCCATGATTGCAAAGACCTAGAATTGAGCTTTGATCCTCTTCAATTGGTCAATTGACTTAGGATTATTCAGGTGAAAACCCTACTTGCAACACCTTCAACTATGGCTCTTCACACTTGGCACAATGACTTGATTGGGCTCCACCATGGACCTCAAGGCACTTCAATGAGCTATACTCACACCCTCTCACCTTGGTCAAGACCTCACCATCCATTGATGATCTTCAATTGGTCCTCAAATCAGGAGACTAACCCCATACAAATAAATGAACTTCTTGAGAAACCAACCCTCTTCCTGATGATTATGATGACTTCTCAAACTTGCACAAGACCTCTAGATAGGCTCCACACTTGATCCCCTGTTAAATGAACAATTCTATGCTATGCAAATGTTAGATCAATACAATGCTAATGCAATGAAACATAAACCAAGTAAGAAAAGGTTAGGCAAATTTTGGGGTGCAACACCCTCTTGCAGTTCTATGACGCCCAGTTGAGATGCTTTGATTTTCCGGATTTTGTTTTGGCGCCTACTTTGGAAGAGTATTCTGATATGTTAGGGGTGCCTATCCGTGATCAGATGCCGTTTGTCCACACAGATGCGGAGCCTGATCTGGCTAGGCTCGCTGCCATATTACATTTGGACGCTGCAGAGTTAAAGGGGAAGTTAGTGGAGAGGAAAGGAACTTATGGTTTTCTGTTACTGTTTCTTGTTGAGAAAGCTCAGAAGTTCGCTAAGAATGGTTGTTGGATTGTGTTTAGTGCTATTCTGGCACTTTGCATTTATGGCATTGTTTTGTTTCCGAACCTTCCAGACTTCGTAGATGTGGATGCTTTCTACCTGCTGGCCTCAGGGAACCCGGTCCCTACACTCTTAGGAGACGTTTGTCATTCTGTACGCCACAAGAATGAAAATCGAAGGGGGATGAACGTCTCGTGTTGTGTTCCTTTGCTTTATAGATGGTTGATGAGTCACATGCCTAAGACTGGTCAGTTTGTAGACACTGTTGCTACTTCAGAGTGGTCTGAGAGGATGACGGGCCTGACTGCCAAGGATATTATTTGGTTTGATAGAGACATGCTTGGCACATACATTATTTATAGTTGTGGCGGATTTCCTAACGTCCCTCTGGTCGGAAGGAAAGGGTGCGTCAACTATAACACTTCTCTGCTGGTACGACAGTTCGGAGATGCTCTCAAGGACGCTCCAAAAGAAGAAGAGATACAGGAATCTCTGTACCTCACGGGTTTGTTAGAGGGTGATGATTTGATCAGACTTGAACGTGCTTGGAGAAGCATCCGTAGGAGAGGCAAATCATTATTAGGGAAGAGCAACAATCAGGCCTATGACCCCTACGTGGCATGGATTCATGAGAGGGCCACAAAGTTCTTGATGCCATTTCCTCCAGTGGAGCTTGTTTTCCCTACCATGATTGAGGAGCCTACTACGGTGGACATCCAAAGGTATAACCAGGTATGTCGCGAAAAGGAAGAATTGCAGAAGACAAACGAAGAGTTGGAGAAGGAGATTGCTCAACTCATAAGTGAGAGGAACGAAGCAACTTATTCTTTGAAAAAGCAAACTGAACTGGTGAACAAGTTGGGAACAGACTTGACTAAGGAGATGAGCGATAGAGAGCAGTTGGGTTTAGACATAAATGTTGTTAGTAGTGTGCTTGCTACTAAAAAGCAAGAGTTGAATAGAGCCTATTTGCGGATTTCCAAGTTTGAGGCTCAATGGAACACTGCCATGTCCAACAGCAAGCAGCGTGAAGACCAGTTGAAGTCACATATCAACAAGCTGAAGGCTCAACTCAGAGCTAAGGATGAGGAGATCTCAAAGGAAGCTTCTCTCAAGAGACATAGTGACTGCAAACTATATGAAGCGCTTGCAACCTTGGAGGAGCATAGAAATGGAGCTAATGCCAAGAGGCGTAGACTTGAGGAGGTTTTTAGGAAGGAGGACTCGGTCGAGGATCTTCAGTCCACCATCAGTCAGCAGGAGCTGCTTATACGTGGTTTTCTCGCTAGGCCATACCATCCGGAAACGCAGGCGTTGCTGAGGGATTTCCAGTCTCGCCACCCAACTTAATTTGTTTCTTTGTTTTCTGTAGCTTAGACTTTTTGTATGGACCATCACCAGACCTGTTGGTTGAGGTCCTTTTCTGATTATACTTATTTGATGTTTATACTTTGCCTGTGGGCTTATGTTTGTATATATGAGGAGTTTTTATTCTATGCTTGTCTGTGGGGGTTCTCCATCGTCTTGGTTGTTATCCCGAAACTAGAATCATGGGGGAAATTTCCCTGTTTCGTATATACATGTCTACATTTTAGCATGTTTCTCGCATTTGCAGGTGCATTAGAACTGTTAACATTATCTTGTTTCTTGTGCTCCACTAGTGTGTTTCAGGATTGCAGATCAGATAACTCACCGGTACGGTACTAGAAGAAACCAGAAAAGACTGATGGATCAAATGCAGGAAGAAATGCAAGAGACGAGAGATCGGATAGCACATCTGATGGAGGTCATGCAAGGGGTTGCTAGTGGCTAGGCGCAACTTCAGACTTTAGTGCAACCTCTGATTGCGCGAGTTGATAATGATGGTGTGTTACATGGTGGGGTTGCTGCTAACCCTCCCCACATTGAGACTCCCCGAGTTAACACTTCTATACCTATCCCTAATGCTGGAGGGAATGGTAATGCTGTGAGTGTTGGAGGAAATGGTAATGATGGTAACATTAGAGGGATTGGAAATGTCTTTGGAAACATGGGGAATATTGGTATTGGTGCTGGAGAAGGCGAGTATGCTAGTAACAATGATGGTTTTTACGACCATGGAGTTGATTGTGCTGTTCATGGAAATCTGCGTAATCCTCGGATTGAGGATCAACAAGGAGATGTTTTCTCAATAAGAGACTTCAAGCCTGAAATGTCAGCTGAAGCAAGCAAAAGATTTAAGCTTTTAGAAGACAAGATGAAAAGCTATGAAAACCAGAATTCCATGGGAATAGATATGGCCAATTTGGGCTTGATTCCTGATTTAAGGGTGCCTCACAAATTCAAAGTGCCTGACTTTGATAAGTACAACGACACCACTTACCCGAGGGTTCACCTACGCTCGTACTATAGAAAGATGTCCGCGTACTCGGACGATGAAAAGCTCTTGATGCACTTCTTCCAGGATGTTGCACCCCAAAATTTGCTCAACCTTTTCTTAACTCGGTTTATGTTTCATTTTATTTCTTTCTAGCATTTGCATTGCATAACATATAGCATTGAACAAGGGATCAAAAGGATGTGCATAGCAAGAGGAGTTTTCTCAAAGGGTTGAACCTAAGCAGGGAATTCTATTCAAGCTTGGGTGGTCATCAGGACATCTTGAAGTGGTCAGTGTCATGTTAAAGAACAGATGGATGTATGTGGGTCAGCTCCTAACTAGGAGGCCAACTGAAGAGCATCAGAGGTTCATGAACGCATGATTTTGGGTATGAGATGTAAAGAAAGCTCATTGAAGGCCTTGACGGTCATTGTGGAGCTTATTCAAGTTGTTATGTGAAGTGGAACAAGCCATGGTTGAAGGTACTGCAGTTAGGGTTTTCGTCTGGTTAATCCCCAGTCAACTGTGCAATTGAAGAAGATAGAAACTCAATTCAAAGTCTCTATGGTCATGCGATGTTGTTTTAAGACATATGAGACATCATTTCAAGTTCAATTCATCAAGGGTTAAGTGTGTGAGAAGTTACTAAGTTAGGGTTCTCAGGGTAAAATCCCTTATTTAGTGCCCGACTTCAAGACCACCTACCTCAAGATACAAGTCTCATCTTAATTTTTGGCCAACATGGAACTTATAGATCATGTTCTTAGCTTTAATTTAAGTACTATAAGTCCTCGATTGGATTTATAGAACTCAAGTTATGATCCAGACAAATTACAGGTCATTAGAGGTATGTGATTTTGGTCAACAAAAGTTAACCAAATTCCAAGCCAGTTTTGACCTAGAAGGCTGTTTCTCCTTAACTTTTTGCCAATATGAAAGTTGTAGGTCTTGATCATAGCTTTCCAAATTGTACTGGAAGTCTTTCATCTGATTTGTAGAACTCAAGTTATGAGGTTTACAAGTCAGGGCTATTTTGGGAAAGTAAGATTACAGGTCATAAAATTTTAGGTCCATTTCACCAACTTGCACACTTCAAATGGAAATATTTTCAACATGAAAATTGCTTCAAATGGGGCCATTTTCACTACCAAATCATCTCTTGTCATGGTGGGGGCTTGGATTGAGAATTTGGGGTTTGAATTTTTCATAAAGGAGGCTTAAATTTAGAATTTGAGAATTAATGGATTTTAAACTTTTTCAAGGCAAGTTTGTGCATTTTTTGATTGCAAATAATAATTCAAAGACATTGCCATATTCACATTGGAAATTTGAAGTCTCAAAATGGGTCATTTTCATGGTTTCTTCCTCTTGAAGTAACAAATTGGAAATCAACCATAGGATTAAAATTACGCCTCCAATCTCATTCCTTTGACCAACACAACTAATTTGTAGTGGATTTGGATCAAAAAACCAGCTGGTGTAGTGGTAAAAACGTGCATGGCATTTTGAAAAGTTGGTGAAATGTGAAATTTTGAAATGAGTTGTTTTGCTTGAATTAAAGCCCCATTTGATCACAAACTCATCATATAAGTATTCTAGATGAAAATTGAGGCAGAGCTAGGTCATTTTCGTGCATGAACAACCATTTGACATTTTCAAAAAGTGGTGAAAACTCAAAAACGAATTCTCAGATTCAACCCCTTTCAGACCAAATCAAGCCTTCAAATACCTCAATTGAAGTTTATGGAGTGATTCTGGACGTTTTTCGTTAAGCTTCATCACCATTTCAAGGCCCAGTAGAGGCTCTCCACTATGTAAACATTTTTTCAACCTTACACTCTTAATACTCCATGGTTTTCCACCATTTTCGTTGCATTTGAACCTTTGAGTTACATAGATCATTTCTGGATCATTTTTGTTTGTGTTTATGATATTTGATTTTGTGAGCTCAAAGTTATGTTGTTTCGTTTTGATAAATTTTGGTGTTGTTTTGTTTTAATTTTCATGGATTCTTACTCCTTGCAACATGTAGATGATGTTTGGACCATTTAATTTGAGTTTTAGTGAACTTTTTTTTGCACGTTTTGCTTGTTGTTTGATTTATGGAATGGTTGTTGAGAATTAATGGAAATGGAGGCTAGATTCATGATCCTCGCGACGAGTAGATGAATTTTCATCTAAGGTTCATGCGAAATGGTGAAGAAATGATGAAGCCACGGTGGGGGGAGTAGCCGCGGCGGCCGGAGTGCTCAGAGGGGGTGACCGGCGCAAAATTCCGGCGACCGGAATTCCAAGGAAGAAGATGAGATGATGTGGCGGCTTCGCGTTCGTCCGATGCTGGTTTTCTTGATCGTGCAGTTCGTAACAAGACCCATGTGTTCCCTTTTATTTTGTCCACACCATATTAATAACCAAACTCATTAATTGGCATGGCACTTTGAGAGCCACCAGATTGGAATACTTTTATTTTGATCACACGGTTCATAGCTGATTCCACCATACACCTAAGTCAACCAACCATACAATGTTTATTTTGAATTTTATTTTCTTTATTTCTCACTGGGCCTTAAACGAATTGCTCCTAACACCCCCAGCTTGGGCCCATCCGTGTTTCACACATAAATTGTTTGTTGTTTGCACCACATTCCTTTCCATTTATTGTTTGTTTACTTTATTTTTCTGTTTTGAGCTGTTTCAAATTTAATTCAAATAAAATGGTTCCAATAGTTTAAAAATTCACCAAAAATAATTTTCATAAAGTTTGGGATGTCTAGTTTTTTCTGGAAATTTTTATTTTATTTTTTGACTTTATTTTCAATTAAAAAATGAATTAAATATTGGGGCTGTTTTATTTGATTTAAATGGTGGTTTTGTTCTTTCTTGATTTTATTTCCATGTTTAAACTTCTCATTTTTGCATGATTTCTTTTGACCATTGTGTTAAAATGTTAATTGATCTTTGGATTTTTTTCATGATTTTTAAGTGCTGTTTCCATGTGGTTTGAATTGCTTTTTGTCCCCTCACCATTTCTGCCTTAGTTTAGGACACTCTTGGTGTTTTCCTTCTGTTGAGGCACTTCCCTTTTGATTTTCAATCTCCCCTTTTGACCCCTGGTTCCTAATACCTTGGGGGTCCTTTGAGATTTTATTTGGCATTTTTAGATTCATTTTCATATTTTTCATGTATTTTGCAAGTTGCTTCATGTTTATGCATCTTTGCTGGTGTACTTGTTTTGTTTTGCTTCCAAAAGCTTGGTTGTGCATTGTTGATGAACCTAATTTTTATTGTTTCATATCAGGGGCTTGTTATAGGTCTTTTGTGCCAATTCATAGGTCTTTACCTTATGCATAAGTTGTTAATTTGATCTCATACTTTCATGTTTGCATATTGTGTTTCCATAAGTGGTGTTTGCTTGCATTCTTGGATATTGTTGTTTGCATTTGCTTATGATGTTTTGTTTTAGCTTTTGATATCTCTTCTCCTCATCCCCATTCTGTCCTATGACTTTGGAATACTACTTAAGGTTGCTTGGTTCCTCATGAGGAGGAACCTGAAGCTTGCCTAAAGTAATGAATCCATGAGGGCTTTTTTTCCTCATTGTTTTTGTTACTTGTGTTTTATGCATCTTCTTCTCCTTTTCTATTGTGCTTATTCATACCATGACTTGAGATTGAGATGAGATTGTGGAGGTTCCAGCCCCACACATATTTCCTCCCTCACATGCATTGCATCTTTGTCTTCCTTGTTGCATTTGTGCTTGCATTCTTCATTTGCATTGTTTCTTCTTATTGTTTCTTCTTCTTTTTGTCTTCCTTCCCTTAGGATTTCTAACCTCTCTCATTCAAGAGAGGTTATGATAGACATTAGGGTTCTAACCATGCATGATAACATTAGGTAGTACCCTTTCAAACTCAACTTTAGGTGCATCTTGCATGACAACTTTTAGGGTTTGGTCTAGTCCCCCCTTAGTTGGTCTCTTTTTCTTCTCATCTTCAAACAACTTCAATCCACTTAATAAAGCTTGACAATTGTTGCACGCTACGAGCCTTAAGCCATTTGGGAAATGATTATTGGGTGGTTGCCTCTTAATTATCTAGAATGTTAGTGTATGTCCTTCGGACGATATACGAAGCATTCGCTCCTAGATCATAGTCTATAGTGCAACATGAGTCACAAACCAAGTTCAAAACACTTCTTCCTTAAAAAACACAAAAACAACTCAAACTTTTTTCACCCCTTGGGGTCTTAATCAGGAAAACTCTTTTCATAAACAAGAGTGTTGTTAACTTTCAGTCCTATCGCAAACGGTAACGCCTAAGTCTCCAAAGGTCGAGTTGCATACACCAACTGCTAGAACTGTCAGTTAACCCTACTCGGGTAAAAACTTTTGAACAACCTGTGTTCTCGTAAGCCCGAACTAAATTTGCTATGATCTTTCGTACCAGACGAAAGTACGTAGGAACAAGACGCGATGTCTTGGCGAGCAACCTTCCCCCCTTCTTTAGCCGTAGTTAGGCGAACTACGTTGACTCTGACTTTCCCATTGCACGAGGGAGTACATAGGCACAAAGTGGCGATGCTCTGCCGAGTCAGTTCTTTTTCTTTCTCTTTTGTCCATAATCCTTTAGCGTAGATAGTTTACACACCCTTTTAGCTAGACAACACATGCGTGGATCCCGTCGAGTACGACGGACGTGAGGGGTGCTCATACCTTCCCCTTGCGTAACCGACTCCCGAACCTAGGACTTGGTTGCGATGACCTCGTCTTTTCCCTTTTCGTCAGGTTTTTTCCAATCGTTTCCTTTCCCTTCTTTGGGATAAATAACGATAGGTGGCAACTCTGTTAGTCATTGCCGGCCTCCTTTTTTCGCAGTAGCGACACAGGACAACTTGTCTGGTCCTTCTTTGGAGTGGTACATGGGGCTGGAGCCCACTAACGTCCGTAGCTGGAAGGACCTAGCTGAAGCTTTTGTAAGGCACTATCAGTACAACAATGACCTTGCACCAAATAGAGTCCAGCTGCAGAATCTTTCCCAAAAGAATAACGAATGCTTTAAAGAATACACCCAGAGGTGGCGAGAGCTTGCTGCTAGAGTGCAGCCTCCCATGGTAGAGCGTGAGCTTATTGACATGTTTGTTGCTACTTTACCAGGGGTGTACTATGAAAAACTGATTAGCTGTATGTCGGGAAGTTTTTCAGACTTGATAATCACCGGTGAAAGGGTGGAAAGCAGCATTAAGCTCGGAAAGATTCAGGCGAGAGAAGTACCCTCAGCTGGAGAGGAGGGAAGAAGGTATTTGGGAACAAGAAGCGTGAAGGTGACGTTAACTCAGTGACAAGTTCTAGAGGAAGAGGAAGGGGTCAGCCACCGAATCAATATCGCCAACAACAAGTTTCCAGTGTTACTATTCCTGTACCACAACAACAACAACCACAACAACAACAACAAAGGCAGTATCAGCCACAACAACAAAATCAACAAGGATATAGGAGGTTTCCTGATAGGGCCAGGCCGAATAGAGTATTTGACACTCCACCAATGCCATACTCTCAGGTGCTTCAAACTTTATTACAGCTGCAATTGATTCAGAAAAGGACTCTAGCTCCTTTGACAGGTCTCCCCCTACCTGGCTATGACGCGAATGCTCGTTGCGAGTTTCACTCTGGGGCGCCTGGTCATTCTATTGATGATTGCAAGGCTTTTAAACATAAGCTACAAGATCTCATTGACAGCAAAGCAATAAATTTTTCTCATGATGCACCTAACGTTGTGCAGAACCCTATGCCAAACCATGGGCAGGCTAGGGTTGGTGCTATTTTGGTGGAAGAAAATTTAGACTTGATAATGGATGTGAGTGAACTAAAAACACCATTGAAGTTTGTGAAGGACAAATTGCTGGGAGGGGGAGTGTTCCCAGGCTGCAATAAGGACTGTGTTGATTGTTTAAGTCATCCTGAGGGATGCGTTGATTTGAGAAGGTGTATCCAAGGAATGATAGATGAGGGGATGTTGCAGTTTGAATGGACCGCAGAAAAGAAACCTGTTGAGAAAGTAAGTGAGGAGAGGGACGAGGTCGCTACGATCTCGATCCCATATAAGACTATAACTATCTCAGCGCCCCCTAGGCCACCAACAATCACTATCATCAAAGCAGGACCTGTGCCATATGAGAGTACCAAGGCCATTCCGTGGAACTACGGAGCCGAGGTGTATTGTAATGGTCAGAAGATAGACTTGAAGAGTTTTCCCGTGGAGTCAGCAGAGAATGTTGTGGGAGCAGGAGCGATCACCCGAAGCGGCAGGGTCTTTTCATCGCCCGAGGTGGTGGCTGAAAAAGCAGATTAGGGGAAAGGTAAGATGGTAATTGAAGAAACTTCCCAGTCTGGCGAGAGGGAATCTTTGGAGAATGATGTGGAGGAAGTCATGAGGCTGATACAAAAAAAGAGACTACAAGATAGTCGAACACTTACAACAGACACCTTCCAAAATTTCAATATTATCACTGTTGTTGAGTTTCGAAGCGCACAAGAATGTGTTAATTAAAGTGTTGAGTACCACTTTCGTGCCTCAAGAAATATCAGTGAATCAACTTGAAGGAGTTGTTGGTCATGTAAACGCGGGAAATGGTATTGGATTTACAGATTTACACTGAACGCCAAGGGGCAGAAACCACAATTGTGCGCTGCACATTTCTGTTGAATGTAGAGGAGTGGTTATGTCCCATGTCCTTGTTGACACAGGGTCATCTTTGAATGTGCTGCCAAAGAAGGCACTTATGAAGCTAGATACTCGGGGCATTACCTGTACACCAAGTGACTTGGTTGTACGTGCTTTCGACGGTACCCGGAGGTCTGTCTTTGGTGACCTGACTTTGCATATCCAAGTGGGCCCAGAAGTTTTTGATGCTGTATTTTATATCATGGACATTCAGCTTGCTTATAGTTGTTTGTTGGGCAGACCATGGATCCACTCGGCTGGGGCTGTTACATTAACTCTGCATCAGAAGCTGAAATATATGGTTGGTGGCAGTGTTGTGACAGTGTGTGGAGAAGATGACATAATGGTTAGTCACTTATCTTCTTTCAAGTATGTCGAAGTAGATGGGGAAATTCATGAGACCCTATGTCAAGCTTTTGAAACCGTCCAGTTGAAGGAGAAGTATCCAGTGGTGAGAAAAGAGCCTGAGGTGGCTATGTCTTCTTTCAAAGAAGCGCAGGCTGTGGTGCAAGCTAGTTCAGCCCAAGGCTGGGGGCAGGTGATTGATATACCTCAGAAGCAAGACAAGTTCGGTCTGGGGTACCACCCATTGTCTTCACAAAGCACGTCGAAGTTCAAGGGGCCGTTTAGGTTTACTAGCAGAGGTGTCTTCTTTGAGCAGATTAATGCCATTTCTGATGATGAAGATGGAGACAGCGATTGCGATATGGATGCCTGGATCCAGCCATGCATTCTAGGACAACGTCTATGCATTTGGTCCATTGAGGAATTTGTCCAAGTGACCAATGAACAGTAATGCTTTGTTTTTTAATTATTGTACAACCCTATGTTCTACCCGGAGCATAGCGGTTTGTTATTTTAGGGCTTGTTTGTTTATGTTTGAACACTGTTTCATCTATTAATCAAAGGGCGTTTTTCCATTCAAATTTTGAGATCTCTATTTTTCTTGTTTTTGTTTTTAACAATAAAATGGCAATGTGTTTGTTTGCATATCATTTGAAGCACTTAACCATTTTCATTGCAGGACTCACATCATTGCAGATGACACCGATCAAGAATCTTCTATGACTCGCTTCGACTTTGACAACCCGATATTTCAAGCTGAAGAAGAGATTGATGAGGATGAAGACTTGCCCGAAGAGTTAGCTAGACTCTTGAGACAAGAAGAAAAGATCATTCTGCCTCGTGAAGAAGAGATTGAGGTCGTCAACTTGGGTTCTGAAGAGGTTGTCAGAAATGTCAGAGTAGGGGCTACATTGCAAGATGACGTCAAGTAAAGGCTGGTCGAGATGCTTCGAGAGTATAGTGACATCTTTGCTTGGTCCTACGAAGATATGCCCGGGCTTGACACTGACATTGTGGTCCATCGCCTACCACTTCGGGAAGAATGTCCGCCCATCAAGCAGAAGCTTAGAAGAACAAGACCAGACATGGTTGTAAAAACCAAAGAAGAAGTCCAAAAGCAGTTGGATCCAGGATTTTTAGCCGTGACAACTTACCCTGCGTGGGTCGCCAACATCGTACTTGTACCTAAGAAGGACAGTAAGGTACGGATGTGTGTTGATTATAGAGATTTGAATAAGGCGAGCCCAAAGGATGATTTCCCGCTCCCTCACATTGACGTATTGGTCGACAATACGGCTCAATTTTCGGTGTTTTCCTTCATGGATGACTTCTCCGGTTATAATCAGATAAAAATGGCACCGGAAGACATGGAGAAAACAACATTCATTACACCGTGGAGAACATTTTGCTATAAGGTGATGCCGTTTGGGTTGAAAAACGCAGGGGCAACTTATCAGCGGGCAATGGTGACTTTGTTTCATGATATGATTCATCATGAGATCGAGGTTTATGTTGATGACATGATTGCGAAGTCCCAAACAGAGGAAGAGCATCTGGTCAACTTATTGAAGTTGTTTGAGAGGTTGAGGAAGTTCAAATTGAGGTTGAATCCAAATAAGTGCACTTTTGGAGTTCGGTCCAGAAAGTTATTGGGGTTTATCGTCAGCAGAAAAGGAATCGAGGTAGATCCTGCAAAAATAAGAGCTATTCAAGAAATGCTAGCGCCAAAGACTGAAAAAGAGGTTTGTGGCTTCTTAGGGAGGTTAAACTACATCGCTCAGTTTATATCTCATCTAACGGCCACGTGTGAACCAATGTTTAAACTGTTAAAGAAAGATCAGGCGGTTGTCTGGAATGAAAATTGTAAAAAAGCATTCGACAAAATAAAAGAGTATTTGCAGGAGCCTCCGATACTGATACCCGCAGTTGCAGGAAGACCATTAATCATGTATTTAACGGTTCTTGAGAATAGTATGGGTTGTGTTCTCGCTCAACACGACGAGACAAGAAGAAAAGAGCATGCGATTTATTATCTGAGTAAAAAGTTCACAGATTGTGAGTCCCGTTACTCAATGCTTGAAAAAATGTGTTGCGCACTCGCTTGGGCAACCAAACATTTAAGACAATACATGCTCAATCATACAACCATGCTAATTTTGAAGATGGATCCGATTAAATATGTCTTTGAAAAACAGGCACTTTCTAGAAGTATTGCCAGATGGCAAATGGTACTGACAGAGTACGACATCCAGTATGTTTCCCAGAAAGCCATTAAATGGAGTATTCTATCAGAATACCTTGCCGAACAGCCGATTGATGATTACCAACCAATGAGATTTGAATTTCCTGATGAGGATATTATGTACTTGAAAGCGAAAGATTGTGATGAGCCATTACCCACTGAAGGTCCGGAGAAAGGTTCTCAATGGCAAATGATATTCGATGGCGCAGTTAATTCATATGGTAATGGAATTGGGACAATTATCACGACTCCTCATGGAACTCACATCCCCTTCACTGCCAGATTAACGTTTCCTTGCACCAATAATGAAGCCGAGTACGAAGCATTTATCATGGGTCTGGAAGAAGCTATTGATCTGAGGATCAAGAATCTCGATGTATATGGCGATTCAGCGCTAGTTGTTAACCAGATCGAAGGAGAATGGGAAACTCGTCAGCCCAATCTGATCCCTTAGAAGGATTATGCAAGAAGACTGTTGCCATTTTTCGATCGTATAGACTTCCACCATGTGCCAAGAGCGGAGAATCAAATGGTAGACGCTCTAGCTACGCTGTCTTCAATGTACAAGGTTAATTTTTGGAATGAAGCTCCAAGGATTGTTATCTCACACCTTGGCAGGCCCAATTTCCTATTTTCCATTGAGGGAGCTTCCGATGGTAAGCCGTGGTTCCATGACATCCAGAATTTCCTTAAGAACCAAGAGTATCCGCCAGGGGCATCGACCCAGGATAAGAAGACTCTTAGGAGATTATTTGGTAACTTTTACCTTAACCCAGACGGTGTGCTTTATAGAAGAAATCATGATCTAGTGCTACTTAGGTGTGTGGACAAAAAAGAAGCAGGCTTGCTTATGGAAGAAGTCCACGAGGGTACTTTTGGCACGCATGCCGGCAGGCATGGCATGACTCGGAAGATACTAAGAGCTGGGTATTTTTGGCTAACAATGGAGTCAGATTGTTTCAAATTCGCGAAGAGACGCCATAAATTCTAGATTTATGCTAACAAGATTCATGTGCCGCCGTGCCCGTTGAACGTTATGTCATCCCCTTGGCCGTTCTCCATGTGGGGCATCAATATGATTGGAAAGATCGAGCCCACTGCTTCTAACGGACATCGTTTTATTCTGGTAGCTATCGATTACTTCACCAAGTGGGTGGAGGCAGCTTCGTACGCTAATGTGACCAAGCAAGTGGTAGCAAGATTCATAAAGAAGGACATCATCTACAAATATGGAATTCCCGAGCGAATCATTACTGACAATGGTTCGAATCTTAACAATAAGATTATGAAGGAGTTATGCCAGAACTTCAAGATTGAACATCACAACTCATCTCCCTATCGGCCGAAGATGAATTGCGCTGTTGAAGCGGCCAACAAGAATATCAAAAAGATAGTGCAAAAGATGGTTATTACTTACAAAGATTGGCATGAAATGTTGCCTTTCGCCTTGCACAGTTATCGTACGATGGTACGTACATCAACTAGGGCAACTCCTTTCTCGCTAGTGTACAATATGGAAGTTGTCCTACCACTAGAAGTCGAGATTCCTTCCTTAAGAGTTTTGGTTGACGTAAAGCTTGATGAGGCAGAATGGATCAAGAATAGATTGAATCAGCTTAGCCTGATGGATGAAAAGAGGCTAGCATCTATTGCATATGGTCGGTTGTATCAGAGCCGGATGAAGAAAGCTTACGATAAGAAGGTGCGCCCTTGAAGCTTTCAGACGGGCGATCTTGTGCTAAAAAAGATTCTCCCACCATACTAAGATCACAGGGGCAAGTGGACTCCCAACTATGAAGGTCCATATGTTGTACGAAAGGTTTTCTCTGGAGGAGCCTTAGTGCTATCCACCATGGACGGTGAAGATTTTGCATCCCCTGTGAACACAGACGTAGTTAAAAAATACTTTGCTTAAAAGAGACCCGCTGGACACAAAAAGAAAAGTCCAGGAAAAAATGGGGCATCCCGGCGAACCATAAAAAAGGGAAAGAGGTTCGGGCAAAAATTAGGGATAAAAATGAAAAGATGTAAACCCGCAAAGTCGAAAACCTAAAAAGGCGACTTTGGCAAAAATGGGTATCCTGGTGAATCAAAAACCCAAAAGGGAGGTTCAGGCAAACGTTAGGGATTGAGAAGCAAATGACTGCAGTCTGCACGTGAACTTCATTGCTTAGCGGATTGGGAGAACCTGAGGGCCGTTTATCTAAATCAATCACTTCTGAAGACGAAGCGTCGAGAAAGCGTCAGGGTCAGGCGAGTCATAGAGGAATCAACTCATGGTGTTTGTCTGCGCCACATTGCCGACATTGCTGTACTTTTTGTTTAAAATATGCACTTTTGTATTTTGCTTTTATGCATACTTATAGTTTCGCACAACTTCCTCTTTTCAGGAGTTGCATCTGTTGTAAAACTTTGCCTATTTTACAGGCTGTTTATCAATAAACATATATTATTCAGTACTTGTTTGTGTGCTTTGTTTTAGCTTTTACTGTTTTGTTTGTGAAAAACGCCCGATGTTTTTGATGAACTTGCATACATAAACTTGTAGGACTTGGCCAATAATTGTTAAAACTTTGATATTAATTGAACAATGTCACGGATGATGACCAAGATAGTCCTGTTGTATAGGATGGCTTGTCTGTTTGTCTTTTGCAGGGTTGTTACTCTTGGGTCAAGGTTTTATGAATACGGGTGGATTCATATGTTCCCTAAACAGTGTTGTTCTCCAGAAGTTGTGTTGCATCTCTATCCCAGTAGAGTTATGTGCAGTGGGTTAGCATGTCCCTGGCAGTTTGCCAGTGTGCTTTTAATCCCCCGCAGAGTACATGTATGTGCTTACTCCCCAGAGAGTCGAGATTCGGGCGTATCCCCACAGAGTAGGTGTAAGGTTTTCCCCAGCAGTGGTCTGGTACTTTTCCCTCTCCATCAGTTTGATTGTAGGTACTCAGCTTTCAGCAGTCCGGACTAAGGTCTCCGGCGGGCTTGATTTTCCCGCAGTATCATTTATCCCCTAGCAGGAAAGGTGTAATCTCCGCGTTGGTCATCTTTTCTCAGTTAGATCTTTATTCCCCAAGATAGTTGCGTCTTGGAAGGCCGGTCAGGACATTATTATTCTCTATCAGGTAAATTGGGCTGTTTAGCCTGGATGTTTCAAGTACTCGGTGAATCGTCGGTTACTCAGAAAGTTGTATTCCAGAGAGTCAGCCCGGGAATTTTCCTCAGCAAGTGGTGATCTGCATCCTAAGTTGAGTTTGGATTTCCCGTTCTTGTATGAACTTTATTCCCGGTAGGGGAGCCTCTCGAGGCCTTTTCGTTTCAGTGTAAGTACAATTGTTATTGGCATGGATAAGCTTTTCCCTGCAGGGTTGTTTGTTGTTCCTGACAGGATGGTTTCTATTTCTCTAGCATTTACTTTTCTATTTCAGTTCTGTTGAATCTGCATACGTGCATAGCATCTACCCAAATGCGTAGCATTTCCATTTCATATGGAGCATTACGCCATTTTCAAACATTTGCATATGAAACATAGACCAGGTTGTTACCTCTTTGTTTGCAGGAATGTATCTAACAGATGTTTGATTGATATTTGTACCCGTATGGTGTCCAGACCATGGAAAGTTGAAGAGTATCTTCGCCCGAATGGTATCCAGACCGTAATATTTTTCGTCAGCCCGCATGATATCCAGACCTCGGCTTGCGTTTCTCCCCAGTAGTGTCATCGAACTTTGGTTGATGGTGTTGTCCTTAGCCCTATATGGTATCCAGACCAAGGCAATTTAAATATCTTTGTGTATATGGTATCTAGACCATAACAAGTTGTTAAGTTTCTGTTAGCCCGCGCGGTATCCAGACCCCGACTCATGTTATTCCCCAGCAGTATCTTCGGATCTGAGTGGGTCATGATAAGTATGGTGATGAAGTCCTTTCCCCGTTGAGTATCCAGACTCCGATCCATTCCTAATTGATGAGGTTTTCCTTTTTCCGTCGAGTATACAGACTCCGGTAAAGATGGTTGTGGTATCTAGACCACGGTGATTGATGAATATTGTTTGTACTTGCTCCGTTGAGTATCCAGACTCCGGTAAAGTCTGTTGGGTATCCAGACCCTGATGAATACTGTTTGTACTTTCCCCGTTGAGTATCCAGACTCTGGTAAAGGCAGTTATGGTATCCAGACCATAGTAGTTTATCTAATGCTCTGTGATATCCAGGTCACGATAATTGTTGTTATCTCCTATCGCCGTAGGGTATCCAGACCTTGGCACCTAATGTTTTTCTCAGCCCATGTGGTACCAAGACCACAACTCATATTGTTTCCCAGCAACGCCGTTTGACTTGAACTCGTAGGATATCCAGATCCTGATGAATATATTCCTTATTGCATAGAGCATCCAGGCTCAGATTTGCATAGAGCATCCAGGCTCCAGTTATTGAGTATCCAGACTCAGATTTATAAACCGAGTATCGAGACTCAAATTTATTAACCGAGTATCCAGACTCAGGTTATTTGCATAGAGCATCCAGGCTCCAGCTATTGAGTATCCAGACTCAGGCCGATTATTGAGTATCCAGACTCAGATTTATTACCGAGCAGTCAGGCTCCGATTATTGAGTATCCAGACTCAAATTTATTAACCGAGTATCCAGACTCAGGTTATTTGCATAGAGAATCGAGGCTCAAATTGCATTGAGCATCCAGGCTCTAGCTATTGAGTATCCAGACTCAGGCCAATTATTAAGTATCAAGACTCAAATTTATTACCGAGTAGTCAGGCTCTGATTATTAAGTATCCAGACTTAGATTTATTACTGAACAGTCAGGCTCTGATTATTGAGTATCCAGACTCAGATTCTTTACCGAGTATCCAGGCTCCGATCATTTTAAGCATCCAGGCTCTAGTTTGTTTCTTTGAGCATCTAGGCTCCAGTTTGTATTTTTAAGCATTCAGGCTCCGATTACCTCGAGCATTCAGGCTTTGATTTCTATGGAGTACCCAGACTCCGGTAATTTGGATTGTTACTTTTTTCCAATATGGTATCCAGACCATGGCGCTGTTTTTGACGTTTGTATTCTTTTTCCCAACGGAATGTTTTTGAGATCAGTACAGCTATATTCAGATTTTCTGTAATTGGCAAATTTCTAAATTCTTTGATATTCAACTGTCTTTTAATTTGATTGCATGAAAGTCATCCGCTTTTCACTCATTCAGGTCAAAGTCGCTTGAATAGGGCAGCTGTTCTACCCCAAAATTTGCTCAACCTTTTCTTAACTTGGTTTATGTTTGATTTCATTTTGTTCTAGCATTTGCATTGCATAGCATGTTTCATTTTACAGGGGATCAAGAGGTTGTGCATAGCAAGAGAAGTCTTCTCAGAGTGTTGAGCCTAAGCAAGGGGTGTTACTCAAGTTCAAATGGTCATCAGGTCATCTTGAAGTGGTCAAAGTCTTGTGAAAGGATAAATGGATGTATGTGGGTCAGCTCCTAACTTGGAGGCCAATTGAAGAGTATCAGAGGATTGTGAATGCATGATTATGGATATAAGATGATGAGAGAGCTCATTGAGTGCCTTGAGAGTCATTTGGAGCTTATTCAAATTGTTGTATGAAGTGGAACAAGCCACAATCAAGAATGTTGCATCTAGGGTTTTCATCTGGTAAATCCTCAGTTAACTATGAAATTGAAGGAGGTTACAATTCAATTCCAAGTCTCTATGGTCATGGGATGTTGTGTTAAGATGTCTAATATATCATTTCAAGATCAATTCATCAAGAATCAAGAGTGTGAGAAGTTACTAAATTAGGGTTCTTAGGGTAAAATCCCCTATTTAGTGCCTAACTTCAAGACCACCTATCTCAAGATACAAGTCTCATCCCAACTTTTGGCCAACATGGAACTTGTAGAGCATGTTCTTAGCTTTAGTTTTAGTACTAGAAGTCCTTGATTGGATTTATAGAAATCAAGTTATGATCCAGACAAGTTACAGGTCATCAGATGAATCTGATTTTGGTCAACAAAAGTTAACCAACTTCCAAGCCATTTTTGACCTAGAAGGATGTTTCTCCTCAACTTTTGGCCAACATGAAAGTTGTAAGGCATGGTCTTATATTTCCAAATAGTACTAGAATTCGTTCATCTAATTTCTAGAACTCAAGTTATGAGGCTTGCAAGTCAGGGGTATTTTGGGAAAGTAAGATTATAGGTCATAAAATTATAGGTTCAATTCACCAACTTGCACACTTCAAATGGAAATATTTTCAACATGAAACTTGCTCCAAATAGGGCCATTTGCATTACCAAATAATCTCTTGTTATGTTTGGAGCTTGGATTGAAGATTGGGTGTTTGAATTTTTCATAAAAGAAGTTTAAAATGAGCCCTTAAAATGATTGAGGATCATGCAATAATTGTCAAATAAGGTAAGCAAGATATATGGTCAAGCAAGGATTGAGCACGAAGTTGAAATCAAAGTCAATGAGAGCACACATTAGGATTATCCAATGAGAAATCAAAGTCGTAGTTAGCATCTAAATCCACTAACCAATTTGGGGTTTTCAATGATTAATAAAAAAATATTAATCTGCAAATCCAAACTCTAATTAATTAAATCTTCAACATTAGATGTTTTAAATAAGATTTTAACATCAAATCAAAATTAAACAAATTGAAAACAAACTAAATCTATTAATTACTTTAAAAGAAAAATTAATGTTAAAACCAAAAGATAAACTAGATGATGGGGTGCAAGAAGAGGTTAAAAAAAAGAGAACCTGGGACCACCCTGAGCCCGGATAGTGCATAAAAAAAAGAATTGGTGGGCCTAATTTTATCCGGCCCAACCAAACTCACCACGCCTAGGGAAACAAAAGAAGGCTCAATACTGAGTTTCCATTCTCACCACTAATTCCTACTATCTCTCTCTCTCACGATGACTCTCTCGTTCTCTTGTATCTTCTTCTCCATGAAAACCACTGCCACCAAGGCCAAGGAGGGAGGACGACCACATACGATATCCTTAAGACACGGCTTCGGTGAAGCTCCGCCTTTCCTCATTCACAACGTGAGACCAATAAAAAGCATAAATAAAGCAACAACTAATGGGAAAAGAAAACCTAGATCTATGGCAACCAAGATTTGAATGAGATCGAGATGGGTTTTTCTCAAAAATAACACATGAAGCAAATTCAAAACAAGATAAAAAGGAAAAGATGAAGATTCGTTACCCCAAGACAATGTTCCAACTGCACCTCTGGCAAAGAGATAAGTATTCTTCTCTTCTACTCGTAAAATCTTTTCTGCATGTGTTCGTCTTCTCCCCTATTTTCGTGCTTGTTTTATCGTATGAAGTAGACCTTTATAGGATCATGTGAATCAATGCCCTGATTTTGAATTGATTGAATGATTTGTTGCCGAATCCTGTTTTTTTGGAAAGAAGATGATGATTATCCCATTTTGTGATTCTTACCTTGTTTATCGTGGTCTTCATGATGAATGCGTTACTTATTTTAGGATTGCAATTAATTGTGTCTGGAATTCAACTGTGTGATGAATGGGCTTTTATTTTTGTATGATTCTGTTTGGAGCTATTTTAGAAAGAACTTAAATTGAATATGGACGATTTGGTGAACTTTCCCTCTTGATTTTGCTTGTTAGTCCGTGTGGGAAAGTAGGACCAGATAATTGCACCCTTTTTTAGCCGAATGAGTAATTCAAATGCTTGGTTGGCTGAGTCACCTTTACTTATTCTTTCCCTTTTTTTGGATGTGTTGTGAATTGAAGGCTATTTTGAACAACTTCTATTTTTGTTTACTTGCGTTTATGAACCAAAATTACGTAATGGACTAGGATTGATGATTAAAACTTTCTTTAAACTTGCCAGGTCAATTCAAAGGTTGCGCAGACACGTATACTTGAATATTATGGATGAAGTTTCTGCTGCTTTCGATATTCTCCTTTTGAGAGGCAACTCCATCCTTTTACGGGACCTTATGATTATGAAATGCACATACTTCCCTTTATGATTTTAGGTCACCTTGAATTTTTATTTTCTCAAATGTACTGACTATATGAATTTTTGATCTTGCAGGTACTGCTGCTATTGCAACACTTTCAGAGTCCTCAACAGCGTTTAAAAGGACTTCTGCCTCCTTCTCATTCTGAGAATACACTCTGACATTTCTCCCATGATCAGGAGCTGTGTATCCCCCTTCTTTTCTTACTTTAATGTAAAGAGGTAGCTTTTGATATCATTCTTTTGACCAATACATTTGTTGTTCATAGGTGATGAGCTTGATAGCTGAAAATATTTCATTTAACTCGAGGGACGATGTTGAATTAGACCAGCTTCTTCATCTATTTCTGGTGAACCCTTTATCAGATGGCTTTGTAGTACCATCACCACTACTACCACTTAAAACGAGGTATGTCTAAGTTCTTGCAAACCAGATCTAATTTTCATGAGCAAATTGGGTGATGATGGAATTGTAAGGTTAAACTTTTATCGTTTATGATTTCTTACTACAAAGTTGATGCTAAGGCTTGTAGAGACTTGGGAGCTTGGGTAGAATAGTAGCAAATATGATATCTTCCATAAATCCTTGTAACACATTATGTCTCATCAACTTGATGACTCGTGTTAGATTTTAACGGAGCCAAGGTGATAGGTACAGTGCAAAACTGTCACGATTTCCTGAGTGGGTTTTGGGAAATTAATACGAAAAAGAAACATAATTTAGCTTGAATTGTGATTTTGTTGCTGTTGTACCCCAAAATTTGCTCAACCTTTTCTTAACTTGGTTTATGTTTCATTTAATTTTGTTCTAGCATTTGCATTGCATAACATGTTTCATTTTACAGGGGATCAAGAGGTTGTGCATAGCAAGAGAAGTCTTCTCAGAGTTTTGAGCCTAAGCAAGGGGTGTTACTCAAGTTTAAATGGTCATCAGGCATCTTGAAGTGGTCAAAGTCTTGTGAAAGGATAGATGGATGTATGTGGGTCAGCTCCTAACTTGGAGGCCAATTGAAGAGCATCAGAGGATTGTGAATGCATGATTATGGATATAAGATGATGAGAGAGCTCATTGAGTGCCTTGAGAGTCATTTGGAGCTTATTCAAGTTGTTGTATGAAGTGGAACAAGCCACAGTCAAGAATGTTGCATCTAGGGTTTTCATCTGGTAAATCCTCAGTTAACTGTGAAATTGAAGGAGTTTACAATTCAATTCCAAGTCTCTATGGTCATGGGATGTTCTGTTGAGATGTCTAATATATCATTTCAAGATCAATTCATCAAGAATCAAGAGTGTGAGAAGTTACTAAATTAGGGTTCTCAGGGTAAAATCCCCTATTTAGTGCCTAACTTCAAGACCACCTATCTCAAGATACAAGTCTTATCTAAACTTTTGGCAAACATGGAACTTGTAGAGAATGTTCTTAGCTTTCTTTTGAGTACTAGAAGTCCTTTATTGGATTTATAGAACTCAAGTTATGATCCAGACAAGTTACAGGTCATCAGATGAATGTGATTTTGGTCAACAAAAGTTAACCAACTTCCAAGCCATTTTTGACCTAGAAGGATGTTTCTCCTCAACTTTTTTCCAACCTTAAAGTTGTAGGGAATGGTCTTACATTTCCAAAGAGTACTAGAAGCCTTTCATATGATTTGTAGAACTCAAGTTATGAGGCTTGCAAGTTAGGGGAATTTTGGGAAAGTAAGATTATAGGTCATAAAATTATAGGTTCATTTCACCAACTTGCACACTTCAAATGGAAATCTTTTCAACATGAAAATTGCTCCAAATAGGGCCATTTGCATTAAAAAATCATCTCTTGTTATGGTTGGAGCTTGCATTGAAGATTGGGTGTTTGAATTTTTCATAAAAGAAGTTTAAAATGAGCCCTTAAAATGATTGAGGATCATGCAATAATTGTCAAATAAGCATAGGTAAGCAAGATATATGGTCAAGCAAGGATTGATCACGAAGTTGAAATCAAAGTCAATGAGAGCACACATTAGGATTATCCAATGAGAAATCAAAGTCGTAGTTAGCATCTAAATCCACTAACCAATTTGGGGTTTTCAATGATTAATAAAAAATATTAATCTGCAAATCCAAACTCTAATTAATTAAACCTTCAACATTAGATGTTTTAAATAAGATTTTAACATCAAATAAAAATTAAAAAAATTGAAAACAAACAAAATCTATTAATTACTTTAAAACAAAATTTAAGGTTAAAACCAAAAGATAAACTAGATGATGGGGTGCAAGAAGAGGTTAAAAAAAAAGAGAACCTGGGACCACCTTGAGCCCGGATAGTGCACAAAAAAAAAAGAATTGGTGGGCCTAATTTTATCTGGCCCAACCACACCCGCCACGCCTAAGGAAACAAATGAAGGCTCAATACTGAGTTTACGTTCTCACCACTAATTCCTACTATCTCTCTCTCACGATGACTCTCTCGTTCTCGTGTATCTTCTTCTCCATGAAAACCACTGTCACTAAGGCCAAGGAGGGAGGACGACTACATGCGATATCCTTACGACACGGCTTCGACAAAGCTCTGCCTTTCCTTATTCACAATGTGAGACCAATAAAAAGCATAAATAAAGCAACAACTAATGGGAAAAGAAAACCTAGATCTATGGCAACCAAGATTTGAATGAGATCGAGATGGGTTTTTCTCAAAAATAACACATGAAGCAAATTCAAAACAAGATAAAAAGGAAAAGATGAAGATTCGTTACCCCAAGACAATGTTCCAACTGCGCCTCTGGCGAAGAGATAAGTATTCTTCTCTTCTACTCGTCAAATCTTTTCTGCATGTGTTCGTCTTCTCCCCTATTTTCGTGCCTGTTTTATTGGTCTTAGCTTTCCAAATAGTACTAGAAGTCTTTCATCTGATTTGTAGAACTCAATTTATGAGGCTTGCAAGTCAGGGGTATTTTGGGAAAGTAAGATTATAGGTCATAAAATTATAGGTTCATTTCACCAACTTGCACACTTCAAATGGAAATCTTTTCAACATGAAACTTGCTCCAAATAGGGCCATTTGCATTACCAAATCATCTCTTGTCATGGTTGGAGCTTGGATTGAAGATTGGGTGCTTGAATTTTTCATAAAAGAAGTTTAAAATGAGGAAATTGGAATTAAATGATTTGGAACTTTTTCAAGGCAAATTTATGCATATTTTGAGTGCAAATGATGTTCCAAATACAATGCCAAGTTTAATTTTACAATTTGAGGTCATTTGGTTGGTCATTTCCACGGTTTCTTCACCATGAAGTAACAAATGGTAAATCCACCATAGAATCAAAACAAGGCTCAATTCTTGGCCCTTTGATCAACTCAGGCCATGTGCAAAGGATTTGGAACAAAATTGAGGCTGGTGCAGTGGAGAAAACACGAGTATGGAAAGTGAAAAAGTGAGGAAAATTTGATTTGGCAAATGGGATTTAGGGCATGAACTAAGGCTCCATGTGCATCTGAGTCCAACATATAAAAGGTTAGGAAGCTTCCCAAACCCTCAAAGCTCGTTTTGGTGGTGAAATTGCAGAAATAACAACTTAAAAAAAGGAGAGAAAAGTGAGAATCGGTTTTGGAGTTTTGGCCATTATTAAGAGAAATTGAGCTCACAAAAAGATTCATTCAAGTATTTGGAACGTTTCTGGGTGGTTTGCTCAAAGGTTCAGCCAAAGACAAGACCCAGTGGAGGTTCTCCACTAGGTAATTTCAAAATCACCATATCTCTCCATTTAAGCCACTATTCTGTGCCATTCTTGTATATTTGAGACATAGGAATGATGTAGACCATTAATATATAAAATGAACTGGCATTTGGTGTGATTTCTGTTTGGTGCATAAAACTTGTTGTTTGGATTTTGGCTTGTTCTTGAGTTTTTAGAGCAAAATGATTATGGATTTGAACTTTACTTGAAGCGTAGATGAATTCTGGACGTTTTGATTGGCTGATTCTGAGTTTCACAGTTTATGCATATTTTATATTTGTCTTCGATTTGCTTTGTTTATTGCTCAAAAATGAAAACCAAGGTTGGATTTGAGTTCCTCATGATGAGAGGATGATTTTGCACTGTTATTTTGTCATTTTTGGTGGAGTTTTGATAACTGTACATGTTTGGTTACTGTTCACGGTGGTTGAGGGGCCAGAGAAGATGACCGGAAGGGATCTCCGACCGTCCTTTGGTTTTCTGGATTTTTGTTGACTTTTCCTTTGGGAAGATGATGCTCACACCACACGATTGGATGACTTTTCACACGGACGCTTGAGATTAAGACACAGCGTGCACTTCATTTGACCATGCGCACTTGATTATGTTTAAATCTTTCATTAATGTGTTGGCGCTTTCGTAGCCACGTGATTGGAATACCTGATGATCAGATGGCCTTGGTTGATTTCCACGCTGGTCCTTCTGTTGACCAGCCCTGGTGGATCATTGGTTTGACCTGATTTTTCTTTTGGGCGCATTAGGCCTCTGATGCTATTTGTGCCCCCTTGGGCCCAGCCTGGCTTTTTCAACTGATTTTCTTTACTATTTACACCGTATGTTTTTTTATTTTATTTTTATTTCCATTTTATTTTTGTTTATTTTCTGTTCACATTTAAATCATTTTTAATTACTTCCAATTATCCAAAAAAATCACAAAAATACTTTTTAGACACTTTGAGGTGTCTTTTAATTTTAGAAAATTTTTATTTTATTTTTTGATTTATTTTTCAATTAAAATTGGATTTAAATATTGGAAGTGTTGTAATTGATTTAAATTGTGACATTGTGTGATCTTTTATTTGTTTCTTCCATTTCCCTTGGGTCCAATGAATTAAAATTGATTCTCACACACTTGGTGAGTTGAACAATTTTTTAGGACCATTTTTCCCCTGGTTGGTTGACTTTAGGGTTGACTTTGGTGGCTTTTCTTTTGATCCTCGATTCTCCCATTTCAAAGTGGTACATCTTGAATTTAATTTTCTTTTGATGGTGCTTTGAGGGGATATTGGCCTTGTGCCTTTTGGCTTCTGTTTGCCAACTTGTTTAGCTATCTTATGCATTTTATTTGGTAATTTTTGAACCATTTTCCTAATTTTGAGATAACTTGCAAGTCAAGTTACCTCTAAGGGAAGTTCATACATGCACCTTGACCTAGTTTGATTTGGATATGATATTTTTGGATCCTTTAAACTCTCAATGACTTTTTTTTCATGTTGCTAACATGTTAAGGATGATGTTTGTTCAATCTTAGGTCATGATATTGTTTTTTCCTTATTCATTTGTTTGTTTGCTTTTGAGCTTTCAAATATGGTTTCATTGTGTAGTTTGCTTGCACTTCTTTATGTTCTAGCTTGCATTTCCTTTTGTTATGATTTGATTTTACTTTTGAGCTTGCCTCTTCATCTTTACTTTCTGTCCAATGATCTTGGAGTGTTATTTAAGGTAGCTTGGTCCCTCCTTAGGAGGAACTTGAAGCTTACCTAAAGTGATGAATCCATGAGGACTTTTCCTAGTGACCTTGTCATACTAGTTTGTTTGCTTTTGATGCATCTCTATCCATTTTATCTTTGCATCCTCATATGCATGCTTGGTTGAGATGATCTTGTGGTGGCTACTTCCCCACACATGTTTTCCTCCCACTTTCGTCCTACTTGTGCATTCCATGTATGCATTCTCTTATTTGCATGTTTTATTTTGTTCTTCCTTCTTCTTCTTTTGTCTTCCTTCCCTTAGGATCTCTAATCTCTCTTGTTCAAGATAGGTTATGATAGACATTAGGGTTCTAACCATGCATGATAACATTAGGTAGATGTTTCCCTTTTGTAATCCCAACTTTAGGTGCACTTTGCATGACAACTTCTAGGGTTTGGTCTAGTCCCCCTTTAGTTTGTCCCTTTCTCTTCTCATCTTCAAACAACTTCAATCCACTTAATAAAGATAATGAATGTTGTGCCATGAGCCTTATACTTGGGAAATGGTGATTGAGTGGCTACCTCTCAATTGCCTAGAGTGTTTAGTATACGTCCTTAGGACGATATGCGACGCATTCGATCCTAGGTTTTAGGCTTTGTTAAAACATACATTATGAACACTCATAACTCAAAACACTTCTTCTTTAAAATACACAAAAACAATTCAAACCTTTTTATCCTTCGGGATTCTTAATCAAGAAAACCTTTTTCATAAATAAGAATGTTGTTAACTTTCAGTCCTATCGCAAACGGTAACGTCTAAGTCTCCAATGGTCGAGCAGCATACACTAAACTGCTAGAACTGTTTGTTAACCCTACTCGGGTAAAACTCTTGATCAAACCAGTGGTCTCTTAATCCCGAACTACGTTTGTTCTGATCTTTCATACCAGATGAAAGTACGTAGGCACAAGACGCGATGTCTTGGCGAGCAACCTTCCCCCCTTCTTTAGCTGTAGTTGGTCGAACTACGTTGACTCTGACTTTCCCATTGCACGAGGGAGTACGTAGGCACTGAACGAAGATGCTCTGCCGAGTCAGTCCTTTTTCTTTTTTGTTTGTCCATAAGCCTTTAGCGTAGATGGTTTACACACCCTTTTAGATAGACAACACACACGTGGATCCCGTCGAGTACGACGGACGTGAGGGGTGCTCATACCTTCCCCTTGCGTAACCGACTCCCGAACCTAGGACTTGGTTGCGATGACCTCGTCTTTTCCCGTTTTTGTCAGGTTTTTTCCGATCGTTTCCTTTCCCCTCTTTGGGATAAATAACGATAGGTGGCGACTCTGTTAGTCATCGCCGACCTCTTTTTTCGCAGTAGCGACAGTTGCTATTGCACTTGTTGGGGTTTCGAAACATTTTGGTGATTTGTTGACTTGATTTCTTTTTCATGGTTTACAGTAACAAAAGATAACTGAAGCTTCGAATTATCATAGGTTGATGACTCACGTTCACAAAAAAAATATGTTTCCAAGCTTGCTTTTACGTGAAATCAACGCGAAACCAGAAGAGGAACACATCATTTTTAAACATTAGGATTTGCTTTAGTATTTTGCAACATCATGTGCATCAATGATTCATTGACAGGGACGCCTCAAATACTGGTGATTCTGTTCCCCCCCCCCCTTTTGGCGAAAAATTATGCCAGCTTAGCTTTGTAGTTAGGTTCTCAATCCAAATAAAACAATACCAGAATGAGTTTTTTTTTCTTTTTTTGTGAAGTTGTAATGAACCCCTGTTGGAGATTGTAGAATTGGTGTAATTTATAAGTTTTATGACAGACTTTATGATATGAAATCCTGATTTTGAATTGATTGGAAATAAATCTTATATCCTTGAAGCTAGTGGAGTTTGAGATTTTTCCAAGAGGTAAAGAGAACAGACTTGAATCCTCATAGTGTTCATTAATTGAGTAAACAAACAAGATGATAGATCGTGAGAATATGCCTATTGTCCTTGCAATTTTAAACTCCAAATTATTTCTTCATTATGTTGACTCGAACTCAAGAAAACTCACACAGATTGCATTGCAGACTTAACACTCTAATATCGACGTGGCGCTTTGCTTGGATACATTTTTACTATAATTAGGACTCCAATGGTCTATTTGAACGAACTCCATTCCAAACATTTGTAGTTCATGGATTTGTGACTACGAGCATATCCGTAAGCCAATTGAAAATAAGCGACTTCACTTACTTGGAGAGAGCTTGGATTGGTGAATGGTATATACAAACTCGGCTTAAAAGTCTTCGGGATTTAGATTCTTTTAATTCCTTTAAGAAAAAGATTTAAACCCGAGTCTGTTTTTCTTAGTTTGGGTCCCATGAACAACTTGAATCTTGAAATCAACTAAATCACGAATTTTGGAATTAATTAATTCATTTCATGAAGATGTCACCACGACAAACCATCTCCTTCGATCTTGGGCGTTTGGATGGTAGCATATCTTTTATAACAATCTTCAAATTCTATGCTCAATACCAACGGAAGAAAACCTTAATGAAGCTTCCGAGGAATCTTAAGAAAACTTTGATCCCGTGAGAAACCCTAGGATCTTAGAATCAGGGTGATTATGCCTCGAAATTCCTGATTGCAAGGAGCTATGCTGGAAAACACTACACCTTCATAAGCTGGTTAGTCGCAATAAACATGTACAGAAGAAAATAAGCTCTAAAGATGCTATGTAAGATAATGCACAAAGAAGTGGGATCTTGGGTTCGAAAATTAGGGTGCGACAGATGCCCCTATTTAATTTTCTTCTATCCGGAGATAGGAGATACGTAAATACAAACATGCACAATTTTTGGCCCAAGATTCCATGAAATGCGTATGATATGATATTCTATGAAATGAATGCAAGACAGGGGTCCTATGGGGAATAACGTCACATGGGATAACTATATGCGGAGAATGTTGAAACAACAAAGAAAGGAAAAGACGAGGAGCAGAATTGGTAAAGCAAGACTCCACGGGAAAAGATTCAATTCCACTGGGGAAGAAACAAACAAAAACATTGGGGATAACTTAAACATATGGTATCACCAACAAAATAAAGATGTATAGTACTTATTATCAAGATTATGGCAATTCAAACAACGGGTGAGAAACTTGGAATAGAAGGATAACCTACTACCAATGTGTGTAGCCTAAGGAAAGCCACCCAGTTGAAACAAAGACACATATTACCTGCTATCAATCATATAATAACCTAAGCAGAGGTAACATGAAGAGGAAAGATGACCTACTACCGAACCCGGTAGCCTAAGCAAAGGTATCTGTCCAAAATGATACAGTATATTACCTACCATCAAACATATGATGACCTAAGCAAAGGTAATAACCAAAATAAGCTTCTGTGGTCTTAATGTAATTCAACTTCTTCTTTAACTAAATGATTCATTTAGAAAGGGTAAATAAACCTCCCCACGCTTCAAGGTTGTATGCCACGAACGAGTCTTAGTTTCTTCTTTAATCAAGTATTCCACTTGAAAAGGGTAAACTAAACCTCCCCACGCTTCAAGGTTGTATGCCATGAACGGGTCTCAGTTTCTTATTTAATCAAGTATTCCACTTGAAAAGGGTAAAATAAACCTCCCCACGCTTCAAGGTTGTATGCCATGAATGGGTCTCAGTTTCTTCCTAGAATGATGAATACTTACGGGAAAGTATCTTCACAGGGTATTGGAGTTCCACTGGAGATTATGACTTAAGTGTAGATCAATAATTTGTTGGAAATTAAGAAATATCACCGGGGATCTTCGTAGGAGATACAGGCCGGTTAATTTGATCTATTGTAGTAATATTCACCAAACTTCTCAGAGAGACGCCATTTGATGGAATTAACTTTGTATAATAGACTCATTAGGGAATACACCCCTCAAAAGCATCTTTTTTGTAGTTTTAAAATGTATGAAATCTTTGTAGTAAGAATTCTCAAATAAAGAGAAACACCTATAATGTCTTCAACAAACTTCTCTGACGAATTTTCGAAGAGATATCGTTTGATGAAGGACGAGTTCATAACTTTTGATAATTTGCTAGAGATAGACAAACTGTCTTGAGGAGACTTCCATTTTTCATTTAAATAGAAATCTTGAGAATAAAATCAAACTGCTTAAATAAAGAGCTGCCACTTGTTGTTTGGGAATAAATTGCTGATAAGCAATATCCCACTGTTGGAGAAAACTTGTCTTCCATGGTGATCTTCGAACAGATTCTTCCCAGAGAGATAAAGTGAAAAATAAATGCATGTTCAATCTAGGTTCAACAGCCTAGAGACATTCAATATGTGATTTTTTAGGACCAAAGTTCAATTCAGGGAGTAACTAAAGAGAAACGGTCAAGCAAGCCTCAATCCAGTGAGGAGTAAACTCTATTGGAGTTTTTTTAATCCAATAATGGAAAAGAAAACTAAAATAAGCATCTTCCACGAGAATCGAACTCGGAGGGGAATTTAGAAATGTTGAGCTCTTTCTGCCTAGGGATGACGACCCTTCTTGGAAGGAGAAGACAAATCCAATCAGTTGGGGATAAACACAGCCGAAGTGAACGAACAAACAAAATCCAAAAATGAAAAATGCACAGATGCCATGTATCTATATGCTATGGTTATGCTGACAAAACAATAAAGAGAGGGAAACAGAGATGAAATAAACATCTCAGACGAGGATACTCAGCCAAATCTTCGCATACCAAAACATCATCAGGATAGATATAATCTTGCTTCATAACTCTCTATGGGAAACAATACTTCGACTTCATTTGCAGAATTATCCAGATGAGTCTAGTTGCTTCATGGGGATTAGAATTCATGGATAAAATAAATATCCACTTTATCAAAGAAGTCCTTGTTGGTGAGGATAAAATAAATATCCTTTTCAGAGGAAATCTTGTATGAGTACCAGAGCTTGAGATTTTTCCAGGGATGAAATAAACATCCGTGAATGTCTGTTTCGTTATTCATATATCAAGTAATACACACACCAAAAGATTTTTTTTAAAAAGATTTAAATTTGTTCAAAATTGCTATCAAAATAAGAACATTTATTTTGCACAAGTAGAGTAAAATTAAAGATTGTCTAAAAACTCAATTTCATTTTATTGAATGGTAGCCTGCAAAACAACGTGACTCCCTATAGTGTTACAAAGTCTTAAAATGATAATAACAAGAACAATTACATCGAAGAGATAATAACCACTGTTTCCCACATAAAGTCGAGATTTCTTATGTTCTAAACTTTGTAGTTTAACTGATGAGCCTTGGAGATAGTGGTAATCCTCAGTAATCTTGAATCTAAAACGTCTTTTTTAAGCATAGTACTTCTTTACAGCGTCTATATTCATCGGGCGAGTAATTTCTTCTCCATCCACGGTTGCTAACATCAGAGCACCCCCTGAGAAAACCTTCTTAACAACATATGGCCCGCCGTAGTTCGAAGTCCATTTTCCTCGAGTATCAGTAAGGAATGTTTGAATCTTCTTGAGTAGAAGGTCACCTTCTTTGAATTCGCGTGGTCAAACCTTCTTGTCGAACGCCTTCTTCATTCTTTGTTGGTATAGTTGACCGTGGCAGAACACTGTCATTCTCTTTTCTTCAATCAGGTTCAGTTGGTCGTATCTGCTTTGACACCATTCATCCTCTGTGAGTTTGGCTTCCATTAGAACTCACATAGAAGGAATCTCAACTTCTATCGAGAGTACAACTTCCATAGCGTAAACAAGGAAAAGGGAATTGCCCCTATCGAAGTGCGTACCGAAGTATGATATCCATGTAAAGCAAACGGGAGCATTTCATGCTGGTCCTTGTATGTGACAACCAGTTTCTGAACTATCTTATTTATGTTTTTATTAGCGGCTTCAATGACCTCATTCATCTTTGGTCTGTAAGGAGAAGAGTTATGATGTTCAATCTTGAATTCTTTGCACAGTTCTTTCATCATTCTATTGTTCAGGTTGGACCTGATATCTGTAATGATTTTTCTCAGCATACCATATTTGCAGATGAGCTGATTCTTGATGAACTTAACAACCACATGTCGGGTAACATTAGCATAGGAAGTGACTTCGACCCATTTGGTGAAATAGGCGATTACTACCAAGATAAAACGGTGTCCATTGGACGCCTTTGGTTCTATCATACCAATCATATCAATCCCCCACATGGAAAAAGGCCAGAGAGACGAGATAACATTAAGCATAGTCGAAGGTACGTGAATCTTATCCACATAGATCTAACATTTGTGAAATTTCTTGAAAAATTTGTAACAGTATGATTCTATTGTTATCCAATAGTATCTTGCTCTCAAGAGTTTCTTGGTCATGGCATGCCCATTGGCGTGAGTGCCAAAAGTTCCTTTGTGAATCCCTGTCATTAACATGTCTGCTTCCTGCTTGTCAATACATCTTAGCAAAACCATGTCAAAATTCCGCTTGTACAGTACATCATTCCTATCTTTGTTTGATGCCTCATACGGGTACTCCTGCTTTCGAAGAAACAATTCAATGTCATGATACCAAGGCTTGTCATCTTTGACATATTCTATGGAAAATATGTAAGCAGGTATATTTAGACGGTTCACATCGATCCTTGGACAATCGTTCCACCAGTATACCACAATCATAGAGGCTAGCGTTGCCAGAGCATCCTCCATTCTATTCTCGTCATGAGGAATATGGTGGAACTCAACTCTGTTGAAAACGGGTAGTAGTCGTCTTGCATAATCTATATATGGGATCAAGTTATCTTGGCGAGTCTCCCATTCTCCTTTGATTTGGTAGACTACCACAGCAGAATCACCGTATACATCCAAATTCTTGATTCTTAGGTCTATTGCCTCTTCAAGGCCCATTCTGCATGCTTCATATTCGGCTTCATTGTTGGTACACTTGAATGTTAATTTGTAAGTAGACGGGATGTGAGATCCATGAGGAGTCACAATGATTGCTCTTATTCCTTTCCCATGAGCGTTGACATCTCCATCAAAAATTAAACCCCACTGAGAATCTGGTTCAGGCCCTTCGTCTGGTAGAGGTTCTTCACAATCTTTCATTTTCAAATACATTACATCTTCGTCGGGGAAGTCATCGTTAGAGGATTGATGGTATTCAATAGGTTGATGTGCCAAGTGATCAGCTAAGACACTTCCTTTGATAGCCTTCTAAGTATGGTACTCGATATCATATTTTGATAGTAGCATTTGCCATTTGGCAATTCTTCTAGTTAAAGTAGGTTTCTGGAAGATATATTTAATCGGATCCATCTTGGAAACTAGCCAAGTAGTGTGACTTAACATGTATTGTCGCAAACTCCTGGCGACCCATGCTAAAGCACAACAAGCCTTCTCAAGCATGGTGTATTTAGATTTGCAGTCGGTGAATTCTTACTCAGATAGTAAGTAACATGCTCTTGTTTCCCTATTTAATCTCGTTGATCGAGTACACAACCCATAGAGTCATCCAACACGGTCAAATACATGATTAAAGGTCGTCCTTCAACTGCAGGGATCAGAATAGAAGGTTCAAGCAGGTATTCTTTGATACTATCGAAAGCCTTTTGACAGCCTTCAATCCAAACATAACCTTGTTCTTTTCTGAAAAGCTTGAACATAGTGTCACAACTGTGAAAAACACCAGGCGGAAAAACAGAAGAGTCGCCACCGAACGTTATTTATCCTAAAGAGCGGGAAAGGAAACGATCAAAGAAAACTTGAAGAACGGGAAATGACAAGTTCATTGCAACCAAATCTTGGGTTCGGGAGTCGGTTGCACAAGGGGAAGGTATTAGCACCCCTCACGTCTGTTGTACTCAACGGGATCCATGCTTGTTGTCTAATCAAAGGGTGTGTTTATCTACAAGCTACTGCTAAATGAAAACGAGAACAAAAGAAAAAGAAAGAGACTCGATAGGACATCACCACCTTATGCCTACGTATTCCCTCGTGCAATGAGAAAATCAGAGTCAACGTAGTTCGGGAAACTATGGGTGATAGGGGAAGGTTTCTCGCCAAGACATCACCGTCTTGTGCCTACGTATTCTCATCTGGTATGAGAAATCAGAGCAAACGTAGTTCGGGTAAATGAAACCACAGGTTTGTTAAGTGTCTTTTATGAATGACATTAAACTCTCATTCCAACAGTTAGGGACGTTGTCTGTTTGCGGCAGAACGGGAAAGTAACACACTCTTTTCTGAAAATGAAGTTTGAAACACGAATCTAGAAGGATAAAAGGTTTGACTTTTGTTTGTGAGTTTTAGTGAAGTGAATTGAGTTTGCTTTGTTATTCACATAGGAGCGAATGCGTCGCATATCGCCCCTAGACGGGACGTATACTAAACACTCTAGACAAGCGAGATAAGACCCCTCACTCATCATTTCCCATGTGCTTAAGGCTCGTAGCATACAACGTTCATCGTATTTATTAAATGAGTTAGAATGTGTTTTGAGATGAGAAGAGAGACGCATGGAAAGATCTAAGGGAAACTTGGCCCTAACGTTGTCATGCAAAGTGGTTCTAAGGCCAGGATGCGAAAGGAGATTATATACTAATGTTAGCATGCAAGAGATGGACCTAGGGTTGAGGTTAAAAGGGACTAGCCTACTTGTTATCATGCTTGGATTAAACTCCTAATGTCTATCCTACTCCAAATTTAATTGGAATAAGAGTCCTAAGGGAACATGCAAAGGAAAAGCAAAAAAAAACAAGAAAGCAAGGTAAAAACAACAGCTACAACAACACCTCCTGCATAAGACAACAATAAAATCCAGCACACAAGCAAGACATCATATAACAACACATGTTTTAGCATAAAAACATGTGTGAAAAGCTAGGCAACAAGCAAGTAAAGCAAAGACAACATGCAAGTTCAAAGCATGGGCAACTGTGGAAAGTAGGGCAGCAAGCATGCTTGAATGCAATTAATAAAGAACAAACACCAATCATGGGTAGATTTCATGCAACAATGGACATGCTTCAACAATCAAACATAATCGATCAACAACAATGCATCAACAAGAATCATCAAGATCAACATGTTCTTTTCAAATTAAATTGGACGATCAACCGATCAAACCAACATGCAACGACGCAGAAACGGAAACAAATGCAATCATGCATCACAATATTCAACAACATAATCATCAATGATCATCAATTATCAGGGTATAAGCAAGCAAAGCATATGATCATTCACCAAACAAATCACATAAACATGTTAAACATTCAAAACAGAAACCAAAAGTTGCGTCGAAGAATCAAGATCAAACATTCAAGAACGATGAAATATGTCAAACACAATTCACATAAATGAATCATATCAATCCATGAGGTTTACATGTGAAAAGGAGCTCAAACAAGCAAAAAAATGCAAAAATGCAAAAAATAGGCAATCTGCCTAGAGTAACGGGTTACCTGATGGGATAAGGTAACCGGTTACCCTATATAAGGTAACCGGTTACTTGATGAAAAACAACCCAGAAACGTGAAATTTGATAAGGTAACCAGTTATCCTATATAAGGTAACTGGTTGCCATTGAACCAGAAGCAGAAAATCAGTTTTTAAAATCAGTTTTCAACATCAAACACTTCTCCAATCATCCATATGAACATGATATCAATCAAGCATGAAATTATCATCAAGAAACAGCGATCAAACATCATGTAAACACAATCAAACACTGAAATCACAACTCACCAAGATCCAAATCATCAAAATGGATCAAAAAGCAGCAAAAACCATGGATCTACATTGTGATTATTCAAATAAGCTCAAAATTGGATTAAATCTAGAATTCACCAACCTTTAAAGCTAATATTTCCTTTGGTGAGTGTTGATTCACTTGAAATTAGCAAATCCAAGCAAGAAACCCAGAGATTCTTCAAGATCCAAGAGTTTCCTTGTCGTAGAAATGAAGAATAAGCAAGATCAAGCAAAATAATCCACAAAAAGCACTTCCAATCTAGCTTCCAAATTCAGATCCAAAACCAAACAAAAATTAAAGGGTGAATTGAAGATAATGGAGATCAACGATGGAGGTTTAGCTCTATAATTCTATGATTCCAATGAAGAATCAAAGAACTCAAATGAAAAAGCTTTAATGGAGGTTTTGGGAGTGAAAAAGTAGAGAGAAAATTGAGAGCAAATTCTCAAGAATGAGTGTGAAATCTGAAAATGAAGGTTAATTTTTGAGGTTTGGAGCAAATTCACTTAAATAAGCTCTAGGTTTGGAATCCAAATGTGGTTTGGAGTGTGGATTAGCATTTGGAATGGAAATTAGGAGTGGAAATAGGAATGGAGTGTTTGAAATTTGGAGGGAAATGGTGAAAGTTGAAACAATTCTAGATCCTTCCAAATATGATCAAGTGAAATCAATGGTTGAGAATGGTTGGAAAATTGCACATGCTGAAAATTCAAATATTTTGGCCAATTTCTTTTGAAGTAATCGGTTACCCTATATGCAGTAACCGATTACCACATTCAAAATTTGCCACTTTTGGCGCCAAATTTCTATACAATTTCTCGTTGCCACTTATTTTGAACCCTGTTATACCTTTGAAACCTGCTCTTGAATATCATAACTATGAGAACGCCTGGGATAGCTTGTACACCATCTCCCAGGTTAAAAACAACCAGTTGAATAAAATAAAATCGACCGCTCGATTGCTGGGAAAAATAAATGTTGGAGCCTCTGACGCTCGCTGTCTAGACTCTTGCAATAAAAGGGAACCCTGAGGCACAAAAGTATCTTGATCTCATGTCTCGATAACCAATGCTATGATATGCGGAAATGAAAAATGCAGAGAAACATAAGTCAATTAAGGTTATAAAGAAAGGGAAAATTTTGGGGTGCTACAGATAGGTCCACAAGTAGCAGTCATGTTAGATATAAACCAGGAAATATAGTTCAAACGTCCCAAGAATCCTCTGACCTGTTTCTCTGTAGTAGGGGCGGGCATTTATTAAATGGCTTTGACCTTGTCAGCATCTACTTCAATACCTTTCTAGCTAACAATGAAACTCAAACGTGTCTCTGACCATACACCGAATGTACATTTGGTTGGATTCAGGCAAAGTCTGTATTCTCTTAGTCGACGAAACAACTTCAGTAAGTGTTCAACATGATCATCCTCAGTTTTAGACTTGGCTATCATATCACCCACATGCACTTCGATCTTTTTATGCATCATATCATGAAAAAGAATGGTAATAGCTCTCTGATATATTGCCCCGACGTTCTTCAAGCCAAATGGCATGACTCTGTAACAAAAAGTGCCCTAAGGCATGATGAAGGATGTCTTTTCTCTGTCTTTGGGAGCCATCCTGATTTGATTGTAACCTAAAAATCCATCCATAAAAGAGAAAATCTCGTACCTCGCGATGCTTTCTATCAGTATATCAATATGAGGCAACGTGAAATCGTCCTTTAGGCTAGCCTTGTTTAGATCTCTATAGTCAACACACATATGGACCTTTCCATCCTTCTTCGGAATAGGTACAATATAAGCTAACCAATATGGGTATTCAGTAGTGACGAGAAAACCTGCATCAATTTGTTTTTGTACTTCCTCTTCGATTTTCAAAGCCATGTCGGGCCGAGTTCTTCTAAGTTTTTATTTGACCGGTGGGCATTCTGGCTTCAAAGGTAAGTGATGCTCCACTATAGTGGTGTCAAGACCAGGCATGTCTTGATATGACTAGGCAAACAAGTCGACATACTCTTTGAGCAACTCAATCAACTTCTCTTTCACGTCAGACTTGAGCAGAGCTCCAATTTTCACCTCTTTACGAATTTCCTTTGTACCCAGATTAATAACTTCCACGGGTTCTTTATGAGGCTGAATGGCTTTGTATTCGTTTTCGAGTAGTCTGGAAATCTCTTATGGAATATCTTTCTTAGCT
The DNA here is from genome assembly GCA_963859935.3 of Lathyrus sativus. Classification (NCBI taxonomy): domain Eukaryota; kingdom Viridiplantae; phylum Streptophyta; class Magnoliopsida; order Fabales; family Fabaceae; genus Lathyrus; species Lathyrus sativus. Next base: position 522,733,683 of record OZ012739.1, read on the forward strand.
TCAAACACATGAAATTCGAAGTTCGGTGGAGGTAATGGATCATTATTTCCGATATTTTTTTTCGTGTAACAATCTACGCATGTGATATGATTTTATTTAGTTTTTAAGAAGTGAAAGTGTGTGTATACAAAAAATGATTATCGCTTATTATTATCGTTTTCCAAAGAAACGAAAAAAAGATAAAAGAATAGGTATGAAACAAAATAATGCTTTTATTAATGATAGCAAAGCTGAACAACTTGCCCTTAACAAGAGCACCTTTGCCTTGGGCAGAGCAAAGGGAATTATTTTAAATAAGCCCACACAATGAATTTTCACCTTGGGCAGAGCAAAAAACTAAAAGCAAACAATTACTTTGATATATGAATAATGGTAGGGACATCAATTGCACTCCAATTTTTGGCTATTACTCTCGGAGTCACAAAGTTAGGTAAGTCTTCATCAGAGTCTTCTTTGGTGACAACATTGACTTCAAAAATGTAGTCTTTGCACCTTGATCTGGAAGAATAGAAAGGTACATATGCGTCTTCAGTCTCTGAATCATAACCCGGAGTTTCCATGTAAGGCTCATAGTCTTCATATGGAATGGAGAGGCTTGTGGAACCGTCTGATATATAACCCTCAGACTCATCTTCAGATACCACATTAATACGAGGAGGATGAATAATCCCTCCGCTATGGAATACTTCTTTAATAGGTGGAACAAATGGGCTTCTGGTGGCTTGTTTGTTGGAGTTGGTAGCGAAGCCAAGACCTTCCCTATTTTTGTTCTTAGGTAAAGATATTACTTTTCCCCATCCTTCCTGGGAACCACTATTCACAACCCGTTGTGCGTCTTTGAAGGATGACATCGAGACTTTAGGCTTCTGGGTATCATCATCAACAATCGAAATTGCCTGTAATTGGGTCCCAACTTCTTCTTCTACCTCAACATAAGAAAATGAAGAAAGGTGGCTCACCACTAAGGCTCTCTCACCATAAATTGTAAATGTTTTTCTTTCAAAGGTGTATTTCAGTTTCTAGTGCAGTGTGGAGGTAACTGCCCCAGCCTCATGTATCCATGACCTTCCTAATAAGCAGCTATAGGCGGCATGAATGTCCATGACCTGAAATGTAATCATAAAAACTCGTAATCCAATAGTCATTAGTAGATTTACTTCACCAATCACCGTCTTCCTAGATCTGTCAAAAGCTTTAACAATGACATGGCTTGGCCTCACCAGCGGTCCTTGATATGATAATTTTGATAGGGTGGTCCTGGGCATCACATTCAACGAGGACCTGGTGTCAACCAGTATACTAGACAATGCATTATTCCCACAATTCTATGAGATGTGTAACGCCATATTATGTTTCCTTCCTTCTTCCAGGAGATCTTCCTCAAAGAACCCGAGATTATTGCTAGAAGTAATGTTACCCACAATGTCGCTGAACTGTTCGATAGTCACATCATGTTCAACATAAGCTTGTTCTAACACTTTTTGTAACGCTTCTCTATGAGCTTCAGAGCTCATCAATAACTATAGTACAAAAATCTTGGACGGGGTCTGTAACAACTGATCCACGACCTTGTACTTGATTCTTTTTGATCAACTTCAAAAATTCATCAGATTGAGAAGAATCAGCTCCATAAGGCTGCCCTGTGGTTGTGTCCTTTGTAATATGTTGTTCGAATGAAATCTCTTTATTCTTTGGAAGAGTTGAAGGATAAACTCGACTGTTTCTAGTTACTCTACTAACATCCGTGATATTAACAACTGAGGGTAAAGTAGGTAAAGGTACCTCTTTTCCGTTTTCCGTCATTGTGGCATTATATCTGTATGGAACCGCCCTGTTGGAAGCATAAGGGATCAGTCCAGGTACATTAATTATCAAAGGAGTTACAGATGGTCTTCTTATGTCATATGTAATTTCAACGCGCTTCACTTCTTTGAAGTGGGGCACTATAACAAATGCTTCTTCATCTCTTTCTACAGAATTGGAGCTTTATCATCAGGCACGGATCTACGTCCATGGTATTGGGGGCAACTGCCCCCACTAAATTATTTATGCTATTATAAATTAATTTAAAATATTTATTTTTCACATGATGAAACACAAGTAATGCCCCCACTAAAAAAAATCAGTATTTGTGTATTTTAAGAATTAAATATTCTTAATTAATTAAATGGTTGTTTTGTTAGATATTACAAATAAAAACAAAAGAAAAATTATTCAATAATTTCAAAATAGAATTATTTATAATAAAAAATTATATGTTTAAGTATCTTTGATTTTTCTTAATATAGAATAATAAAGTTTTGATAGTTTTAACTTTTTTACATAATGATATATAGTTTCACATTGATACACTTTTTATATAAATGTTTATAATAGTATATACATTTTTCCCTCACTGATCAAGATTTCTGAATTCTTCCCTTTTTGTCATATGCAACTGTGCTAACTCTTCTATTTAATAGGTCCTGGATATCTTCCTTCACAAGGCGGTAGCCTCGAGAGTTTATAGAATAAATGGAACAATCAGGATAGTTGTGTTGCTCATGAATGAAAAATACCATCTTCGTGAGATCACTATGCATCTTCACTAAAGATTCCCAAATATTCTTCGAATCGAATACATCAAACTTTCCCGGACATGCTTGAATCATGTTTATAGTAGATGAACCATGCAGAGGCAAGGGGTTATCTTGTACGTTAGGATTGGAATCTTTAAAAGATAAGATCCCGCACTTTATCAGCCTTTGAACGTCTGCTTTCATACCATAGTAACTCTCAATGTCGTGACCCGAAGCACCTTGGTGGTGCAGACAAAATTTATCTGCTCCGTACCAGTATGGGATATTTTTGGGTACCTCTGGTGGAACTTTCGTCTGGATGTGTCCCTTGTGTATCAAAATCGGGAATAATTCAATGTATGTCATAGAAATAGGATCAAAGTCCAGTCTTCTATGTACATGATCCTAGTTATTGAATTACGATTGATTTTGCTTATGAGATTGTTGGTTCTGTTGGCGCTGTGGAGCTCGGGGAGCTTGAGGTTGTTGATATGGTTGAGAAAACTATGATTGATAGGCCAGAGTGTTGAGTACTGGTGTTACAGCAGTAACTTGTTGAGATTGTTGATACCTCCTCCTTGGTCATCCTTGATGCACGACACTTATATCTTGTTCTTTCTTCTTTATAAAATTACTTCCGTACTTTTTCTCACTGCTATGAGTACTTCCTTCCCTAGACAACCTTCCTTCACAAACTCCTTCCTCCAGACGCATACCCATATTCACCATTTAAGTGAAGTCACTAGGGGCGCTGGCTACCATTCTCTCATAGAAAAATGAACCAAGTGTTTTCAAAAAGATCTTGGTCATCTCTTTCTCTTCTAATGGTGGTGTAACTTGAGCGACTAACTCGCGCCAACACTGAGCATACTCTTTGAAGTTCTCTTTGTCTCTCTGAGTCATGGCCCTTAGTTGATCTTGATCAGGTGCCATGTCAACATTATACTTATACTGTTTAATGAAGGCTTCACAGAGATTGTTGAAAGTTTGAATCTTCATACTGTCTAACCCCATGTACCATTTGAGGGTTGCACCAGTTAGACTATCTTGAAATAATGGATAAGTTGTTGATCATTGTCTGCCTGTGCCGACATCTTCCGAGTGTACATGACAAGATGACTTTGCGGACATGTGTTTCCTTTATATTTTTCAAAATCCGGAACCTTGAATTTCAGAGGGACTTTGACATTCGGAACCAAACAGAGATCGAAAGCAGTATTCCCGAACAATTCTTTTCCACAGAGAGCTTTCAGTTCTTTTTGAATTTTCGAGAATTTTTCCCCAAAATTTGTCCATCCTTTCATCAAACCCTTCAATTTCTCTGGGAGCACAATGATACACTGGTTCTTCCATGACATACGGAGTGGTATTAATATTTGGTGGTGGCATAGTCATCACAGCATTGGTGGCAGGGATTTTAGTTACAACAGGAACAGTGGTCACAGCAGGAACTTCAGGGACAGGCAGACAATAACCGGCTAGAGTGAAAAAGGGAGGCGTCCCCCATGGGAAGCCTGGTGGCATGTTGTATGGAGGTTCAGTAGTAGGAGACACCACTGTGATCGGTGCTGATACAATTTCAGAAATGACAGTCCTCTGAGTGTTTTCTTGAGTGTTGTGTGCTGATTGATTTGACAGCGCTTCAACCAATCCATTAAGCCTTTCTAAACTTTCCTTCAGAGTAGTGACTTCGTCATGGAGCATTCATTTCTCTTGTTCAAGTTGGTCCATTTTTCAATGCTGATTGGCTAGAGTATTATATCGGTGATTCAGCTTGTCTGTGAAGATTAAGCAAAAGTAAGACCCTGGAATGCAAAGGATGCTATGTTAATGCATATGCATATGCAAAAATGCAAGCGAAACTTCAAGAAACTCAAAAAGTATATTTGCAAATATTGTAACAACATGACTTTAGCATAACTAAAAAAACTCATTTTATTACTCAAATTGAAGAATTATTACAAAGTGAAAGTACTCCTTCAAGAGTTTGATACATCAAAAGTACTAAAAATAAAGTAAAGGAAACTTAGAAGTCTAATCCCCTTGATTACGTCCCCTTCTTTCCGTGAAGCTCCTCCATAAGTCGATTGATCTGTTCATGCATCTTCTCCTTTTTAAGGATGAGCTTGTCCACATACTGTTTCCAAGCTACAATGGTTGGAGGAAGATCATCACTGGTAGTTGACCCTGACAATGTGTGAGGGGAAAATAAATCCTTTCACATCTTCCTTTTCTTCGAAGGTTCTTCTTCTTTCTGTTGTTGTTGCTGCTCCTAAAGTTTCTCATTCTCTAGTTTGAGGATGTAGTACTTGTTCTTCCAGGAACTCTTTAACTTTTCAGCTTCGTCTAAAGCATTTTTCAACCTTCCTTCTTCATTTGTAATAGTCCAGGAAGAATCCCGAAGAGTTAACACCATAGGTTCATGGAAAGGAAAAGACATCTTCAGGTCAAAATCCCTTTCTCGCACCCATTGCAGATAAGTCTTTGAAACAATACAATCAGGGTACCCTATTGCAGTCATCCCCTTCTTGTGAATATGACACCATGCTTGTAATATCTTAGCTTTGAGCTCCGAATTTTCTCCTTCCTTGAGGAAAATTCCTTCCAGCAAAGTTTGATCTGGTCTCTCTTTCATTGGATGTCCAAGTTGTTTGCAGGCTAAAACATGATTATAGCTGATACATCCTTTTGTCCCGACAAAGGGTACATTTGAAAAATCTCCGCAATTGTCAATCATTCTAAATAGACCATACATAATGTCATGCCATACGACACCAGAGTGAGTAAGAGACATGACTATATTCGGCCAACAAGGTGCCTCTTTTAACTCCCAGATACTTAGAAACCTCGTCAAACGAGAAATGAACCATGAGTAAAGAAGAGCAGTACAACAAACTATCTGACCCCTCCTTAAGAATTCTTCAGATGAATAGAGTGGTAGGTATCATCCAACAAGGTGGGAATAGGGTTCCTGATCATTAAGATTTTGATGGCGTCCATGTCAACAAAGTCGTCGATTTTTGGAAACAAGAAAATCCCATAGGCTAGTAGTGTGAAAGTAGCTTAAAGTATTTCAATGTCCTTCTTATCAGCATGATAGCGAATCTTCTCTGTCAAGAATTCAGCTGGAAATCCAAGGTCTCCTTCCTTGGTGGTCATGTGAGATTGAATGTCAGTCAAACTCAGGTGTGTAGCACTTGCAATTTCTTGATCGCTAGGTGTGTCCTCCAATCTAGAGAACAAAGGTCGAGATGTGACGGTTATTCCCATCAATACAGAATACTCTTCCAAAGTTGGCATCAATTGATAGTCAGAAAAAGTGAAACAGTGGTAAAGAGGATCGTAGAACTAAACAAGTGTGTCTAGCAGCCCATCAATCATCTTAATTCTCAAAAACAGAAAGACTCTTCCATATTCATCCGAGAAAGTTAGACGGTTGTCAATTAGACTTCCTAGTTCCCTTAAGTTCTCAATTTTTGGACTTTTGAAGGTGTACTTCAACGCTTCTCTTCTTCCAAAATCCATTTTACAATATCTGCAAAACAATTTGGGTCTTGAAGGGTTAGAAAAACAAAATGCAGAGATGCGAGTGTGAAAGGTTTCATGGAATTCAAGTATTTATAAATGTCGTAGGATACCAAAAGAAATTCATTTATTATTTAATAACGGATCACAAATAAATATTCTTAAAAGAGTCTTAAAATAATAGCTAAATAAAAGCTAATAAAGCCCTAAGGAAGTCTTGTATTCTGCTTCTTAATCTGCTCTTCTAGCTGGGTCTTCTCAAAGACGAGCTTGTCTTCAATTAGCTTCCAAGGGGTAGTCTAAGGGTTAGAGAAAAATAAATCCTCCCGTGCTTTTCTATTCTTGTAGGAAAGTGACTCTTCATTCTTTAGCTGAAGTTTTTTTTGAAGTTCAGCGTTCTCTTTAACACCACCTGATACTTATTTTTCCAAGATTCTGACTCCTGTTGCGCTTTGCTCAGAGCAATCTTCAATTCTTCAGCTTCATACATGAAAATTAGAACAGGTTCCCTCTTTAAAGGTATGGGCTCTTGTCGGGGATAAGGAATCTTTAGTTTGATAGCTCTATCTTTAACCCACTGGAGTTACGGTTCCAAAGAAACATAATTAGGCTTCCCCAAACTTTCTCTTCCTTTTTTATGTAGGTGACGCCATGCAACCTTAATCCTCTCCTGAAGTTCCTTGTCGTCTTTAAAGAAAATACTCTCCACACGAACACTCTTGGTTGGATCTTTCAGAGGATATCCCAATTGATGACGAGCTAGAACAAGATTGTAACTGATTCCTCCATTGATGATAAGGAGAGGTACCTTGGTGAAGTCTCCACAGCTATCAATAAGTAGTATCTTATCATAGACACGGTTGTACCAATCAATATCCGAGTGGGTCAGAGCCATAATTTTCTGTGACCAATGTTATTTATTGAGATCCTAAAAGGAACTAGACTTGGGCAAATGTGAAATAAACCACTTGTATAATAAGGGTACACAACAAGTAATCATTCCTCCACCATGAAACATTCGAAGATGAACTGAATGGTAAGCATCAACAAGCAAAGTTGGTACTGCATTGCTTTTCATGAAAGCTTTGATGGCATTTAGGTCAACGAATCCTTCAAAGCTTGGAAACAGGAAAACTCCATAAATAAGTAAGGTGAGGATTGCTTCGAATGCGTTCATGCTCATATGATCGGCGTAATATTGGACTTTTTTGATCAGGAAATATGTGGTTAATCCAAAAGTTCCACCTTTAGTAATTATATTGGCTTTGATATCAAATAACTTCATATATATAACTTTAGCAATGTCCTGTTCTTTAGGGTCCTTCTCTAGGAAAGGGGAAGGAGACTCATCCAAAATGGGCAAACCAACTAACTGAGAATACTTTTCTAAGGTAGGCACAAGCTGATAGTCCGGGAAAGTAAAGCAGTGATAATCTGGATCATAGAATTGTAGTAGGGTAGAAATAAGTCAATTATCCACCTGAACCTTCAATAAAGATAAGAGCTTCCTATACTTGTTTCTGAACTTTTCTTGATCTTCAATCAGAGTTCCCAACTTCCTTAGGTCATCCAATTTAATACTCTTGAAAGAATATTTGAAAGTGTTTTTCCTTTTGCAACCCATAATGGTCCTGCGATGTTTATAAATAAAATTTGAATTCCTTGAAACCAATGCAATATGATTCTTATGAATGCAAGGATGCACAAACATAGATAAACATAGATACACAAAGATACACACAGGAAAACCTAAGTTTGAAAGCAACGAGAAATGGAGTAAGGGTCTACCCATCCCCAAATGGTGTGGACTAAGGGTTCAATGTACCTACAGAACAAGGGTTCTAAAAAGGTTCCCAAAGTCATCATTCCATCTTTCGAATATTATCAATTTCCCAAATACTTGGTAGTTAATAATATTCTCAAGAGAACCTCTTTTGAGTGTAGTATCGCGTATCAACTATTTTGGGACTACTCCCTCATAGTCATCACACTACGTCTTAAGAAAGGTCAAGTTGAGTTAAGGGTAACTAAAGGTTCCCAGTATCACAGGCTCCTAGATCGAAAATAGTAAGTGTTTTCACGAATACTCGTTCAACAATACCATTCTCAAGAGGGCCTCAACTGAGCGGTGATTCTCAAGTTAGCTTGGCCGGGAACCAACTCCCTATAAGCCTTCTCAAATATATCACCTTCCTATCATAAGTACACTCATGTTCGGGTATAGGACCTTCCTCACCATAAAAGGATAACAACCCAAAACATAAACATACATATAAATAAGCAAACATGTAGATATATAACAATAAGCACAAATAAAAAAGTTAGGGGGAACCCTCAAAGTTGATCCCTAGTGAAGTCGCTATTTCTGTTGTGGTGAGAATCGAATATCAAGCTATTGATTAACTTGAATCGCAAATCATATTCACCACCGATATTTAATTTTTCCAAGGGAAGGGAAAAAGATCGAATTATCCAAAAGTATGTAATGCAATGCAAATCTAGAGAATCTAAGGTTCAGGGGTCGGTTAAACTTAGGGAAGGTATTAACATCCCAAGCATTTGTAGTACTCTACAGGAACCTCTTGCTTTAACGTGTTCTTGTTGTTTGCTAAGGGTAACAGACCTAGGGGTTTATTTCTAAGTATACTCGCCAAGAAATTGCATCTTGTGCCTATGTATCCTGACGAGAATGGAATCACAGTATTCGTAGTTCCCCTAAAGGGATGAGGAACCATTGACTGTGGTCAAAGTTCCAAGAGGGAGAGGGTCTGTTGATTGATTCTAGGAGAAGAGACGAGTCATCATCTTAGGGAGAATACTCGACTTAACCTCCAAAAATGTATCGAAGACGGTCTTTGCGTCTCATTGAGAGAAGGGCTCTAATTTGGTTTTTTATCGACAAATATGCCATATACCTCTCTCAAATGGAAAAGATTCTACATCTTTCTCGATTATGCAAATGAAGAATGCATTGTAGGAAAGTAGGACCAGATGTTTGCACCCTTTTTTAGCCGAATGAGTAATTCAAATGCTTGGTTGGCTGAGTCACCTTTACTGATTCTTTCCTTTTTTGTTTGGATGCGTTGTGAATTGAAGGCTCTTTTGAACAACTTCTATTTTTCTTTACTTGCGTTTATGAACCAAACTCATGTAATGGACTAGGATTGATGATTAAAACTTTCTTTAAACTTGTCAGGTCAATTCAAAGGTTGCATAGGCTCGTATGCTTGATTATCATGGATGACACTTCTGCTGCTTTCAATATTCTCCTTTTGAGAGGAAACTCCATCCTTTTACGGGACCTTATTATTATGAAATGCGCAGACTTCCCTCTATGCTTCTAGGTCACCTTGAATTTTTATTTTCTCAAATGTACTAACTATATGAATTTTCGATCATGCAGGTGCTGCTGCTATTGCAACACTTTCAGAGTCCTCAACAACATTCAAAAGGACTTCTGCCTCCTTCTCATTTTGAGAATACACTCTGACATTTCTCCCATGACCAGGAGCTATGTATCCCCCTTATTTTCTTACTTTGATGTAAAGACGTAGCTTTTGATATCACTTCCTTTGACCAACACATTTGTTATTCATAGGTCATGAGCTTGGTGGCTGAAAATATTTCGTTTAACTCGAGGGACGGTGTTGACCTAGAACCTCTTCTTCATCTATTTCTGGTGAGCCCTTTATCAGATGGCTTTGCAGTACCATCACCACTATTATCACTTAAAACAAGGTATTTCTAAGTTCTTGCAAACCAGATCTAATTTTCATGAGTAAATTGGGTGATGATGGAATTGTAAGGTTAAACTTTTACCGTTTATGATTTGTTATTGCAAAGTTGATGCTAAGGCTTGTATAGACTTAGGAGCTTGGGTAGAATAGTAGCAAATATGATATCTTCCATAAATCCTTGTAACACATTGTGTCTCAGCAACTTGATGACTCGTGTTAGATTTTAACGGAGCCAAGGTGATAGGTATAGAGCAACACTGTCACAATTTCTTGAGTGGGTTTTGGGAAATTAATACGAAAAAGATACAAAATTTAGCTTGAATTGTGATTTTGTTGCTATTGCACTTGTTGGAGTTTCGAAACATCTTAGTGATTTGTTGACTTGATTTCTTTTTCATGGTTTACAGTAACAAAAGATAACGGAAGCTTCGAGTGGTCATAGGTTGATGACCCGTGTTCACAAATAAAAAGAAGTTTCCAAGCTTGCTTTTACGTGAAATCAACGCAAAACCAGAAGAGGAACACATCATTTGTAAACATCAGGATTTGCTTTACTATTTTGCAACATCATGTGCATCAACAATTCATTGATAGAGACGCCTCAAATATTGGTGATTCCGTTGCCCCCCCTTTTGGCGGAAAATTATGCCAACTTAGCTTTGTAGTTAGGTTCTCAGTCTAAATAAAACAATACAAGAATGAGTTTTTTTTTCTTTTTGTGAAGTTGTAATGAACCCCTGTTGGAGATTGTAGAATTGGTGTAAGTTATAAGTTTTACGACAAACTTTATGATGTGAAATCCTGATTTTGAATTGATTGAAAATAAATCTTATATCCTTGAAGCTAGTGGGGTTTTAGATTTTTCTAAGAGGTAAAGAGAACAGACTTGAATCCTCATAGTGTTCATTACTTGAGTAAACAAACAAGATGATATGTCATGAGAATATGCCTATTGTCCTTGCAATTTTAAAATCCAAATTATTTCTTGATTATGTTGACTCGAACTCAAGAAAACTCACACATATTGCATTGTAGACTTGACACTCTAATATCGAGGTGGCGCTTTGCTTGGATACATTTTACTGTAATTACGACTCCAATGGTCTATTTGAACGAACTCCCTTCCAAACATTTGTAGTTCATGGATTTGTGACTACGGGCATATCCTTAAACCAATTGAAAATAAGTGGCTTCACTTACTTGGAACGAGCTTGGATCGGTGAATGGAATATACAAACTCGGCTTAAAAGTCTTTGGGATTTCGATTCTTTTAATTCCTTTAAGAAAAAGATTTAAACCCGAGTTTGTTCTTAGTTTGGGTCCCATGATCAACTTGAATCTTGAAATCAACTAAATCACGAATTTTGGAATCAATTAGTTTATTTCATGAAGATGTCGGATGGTAGCATATCTTTTATAACAATCTTCAAATTGCATGCTCAATACCAACGGAAGAAAACCTTAATGAAGCTTCCGAGGAATCTTAAGAAAACTTTGATCCCGTAAGAAACCCTAGGATCCTAGAATCCGAGTGGTTATGCCTCGAAATGCCTTTTTACTAGGAGCTATACTGGAAAACACTACACCTTCATAAGCTGGTTAGTCGCAATAAATATGTGCAGAAGAAAATAAGCACTAAAGATGTTATGTAAGATAATGTACAAAGAAGTGGGATCTTGGGTTCAAAAATCAGGGTGCGACACTCTATAATTGATTTTGAAAAGTAAAAACAAGAATGATACGCTAAGGTGTGGTTTTGAAATAGAATCTTTTGCATAAAATAGATCAAGTAATGTGTGCGAGACAATAAAGAAAATAAAGCAGAGCGATAAAGTAAACAAATGTAAAGCAGTTCGAGAAATAAATAATAATAGTGCAAATTGTATTAAGAATCCACTCCCAATTGGAGACTTGAATCTGGTACAAACTTATAAGAAACATTATGGTAAGATTTAAACTTCTACGCTACGGTGCTCCACACTCGATTACAACAATGATGTGATAACTCCCCGATGTGAAGAATTATCACTTTAACAAAGTGAATTTTTGACTTATGCTGCAACTAAGAGTGGATGCCTAAAACTAATGATCTAAGTCATATTTATAGTGAAACATTGGCTTGGATGTCAAGCTAAATCTTCAAAAATTGTGGGAGAAAAAATATCTAGTCATGGCTTCATTCTCCAACCGTCCTTGATTGGTCCATGAAAATCAAGGATGGTATCACCATCTAGACATGGCATCTACCATGTGTACTAGAGGTGGTGGACTTGGTCTTGTGACCGTTGGAACGTTGAAGAAATCCTACACGTCATGGCTACCCCCATGGTCAACACCATGTGGAACCCCATGTGTGTAAGTTGCACCAAAAACTCAGTTGTCTACTCTTTTCGCTCCATTTCTTCGTGAAAGACTCTTATTGGACAATGCACTTGAAAACAAGACAAAACACAAGTATAATGCAAGAAAATAACAATTAAACGACAATAAACATGTGCAATCTGAGCCAAATATGTAAGTTTATGCGCGGTCTCTAAGAGGGGTATGTATTAGATTTATTGGACTTTTCTCAATTTGAGGCGTTAGCACTGGTTTTGTTATTTTTTAGAAATGATATGAAAGTAAATATGCTAAAAAATAAATGCAAAAAGTAAAGGACACAAAGATATATCCTGATTTCGCTCATAATCTAATAGTACTCTAGTCCCCTCACTCCCCGTGAGAGATTTCCACTATGTCAGATCTTTGTACAAGTCTTCCACCAAGATCTATCCTACAAACTTCTAACATAATCAACACAGTCAATAAGGACAATCCCCTTATGATCTTTACAAAGTGCAACAAGAGGACAATCCTCCCTTATTCACTCTCTTGCTTCCAACAATCCTGGATAGCAAGGAATATACAACAATCTGAATTTTTATAAGTGTTTGAATTTTTATAACAATGTATATCAATTCCAAGAATTGATCTTCTCTATTGACTAGGAAATTCTTAATATGTAGTACAAGTTCTTAATGATTTATGTAGTTGGAACTATTTGAAAATGTAATGAAATTGGTGTGCAAAAGTTTCAACAAAAAGTTATGTCAAGAACACTTGATTTTAAAAATGAGAGAATATAAGTTATGAATTGCTATGAAAGAGAGATGAGTTTGAATTCTGAAAAGTATGGTTTACATAATGCCTTAACACCTTTGTAAGAGTGTACAAATACATGAAAAGATGCAACGGTTCAAAAATGCTTTCAAAAATTCGTTTACATCAAAATTTTCATGAAAAAGTGTCACTGGTTCAATGTTAATCGCTTAACATATTTTCATTAGCAAATGGTTAATCGGTTAACCCCTTGCAACACAAAAGCAACACTTTTTGAGAAAATTATGCAAATTGTGGCAGTTTTAAAGTGCTATTACGGCGGTTTGAAACACCAAAATTTACCAAAAACTGAATGATTAATTCAAAAATAATTTTAAAAGATGCATGAAAGGTTTAAGATGAAAATGCATTATTTTTAGGAGTAATTAAGATATATATATATATATATATATATATATATATATATATATATATATATATATATATATATATATATATATATATATATATATATATATATATATATATATATATATATATATATATATATATATATATATATATATATATATATATATATATATATATATATATATATATATATATATATATATATATATATATATATATATATATATATATATATATATATATATATATATATATATATATATATATATATATATATATATATATATATATATATATATATATATATATATATATATATATATATATATATATATATATATATATATATATATATATATATATATATATATATATATATATATATATATATATATATATATATATATATATATATATATATATATATATATATATATATATATATATATATTATATATATATATATATATATATATATATATATATATATATATATATATATATATATATATATATATATATATATATATATATATATATATATATATATATATATATATATATATATATATATATATATATATATATATATATATATATATATATATATATATATATATATATATATATATATATATATATATATATATATATATATATATATATATATATATATATATATATATATATATATATATATATATATATATATATATATATATATATATATATATATATATATATATATATATATATATATATATATATATATATATATATATATATATTCTTGAATTGTAATGCATATTCAACCATCTTGATTCTTCCATTAATTTTTCAAAACCTTTTGATAATTTGAACTTGATTGCTCTAGTCTTCAAGCTTTGACTCTTATTTTTGTTGATGTGTTTGTCTTCATCAAAACTATAACCTAGGACAAGAAGAACTCTTCTTCACAAAATACGCAGTGTGTTTCAGTGTTATCAAATTCTCCCACACTTAAACCTTTGCTTTCCCTTAAGCAAACTCTTATGAGCACAAAAGAAAAAAAGCAACACACAAGTATTCAATATAGGCTAAACAATTTTAGTTCGATCAAGGTTGCATCGATAGGTACTACCTCGTGAACCAAGGATATCGTAGTAATACTTCCCGCGGGTTGTAGTTATAAGTTTCCTTGTTATACAAACCAATATTTTTCATGTTATTATACCCAGGCCTAACTTACTCACCCCTTTCTTATCCCTTTTCATTTTGGCGCAATCACATTAAATCTGTTATCTTGTACTCACATGATGAACAAACCTGTTGGTGATACTGATCCAAATTTGTGTAAATATTCAATGATTCTTGTTTTTTAACACAAACACATAAGCATAATTTTAGAAGTTTCGCTACCGTTCAGCTAAGTAACCAGGTGAGGATTAGCTAATTTAGAAGGTGGATCCTTTTTCAAAATATTTTCATTTCTACATGTATTTTTATCCTTTTCATTCTTTTTAAGGGATCACTCACATATTTGCATTGGTTCATTCACTTAGCGGTAACTTAGATGGTGCTGACTGCTAAAATAAACTACTTAAGGATTAATTCAAGGGTGAGATCTTAAGGCTATCGCATAATAAGTATCCGGATCGATTCCTATAATTAAGAAACTTATGGTGTCAAAACGATATCGATTTTTCAAAAGTTTTCCCAAGTCTCTACAAACTATCCTAAACTTGTCTAATAGCCAAAATTTTCAAAATAAAAGATATTTTCTTATTCAGAAAATTTTTGGTATGGCTCAAGAAATGGGGGAAACTAGACAAACTACACATACGACTCATCAAACACACCACCTGTTACTCACCCTGCTGCAAGTACATCTTCTGGTTTATATCACTGTGTCACCTTCGTCCTCCGGAACGTTTGGTGGTAATAGACCAACAAAAGATGGGGCATGTAGGTCATAAATCCAGTTTCTTTCAAATCACACATTGGTACAACGAGAACAAGGTAAAACAACACTCAGGATAGCTACATTATGAACTATGAGGTTGTAGCCTCCTTCTTTCCTTACCTTGCAAAATTGCATATTTCTCAAAATTTTCAAATCAATTATGCGAGGTGGAAGTGGTTCTAATGTATCTAGCTCAGTGTCTAGCTGTAAAGCTCATGCGATGAAGGTAACCAATCTTCCCAATGATACAGTTTCACCCTTCTTCACAACGGCACACATGTATGTTATCATAAAAGGGACGAAATTCTTTTTCCTCCATAAGAGGGCAGCCTGAAAAAAGATGAATTCTTTGGAATTTAATTTATTAGAGTTCTCCCGGCCGAAGATAGTGTCAGCCAACAGATGGCGAAACACACGTATGGTCGGGTTGTGGATATCCGAGGCCAAGTTTCCTTCGAAGGAATCAGTGGTTTGGCCTGTCAGATTTCTCCACAATTGGAAAGCCTCAATTTTCCAATAAGTTTCTAATTGCACTTCACAAATAGCACCTTCCTTGTGAGGGAATCCTAACAGACCTTCCAGATAGTCAGTAGTGCATTCATATTCGACATTAAACATTCTAAATTTCCCTGTGTCGACGGTACTAGCTGTGTTAGGACTAACAATATAAATCCAGGAAATCAAGAATTCTCGGGTCAGCCTCTCATAGGTAGGTTCTTTAAGCTCAAAAATATTATGCAATCCTAAGTTATCAAGCATGTAGAAGACACTATGGTAAATACCTAAGTTATACAGACATTACATCGACATACCTCGTCGCAAAAATTTTATTGCTTCAAACGTTTGCTTATGCATGTCCCCAGGTTTTCCCTCACGATAAATAACTCCTCCGTGTTCCATCTCCGCCAGTGTTGGTGTTTGTTGAAGAAAAATGGAGGTTTATGTGAAAAATGGTGAAATGGAGTTTTTGTGGATTTTTGGGTTAAATATGAGATTTTTATGGATGGAAAGTGAGTGGGTTGTGGAAATGGTAGCAGGTTAGTAAGTAAATGAGTGTTATTGAGGTTGAGTGGGTTTTGAAATTGGTCAAAAATGGAGAAAAATGGGGTTTGGAGAGGTTGAAGATAAGTTGAATGGGGAAAATGGGGCTTTTTCACATTCTACCTCGAATTATGGCTTCAAACCCCATGGCGTTCGCCAAAGGGCCGATGGCGTTTGCCCTCCTAAAAAAATGACTTTTGGGCCATTTTTTCTTGTACGAGTTTTGGGCTTTTAGGGGTGTACGGATGCTTTCCCGAAGGTGTATGGACATGTTTTGATGATTTTTCTTTACTAGAATGCTATAAATGAAAAATAAATCTAATTTGCGGAAAAATAAATAAATGTTGAAAAGATTGCAAAAATAAATGAGTCGAATAACAAAGAAAGGAAAATAAATGAGTCTAAATAGTGGTGAATAAAATAATAAAATCCTCTCCCACACTGAATATGAGCAATGTCCACAATGCTTCAAGTAACTGTCGCTACTGCGAAAATCGGCGCTGGCTGACAGAAGAGTCGCCACCGTGCGTTATTTATCCCAACGGAGGGAAAGAAAACGCTCGAAGTAAACCTCGCAAAAAATGGGAAAGGTATGGTCATCGCAACCAAAACCTGGATTCGGGAGTCGGTTACGCAAGGGGAAGGTATTAGCACCCCTCACGTTCGTCGTACTCGACGGGATCCACGCTTGGCGTTTATAAGGAAAAGGGTGTGTTTATCTATCTACACTAGTGGTCAGTCTGAAAGGAAAAGAAAAGGACAGGACTCGACAGAACATACGCTGTTCTGGGCCTACGTACTCCCTCGTGCAATGGGAAAGTCAGAGTCAACGTAGTTCGACTACCTACGTCTAGACGGGGGGAAAGGTTGCTCGCCAGGACATCGTGTCCTGTGCCTACGTACTTCCACACAACATGGAAGATCAGAGCAAACGTAGTTCGACTATGCACGACACGAGCTATTCAATTTTTTTTCTGGGAAAATGCACCTTAACCAAGGGTTTTCACAGTCCAGGAGGACAAAATGTTTTGATGTTTGTTCAAATCTTTTAACGGAAGAAATGAATTCACTTTTGTTTTATCCTTTATTAAGTGTTTTTCTGTTGTTTTGAGAAAGGAAAGAGACACCCTAAAACTACGGTTAGAAAGGGAAATCTACCTAATGTTATCATGCCTGGCTGACCAACCTAATGTCTATCATAACTCCTCCACAGCAGAGAAGTTAGAGCTCCTAAGGGATCATGGCAACAGGACTAAACAGCAAACAGGAATCACCGCAAAGTAAAGAAATACTGGAAATATGCACGAATGCAATAACCAAACAAGCAAGGCACAAAGGCCACACACCACAGAGGTAAGGGAGCTCAGTTCTACCAAATACCAGCAAGCAAAGCCACTCAATAACAATCAAGCAGAAGGAGGACCACCTCAACTTCTCATGCACATAAATCCTATTTCTAAGATGCACCTATCTCAGAAATATCTAGATGAACCCCTAAGTCTAATGCAGCACAGCACCACACAAGTCAATCAACACAAAGAGAAGGCTAACCAGCCTGGCAAACTCCTATCCAAAAGCAAGAAACTACCCCTGAGCAAGACCCCTGAACAACCCTAAAACAAACCCCTAATCTACCTCTGAGCAAAGCCCTATGCAAAACCCTAATCAAATCTCTAAGCAAAGCCCTAATCAAAACCTTACACACAAGAGAAATCAATCCCAGTCTCCAAGCTTCAATACAAGCTTACCAAAGAAAGGGAGCTAAGTAGGCAGACTCATAGTGCCTTCCTCGGGAAAGTACTAGGAGGCTCCTTCTTAGGAATCATATCCCATGCGGCTCAACAACTGTGAACGGTTTACATTCCTCCTCAGGAGAAATTAAACTCACATGAAGGCTCCAACATCATTGGATACTTGAGAAATCCTACATGAACTAAGGGAACTAAGTGAACAGACCCATAGTGCCTTCCTCAGGAAAATACTAGGGGGCTTCCACTTAGGAATCATATCCCATGTGGCTCAACAACTGTGATCGGTTTACATTCCTCCTCAGGAGAAAATAAACTCACATGAAGGCTCCAACATCATTGGATACTTGAGAAAGAGGTGAGAAGAAAGAATGAAAGACATCCATAGTGCCTTCCTCAGGAAAGTACCATGAATTTCCCTCAAACTTCAGGGTCTCAAACCTCACAGAAAAAGAGCAAGCTCCTAGACTAGGGCCTCAAACCATGCGTCCTTGCTAGCTCCATCAAGACTTCAGCCAGCCTCCATCTTCAAGAAGAAACCACAGGCCCTCAAACCAAAAGAGACTATCTCTAAAGTTCAACCACAGTTGAACTTCAGAGTCAGAAGCCCTCAGGACTTCTCCTATTCCCAGGCTCAAACAAAAATAACAGAACACCCTATAAAAATCTACCAAAAATCTAGGGGAAACCTACATGCCTCTATGATCCCAAGATCAAATCTCAAAGCCTAATTCAACTTCTAAGGCTACTAAACAATCCCTAAAATTGAATGGTCAAGGGTTAACCAGCAAGTTATGAGGTCTCAACTCTCTAACCCTAAAACAACATCAATCAATCTCTAAAAAATCCACAAAAATCCTATGGGGAGCATGCATCAGTCTAGCATAACATACTCAAAAACTAGAGCAAAATTCATTAACAAATGAGAGAAATAAAATCAGCAAGGCAGACACATCACAAACCAATTATTCAACATCAATTAAAATACAAAAATGCAAATAAAAATGAAAATGCATGATCAATTCACTATTTTTGCACCCTAAAATTCTAAATTGAAATATGAACCTACAGAAAAAATAAGGGAATTAATTGGATACTCCTACTATTTTTTATGCATTTTTTCTAACATGAATGAAAACAAAGAATTATTAAAGAAAATGAACAGGAGGGGTGCAGTGATAGCAAAACCACAGCTATTCAGACTGGGGCCCAAATATAGGGGGGTGCAGATATCAAGCGCAGGGCCCATGATCCATCAGGAAATTGAATAACAAACAGAAGGAAAAAAAAACGAAATGGTGGTGCAAATAGAAACAAAAAACAATTCAATCATCCTTGGGCCTGCGCTTGGGGGTGCGCATAGCAATCAGGGCCAGGGCCCAAACCTAAATCTAGCATAGTCACAAACGGGGGGGGGGGGGCAACGAGTACCAGGGGTATGCGCTTAGCAATCAGACTTGGGCTTTGACCCAATCCAAAACCCTAACCCAATCCAGCATACCTAACAACAAAACCATCTCTTCTTCCCCAAACGTCGTTCACTGTTCACGCCAACCCTAGCTGCGCATCCCTCAAACCTTCTCTCCAGTTCTCCTTCTGAAACTCTCAAACCCTAACTCAATCACCTCCTTCCTCAGTTCAACGCCATCAACAACAAACCTTCCAGAACACCGTCAACACCACTCGAAACCACTTACCACTCATCTAAACACCATAACCTAAGCGAGAAAGACTAATCCTACATCTAAGACGCACATGCAAAGAGCAGAAGGAAAAGAAAATGGAACCTGGACGTCGTTGATGAAGATTCGCGGAGGAGAAGGTTCTTTGACGGAGATCTTGAAGAAGATTTGAAACAAAACGGTCCACTGAAGGAGTATGGCGTTGATGAAGACAGATGAATGTCCGGTGAGAAATTGAAGCAGGATTGAAGATGAGTGTTGATCTCCTGACGTTATTGTTGTTGAATGTTCTGGAAATGGATGAGCATCATGTAGACGAAGATGAACGGATGAATATCTGGAAAACTGAGTATGAACACGATGAAGGTTTGAAGACTCTTCATGAATTTCTGGAGATTTTTCTGAAGGTTGATGAAGGATATGGGCGGACGTTGATGAGATTCACGAAGATCTGTTAAACGTCGTTGGATCTTGAAGGAAACGAAGAAAATCCTGGAGATCTTGATGAGTCAATTTGGAGATTGCTTGAAGTTTCCGGTGGTGACACGAGTTTTCCGGCGAGTTTTGACGGTGGCGTCTGGTCATCGTTGTTGAGATCGGAGGAGGAAGAAGAAGATATGAGGATTCTGGGCAAAAAAGTGGCTCCGGCGGGTTGTTGCGGTGGTCCGGTGACGGTTAGGGTTGCCGGCGGTGGGGGTTAGGGCGTTTGCATGCCCGGCGGTAGGGGCTCCGGCGAGGATGAGGTACAGACGCGTGGCAGTCTTGCATGCAGAGGGAAGGCGTGAGGATGACACGTGGTGGGGGTGGCGTGGCGCAAAGAGAGAGAGCTGGGTAGCTTGAAACGTGGCAAGTTCTGGAGTGAAGTGGGTTATGAGGTGGGGTCCCTCTTGCTGATACGCGTGGCCTTATTTATATACTGACAAGTGTCACTTTTCTGGACTGAACAAAAAAATGAACAAAAAGACTGATAATGGGCCTTCAAAAACCTCTGAAATGGGCCCACGAAATTGATAGTAAAACCCTGAAAAAAACTGAATTAAAATGTTTAATGGAAATGATTAGAGATTAACTGGATTTAAAAAACTGATTAGAGATTAAACCTAATTAACTAGTTAAAACCACAATCAAATCTAAATGAAAATTAATCTATCCTAATTAATTCTAACAAACTCAATTAAAACCTAACTAATATTAAACTCTAATTAAACTAATAAAATCCTAATTAAATCTAAAAGATGATTAAAATCTTACTAAACTCTATTAAACCTAATTAATTTCTAAACTAATAAAACTCTACTAATTCCACTAATATCTAAACTAATAAAAAACTCTAAGAATTTCTATTTAAAAAATCTATTAAAATCCTATTAAATCTCTAATAAAATCTATACTATTTAATTTCTACTTAAAAACCTAATAAGAGAAATATTCTATTTACCTAAAAAGAAATTTATTCTAAAATCTATTAAAACAATTTAAAAATTCTAAAAAAAGGTTTAAATCTATTTAAAAAATGCTGAAAAAAATCTAATTAAATCCTAGAAAATCTATAAAGCCTATTAAAAATCCACAAAAGGCTATTAAACCCTAAAAAATGCCAACAGAGGCAAATAACCGACATAAAAGAGAGCGTGAGACCAGATCGACGCAACAATAAACCCCGGGCATCAGAATATCCCCAAAACCACCATGTAAGCTGAAAACACCGAGAAGCGCACAATTTCCCGAAAATGAAACCCTGATTATCTAGACTGGATCTGAAATATCCGGTAGATGAAAACCAAGCTGCAACCCTGACATCCTCTGTCTGTGCACAAATGTCATGCATCTGATATGCGAATACGAATTAAACCATGAACTAGATAGGAGAACCGGTTGGTCAAATTTTAGGGTGCAACAGTAACTCCTCTAAAGTGATTTGTGTCGGGCACCCTGATTTTGATGTGGACAGGATATCCGGGCCTCTACAAGCTGGCGTCGAAGACTATATATCTCCTCATAAAGGCAATCTGTCTTTGTGGCATGTGTAGCATCTGATACCTCCATCTAGAAAGTTAGTTCAGTAAGACCTTCGCGAAGGAAAACTATCTTTTGGCTCATGGCGTTGAGCTCATATTCAACGTTGCACCTCTTTAAATTGACATTATTAGAAAACACTGGGGTCATATCAAGGGGAGGTGTAGGGTGGTATTCTGGAATAGGAGGGGTTTTAGGTCTAGTTGGTGTCTCTCTTTGGGCTTCTAAAGGATAAGTCATGTTTTCTTTCTTGTGAATATTGGTTCTCCCTAAGTGTGGTAGGCCAAAATAGTGGATTATTTCATTGTTGATCAGGAGTTTATAATGTTTAGTGCTAAAGTAAACTCTCCTCACTAGGCCACGGTCTAAACAATGGTTCAAATCAATGAGGGTATAGCCACAATAAGGGGTTATGTGAGACAATTGGTTCATAACACCTAAGGCATAAGAAATATGCGTTATGGTTCCTTCTATATGAATAGGTCCTTCAGTAGTTAGGTGTAGGTTTTGGATGAGGAAATTTCCAGATGCAACAGGACGTAACTGGGTGGTGCAAAAGAGCATAAAGATCTCCTCAGTACTAACATGGTCATTTGTCTCACTCTTCTCGAAGAAGGTATGGGCTAAGATCATCTGGAAGTATCTAAAGGTTGGGTTATGGATGAGGTTTAAGAGCTGGGTGGATTAATCAGGGCCTCCTCCACCTGTGATATCGCTCCAAAACTTATCAAACTCCTCCTGCATGAAATCACCAACAGGAAGTTCAGAGACTTATCGAGAAAATGACTATGAAATAATTAGGACTTATCGAATAGTTCAGCGACTTGAGGTCATATGCGAGCTAACATCGTAGATGGGAAGGTTGAGGTTATCAAAAGTGAACAATGACTTTCTGGTGGATATTAAAGAGAGTCAGAAGTTACATGTGAAACTTGTGTATCGGATAGTTGATGGAAATCAAAATGCGGACAGTAACTTTAAAGTAGATGATCAGAGTGGTGCTGTTGAAACGTGATATGGCGCAGTTCGTATGCGTGTGTGACTTGTTAAGAGCCAAGTGTTAAACATTAGAAACCTATGGGAATGATGCAAACCATTTGGCAATTCAAAATGGAAGTGATAGGTCCTATATCCTAGGGTGATGGGACAAGGGGGAAAATGAACATGTGCGTTCATAGCTCGGTAGCATGCATCTTGTTGGATTATTGTGATTAACGATGTGGAATATGGATTAATGGTATTCGAAATATTGCCAAACATGATGCGGGAGTTGGAAAGAAGGATGCGAGAGTCGTATCCAGAGTTGTTTGCATCGAGTAAATTTTCGAGGACAAAAATGTTCTAAGTGGGGGAGAGTTGTAACACCTCAAAAACTTTAATTAATTATTTAATTGGTTAATTATGATTTAATGCTGAACATATGAAATTGTTGTTGATTAAGGCATGTTCTAGAGTAGTGGTGAATTAAGGTGTTAATTACTATTATTTAGAATTAAATAATTGTAGTTGTATTATTTTAGAGTTATAATAATAATTTTAGTGCCATGTCGGGTCTGGTTCTTCTGAGCTTCTGCTTTACAGAAGGACATTCAGGCTTGTGTCGCTACTGCGAAAAACGAGGCCGGAAAGACAGGAGAGTCGCCACCTTTCGTTATTTATCCCTCAGAGCGGGAAAAGAAACAATCGGAAAAAACCTGACGCAAAGGTATAAGACAAGGTTATCGCAACCATTGTCTGGATTCGGGAGTCGGTTACGTAAGGGGAAAGGTATTAGCACCCCTCACGTCCATCGTACTCGATGGGATCCATGCTTGTTGTGTTTATCTGACGGGTTTGTTACATCTATCTACGCTAAAGGTCTGGTCTGAAAAGAAAAGAAAATGACTCGGCAAAGCGTTGCACTTTATGCCCACGTATTCCTGTCTGGAACGAGAAATCAGAGTCAACGTGGTTCGCCTAACTACGGGGGAAGGTTGCTCGCCAAGATATCGTATCTTGTGCCTACATACTTTCACATGGCGTGAAAGATCAGAGCAAACGTAGTTCGGGACACGAGAGACACAAGTTTGTCTTTTTTATCTGAGTAGAGTTAACAGACGGTTCCAGCAGTTTGGTGTATGCAGCTCGACCATTGGAGACTTAGGCGTTTACCATTTGCGGTAGAACTGGGAGTTAACAGAACTCTCCTTCTGAAAAAAGGTTTCCAAGGAATTAAAGGTCCAAGAGGACAAAAAGAGTTTGATCTTTGTTTTCTGTTTTTTAGAGAACTGTCTTTTATGGATGTTTGTAACTGATATCGCACTAGAGACTATGACCTGAGAGTAAATGCGTCGCATGTCACCCAAAGGGTACCATACTAAACATCCAGACTGTTGAAAAGAAACTCTCCAACAATCCTTTCTCAGATAGCTTAAGGCTCGTAATGTACGACGTCAATTAACCTTTATTACTATATTTTGATTTTGTTTTCAGAGGAGAAGAGAAAAAACGCACTAAAGGGAAACTGATCCAGTCCTAAAGTTGTCATGAAAAATGGACCTATGGTTGAGGTTAGGAGGGGATCTACCTAATGCTATCATGCATGGTTAGAACCCTAATGTCTATCATAACTTCTCTTGAACAAGAGAAGTCAGAGTTCCTAGGGGAACATGGCAAAGGAAACAACAGTAAACAAATCAACAGAAAAGAAATTACTGTAAACAAAATGATGTAAATAAAATGCATGATATGCATCACAAGCAAAAGGAGCCAAGCTCAACTTCTAAACAAACAAGGCACAAAGGCCACACACCACACAGGCAAGGGAGCTGAGCTCAACCAAATACCAGCAAGCAAAGCTACACAGTAAAAATACAAGCAGAGGGAGAA
The DNA here is from genome assembly GCA_963859935.3 of Lathyrus sativus. Taxonomy (NCBI): domain Eukaryota; kingdom Viridiplantae; phylum Streptophyta; class Magnoliopsida; order Fabales; family Fabaceae; genus Lathyrus; species Lathyrus sativus. The sequence goes on from OZ012739.1 coordinate 522,758,310, forward strand.
ACTCAACCTTTAATGCAATACAAGCAAGGGGAGAAGCTCAACCCTTAGGATGCTCTTAGGCCTATTATCATCTACAGGAAGCCTAAATCTAATGCAACACTCCAAGAAAATCACAACAATACAGTTGAACAAAAAAGAAAACAGACAAACAGGGAAAACAAGCCAGCAATCTCCACAGCAGAGCAATCTTCTGACAGCAATCCAATCCAAAGTATGTAACTGTTCTTCAAGTCCACACCATCTTCAAGAGAAGGAAAAGGATGCTCCATCTTCAAGCTCCAACCAAAGAGAAGAGAATGAACATCAAGAAATATTGGATTGATGACGGGAAGCAGGAAGGAAACCAAAGGAATCCCACCTGACACTCAACCAGTCATCAGAGAAAGGCATCCTCAAAGGTTCTACCTATTGTAAAATGCCACACATCCTTCCAAAGGAAGGATGAGGCTTTCACATAGGGACCTTGAATCATAGGATGAGAATGGAAAGCATTCAAAGCAATCCATGTTTGAGGAAGAAAGAAAACTACTTCTAAGCTCTCTCCTAAACCATAATTCCTATAAGCTACAAGAAAGCTAACAAAAGGAAATAAGAACTCCAAGCCAAGCTCCACAATCCACTCCACAGAAGCTACAACATGCTCACAACATCATCCAAGAAGAAACACAAGCTCAACATGCACCAAAGGCCACCAAAGAAGGCAAAACAAAGCAAGCACCAAGCTAAGAGCACTAAAAGAACCACCTAATTGCAAATTCTATCTAAAATAGAAAACTAGGTTCTAAAAATCTACCAATTTTCCTAAGGTAACATGCAAGTGTTAAGAACCTATAGTTCAAATTTCAGAGCCTAATTAAATTTCTAAGGCCACTAATAAAATCCTAAATTGTAAAGTGTCAAAGGGAAGCCATGAAAGGGAAGGCTCTAAAACCATAATCTAAAATAGAACCTATGATTATCTAAAAATCAAGAGAAAATGCCTGAGGGAACATACATCTCTAATATACAATCCAGCAAAGGCACTTCAATGAGCTCTACTCACACCCCTTCACCTTGGTCAAGACCTCACCATCCCTTGATGATCTTCAATTAGTCCTCAAATTAGGAGACTAACCCCATACAAGCAAATGAACTCCTTAAGAATCCAACCCTCTTCCTGATGATTATGGTGACTTCTCAAACTTGCATAAGACCTCCAGATAGGCTCCACACTTGATCCCCTGTTAAATGAACAATGCTATGCTATGCAAATGTTAGATCAATGATATGCTAATGCAATGAAACATAACCCAAGTGAGAAAAGGTTAGGCAAATTTTGGGGTGCAAAGGCTTGAGCGGTAACTGATGTTCAACGATGTTGGTATCTAATCCAGATATATCTTGATAGGACCAGGCGAAGATATCAACATACTCTTTCAAAACTTGACCAACTCGGAGTGTACATGCTCAACGAGGGATGCCCCAATTTTAACTTCTTTTTTTTTAGTACCAAGATTGATGACTTCCACTGGCTGTTTGTGTGGCTGAATCTCTTTCTGCTCGTGCTTAAGGAGCCTTGCCAGTTCGGCCAGTAATCCATAATTTTCCTCACCATCTTCCTTGGCTTGGTTAATTGGAATCCCAGAATTACAACGGATGTTTGCCATGTTGTTATCAATGCGTTTATTTGTTATGCATGTTTATGAATTGTGTTTAGAATGAGCTACTTTAAAAGGTGAAAAATAAAAGATTTTTTTTCTATTTGTTATGTGAAAATGTAAAATAAAGAAGCAAGATAGAGCATGATTTGATTGCAAAAAACTTTTATTTATTGATCACATAATACGTCAAAAGCGGGAGGTCTTTTACAAGTTATCCACTCATCTTGGGTGAGGACGAGGAAACAAAAAATAAAAATGCATTACATGTTTGTAGGGAAAACCACGGGAATCATAGTAGATGTCCAAATGTCGAGCTCGAAGCCAAGCGGACACTTGCATACAAACCTTGCACTTTGGTTGCTAGGATCAGCATCATCAGTGGCTGCCACGATATCACCCTTCTAGAATCCAACGCTATTAAACTTGATCAAGTTGCACTTCTTCTGACTGTGTAAGCTAGCTTGTTGGTTAGGACGATGAGCCAATCCAAAATGATCATGCTTCTCAACCACATCCAAGATTTTCCCCCAGTCAGGCAAGACACTTTTCTCAATGATCTCTTTAGCACTCTTGATAGATGACATGGTCACTTTTGGTGATCTGCTTTGATTGATAGAAGCGGAGCTGACATCTTCAAATTTAAGACATTGCAACAGCACCTTAGCTATGCTTCATCAGTATCGACATATCGGAAGGATGGTAACTCATTTACTAGCAAATCTTCTTCACCACAAACGATGATCATTTGATCATCAAACATGAATTTTAGTTTCTAATGTAATGTGGAAGTAACTACCCCTGTGGAATGAATCCAGGGTCGACCCAATAAGAAACTGTATGCAGGGTTAATATCCATCACTTGGAAAGTAATGGTAAATAAATGCGGTCCGATCTTAATGGGTAGATCCACCTCGCCAATAACTTGCCTTCTAGAACTGCCAAAAGCTCTGACAATTAAAGCGCTCGGCCTCATCTTGCTCCCTTCTACCAGTAGTTGACTCAATGTGCCCTTAGGCATCACATTGAGAGAAGAACTGGTATCCACAAGGACACGAGATAGAAAGGCGTCCATACAGGTTACTGATATGTGCAAAGCTCTATTATAGGCAGTCTCTTCCGGAGGCAACTCTAATTCGTTGACACCCAAATACCAACTTGCAGTTATGTTTGCTACCATGTCATCAAACTGTTCTACGGGAATATCATGCATTACATGAGCAGCATTCAAAACCTTCAACAAAGCCAATGTATACACGAGTGAGCTTATGAGTAAAGACAAGATTGAAATCCTCGAATGAGTTTTCCCCAGCTGATTCACGGTCTTAAAATCACTCTTCTTGATCATCTTAAGAAATTATTGATCATCAATTACCTCTTTACCCTTTGCAGAATCCATAGATGAAGTGACTAGCATTGATGCAGCGGTAGATGCCCTTTGTTGCATAACAAGGGTTGTTGAAGCAGATTTCTCCTTGGGAGGAACAATGATTGGAACTTGCACTGGCTTAGATGTGACCTTTGGAGCAAACACTCATCCACTACGAGTCATGCCTCCAGCAGAGGTTACATTCACAGTTTCAGATTCTGAAAACTGAATTTCTCGACCTCCAGCAAACACGACGGAATCATACTTCCAAGGAACCTCTTTTGAATTCTGATACGAAAAAGGCTTTGGCACACAGACAGTGATATGTTGTATTTTCTTCTTAGGAGCTTCCATGGAAACCCCCCTATATATGATCGTTAACAGCTCGATGGTAGATACCTCTTCCATAGGCTTGGCTCTGGAAAACTGAACCACATCTCGGTTCATCAAGATCTAAATATAACCCTTCAACCTTCGGCACTAATTAAGATTATCATCACAAATCTGACATTTCCCATGAAGACCTTTCAATAAACCTTGCTCCTTCAACTTTTTGATCATAACATTCATCGAACTTTTCACTTTGTTGACATCTCTAATCAACTCGGCCCCTTGACTGTCTTCGACCATGTTAACCTTTGGTCCAACATGAGTAGGTAAGGGATTAGTCTGTATATTAGGACGCTCTTCAGCAAATGTCAGGATTTTCTGGTCAATAAGCTCTTGAAACTTGGTCTTGAAAATAATGCAGTCTTCTGTAGCTTGTCCTATGTACCCAGAATGGTAAGCATAAGATGCATTCGGGTTATGCTTCAGACCATAAGGAGGAATTATAGGAGTGATCTCTTTGGGAAAAATTGCCCCCTGATGAACAAGATAAGGAAACAATTTTGTATACAACACAATAATTTTGTCAAAGTTTGGACGCTTATGGTTGTTCTGATTGTTGTTGTTCTGTCTATTCTGATACTATTGATTTTTGTTGTTTTGTTGAGATTGTTGATGTTGCAGTTGATTTTGATTCTGAGAAGTTTGAGATTGTTGCTGCGAATGATACTGATATAGAAGTTGTTGATACTGGGTAACAGCGACATAAGGATAAGGATAATATGGTGTGGAAGCCATGGGAACCTGATACTGAGGAGAGGCTTTTGCCATCACAGCATTCGCTTTACCTTCCTTCCTCTTCTAATAACTACTATGAGGTTTCTAGTTTGGTTGTTGACCAGCAATACCAGTAATCCTACTGATTTTCAAACCGTTCTCAATTCTTTTACCAATAGTCACAATATTAGCGAAGTTTGAAGAAGAACTGCCCACCATTTTCTCATAGTATAACCCTTGCAAAGTTCCCATAAAAATATCAACCAAATCAGTGTCAGAAAGATAAGGTCACACATGAGAGGCCATATCTCGCCATCTTTGTGCATATTCTTTAAAAAAAATTAGTTGTGCATTGAGAATGATTTGGCAATTGCAATCGGGTAGGAGCCAAATCGACATTATACCTTTACTGCTTCAAGAAAGCTTCTGACAAGTCTCTTCATGAGCGAATCTTGCTACACTCTAAACCCATATACCAATCCAAAGAAGCTCCAGAAAAGCTATCTTGAAAGCAATGAACCAGCAATTCATCATTATCAATGTAAGATGCCAAGTTTCTGCAGTACATGGAATCTTGAACTCTTGTGGGAGCACAATATTAGTAACCAAACACAAGTCTTTGGCTTCCATTCCAAAAGTAGAATAACCTTCAATAGCCCCGATCCTTTGATCTAATAGCTTATAGTCTGCATGTATGTTATGATCAGCAGGTCTGATAAGATTCTGTGGATTTGGATGTTGTGATGTAGCCGGAGGCCAGAGCAGGCATATGAGGAAAAGCAAACTGAGACAGATACACCAACCTAGAATTAACCACCTGACAAAATTCTAAGCCATCTAAAAGCAATATGGATAATCGGAAGGAGGTACCACAACAACATAGGATGCCCTAGGATAAGGCACTTCAGAATGAACATTATGAACAAAAATTTGAGCAGGTTCAGACAAAACCGAAACATGAATAAGAGGACCTCTGTACACATGCTCATCTTTATCAGGAGTCTCAGCATCAGTCGACACAGGAGTATAGAGAATATACACCTGAGGAATCTCATGATCATCATAGTTTACCACAAGAGGTGGAAGCAGAGTAAGCATGCCTCAAGGGTAAGCAACAAAATTCTCATTGGGCATGGGTGCAACAAAAGGTTGATAAGGCACAAATGCACTACCACTGGCAATCTGAGGAGTGAAATTCGGAGGCATCTTTTATACCCCAAATTTTGACCCCTAGATCATCATCATCATTCTAGGAGTATCATCATTTGTTTATCTAACCTTAACCTATTTCAAGTTTGTCTTTGTCAAAATTCAGGTGAATTAGGGTTCCATACAATCAGTAATCGGGGTTTCGATGATTTGATCAGTCAATGTCTTGGATTGGTTCTCCATGAAACAAGTCCCTGCACCATCAAAGATACTATATTGGATCAAGTATGAATCCAATTTGAGGTTGTCACCTAAAGAAGCAGAGCAGTGCAGTCCAGGACTCCCGATTAGGGTTTCTAATAAGAAAAAGTCAACTGTAGTTTTACTTTGATTTAAATGGAACTCCAATGATGGAATCATGGTCCATGAAGCTTATATGAGTTATTGAAGTCCACTCAAGAAGTTTCAAAACCTCAAGGGACCAAGAACACCAACAGTTGATTCAGAGTTTTTCGATCGATCGGTTCGTCTGACTGAAAAGTCAACTCATTGACCAACAATGTTTTGACCCAAAATTGAAGGCAATTGTGTTCCTAATGTTAAATCACATCTAATCATGAAATGTCTGTGACCATTGGATCAAGGATTTAGGAGTAATCAAACAATCGGAAAATTAGGATTTTGAAAGGGGCAAAACCATAACTTCTTAACCACACATCCAATTGGAGTGGTTCAAAGCTTGTTGGAAAGGTCTTGAGGAGTCCTACAAAAGTGAAAAAAGTGACCTATGTGCAAAAAATGAATAGATTTGGAGTTATGATCAAAAATAATGCAAGCGGGAAAAACACTTAGTGAAATTTTGTGATTTTGACACTCTTTAAGTCATGTTTTCAACCAACTTCAAGAGAGTTTTTGACCTAGTTCCACTTGGAATTTGGGAAAACTCAAAGCATGAAAGTTGTAGAGCATGATGAAGGCTTTTCACAAAGTACCAGAACTCCTCCATAGAATTTGTGAGCTAGGAGTTTCGAAGGAGGGAAGTTGGGGTCCAAACACTTGAAGTGCACATTTTCAAACATGACATGAACCAACTTGCCAACCATCTAACTGATTCTTAACCATTTATTAACCTTTAATCTGATATTTAAAGTGTATGATATGTAGAAATGCAGAATAATTGAAGAATAAAGCAAGGTTTTGGTCAAGTTTCATTATTAAATTCAAAGAAAATCCAAGAGGAAAGAGAAACTTTTTGAAGAAAATCTGGAGCAGCAGGGCCCCTACTCTATTGACACAATTCAATCACTTCCTATGGCTTGCATACATCCTATTTTATGCATCACAATGCATCAAAAATACACAATACTTACTGCATCAAAGATCCATGAAAATTTGCATTTTCTCCCTCCAAAAGACAAAGCCATCCACACTTTAAAAATATGTCAAGACTCTCACTTCCTCTATAAATAGAGACCTTCTCTACATGACATACACACAAGAGCAATCTCACAAAACCAGAGAAAACTCACCAAAAGCCTTGCCTTCCACTTTTCTTGAAAATCAAGCAAACTCACCAAAACTACTCAAAATATGTCTTGAGTAGTTTGCATACTAGAACCATTTCCATACACTAAAACACATTAAATACCATCTGCACAATCCATAAATAATGTATGTAAGGTGTTCAAGCTCTTAAATAAGTCAAAAACTCCAAATTCTCAAAAGTCAACTTTCAACCTAACAAAGTTTGACTCCTCATACTAAAATCAGATAAAAACATGCTCTGACATGTTTTAATCATCTCAACACTCAAAACACCTTTGGTTTGAGGTGTATCAACTGTCCAAAACATCCAAGAACTTATGTTTCACTTGTTCTTAGATCTGTCACAAGGTTTCTTCATTTTCTTCGAGTGCAAGAAAACTGTTGTTTCATCAAGGCCTTGGTTGGATATCAGCTGGAACTCTTCAAGGTTTTCCTTACTACACAGATTGCTTGGAGGTCTACGAGAGGTTAGTAGTCACTACCTCATTCTTAAATTGTCATGAACATGATTGGTATGCTACATATGAGTTTGAATGCAAATAGAGTTAATGTGTGAATCTGCCAGATTTGGTTTTGTCTTACTCATCATGTTACAACATCTTATTAATCATCCCAATGTTGAACTGTTATGTGCCAAATTTTGAAAGTCATGTATGAACTTTAGATGGACTTGCTTGCAACTGTTATTGGATATGGATGGTGGATTTGAAGGTTGAGTTGTTCTACTTTGGAACATTACTGTTGGTTCTGTGTAGTATAGGCATGATGTCTAAATTTTTTCTAATAGATCATTAGTATTTGAGGATCTTATTAGATTATGCTCAACACCTCTCTTATGCTTGATGCTTGCTGTTTGAGTTTTGCTCCAGATCAGTTCATGTCTTTTGTGCCAACTTGATGCATATGTCCATGTTTAGGTTTAAGTGATAGGCCAGTTAGCATTTGAGAATCTTGTTAGTTCATGCTTGACATTTTCTCCCAATGTGCTTGATATTTTCTACTTGAGTTCAGTTTAGATCAGTTTTTGTTTCTTGAAATCATATGGATATATCCATGCCTTGTGTGTGCCTACTACCTTGATTAGGTCTTGTACAAGCCTGTGTCCTATGTTCTATTATGAATGGAATTCTATCGTGAGTTGATTGTTTGATTGTCATCATAAGTCATTATGCATTAGATACAAATGTGATACGATTGTAATGTCTTAGTCTGCTGCAACATCTTTAAGAATGCCATGACAACATCATTAGACTTTGAATCTTTTGCCAACAGTTAGAATTAGAGGTTCACGGGTGCTGATTCATGTTGTGTTTGAATGTGTCATGTTTGGAAACTATGTTTGGTTTGGGTTTGTAAAATTTTGTTTTGCACTTTCAACTCAAGGACAAATTTTGCAACTCACACACCACTTTCAATTCTAGCATAATTTTGAACCATCTTTTTGTTTAGATCTTGTATATACTATGTTTATGATGAATGCATACCTTTAAATCAGTGCAAGCATGTTTACATTTCACTCACACTTTAGAAATGAATTTCAAAACACCATTTTGCAGTTGCTATTGAGTTTAAAGATACACACTTAAAATGAGAAAACCAATTTTAGCATCTCCTTCCTTGTTAAAAATCACGCAAGATAGGCTTTTGGTTTGTTGAATTTGATGATGTTTTGACATAGTTTGAAGCTTCACGTTTTGGCCATGCTACTCTTGTTTTGCCCAGAATTCATGTTTTGAGGCATATATTACACTAGGGTGGTTTGATACAACGGATGTATCACCATCCTAGTGGTCGTGACCTATGCGCTCACGTATCTTGCCTTGCCCTTGTTCTGAGTTCGATCCGTGTGGAGATCAACTCTTTTGATTTTTTTTTTGCATTTCTCATGTTTTGGCATTTATTCCTCTCTCTCTCTATGATTTTTCACACGCGTACACTAGCATGATTAGCAAAGTTTTAGGTTGGTGACCCAAAGGTTGTGGGTTCAACACCTACCATGTGTATTCCTTCTTTTTAATCACTTGAATTTTTATGTTTTGTTCACAAACTTGAAAACTTCATAACTTCACCATTTTTCAACATTTTTGATCCATTCTTTTTACAAAATGTTCTTAATCATGTCTACTTTCACATAGTGAAAAAATAATTTAAGGGTATACATCCTAGAAATACTTTTTATCACTAGAAAGTCTTATACTTTTAGGGTTTTTTACCTTATGTCTTTTTGAACTTTTCTCAAAACTTCTTCTTGATTTAATCTGGTAAGATTGTTTTGTACTTGATTTACACATTTTTGTTAACCTGTTTAAGTGTTTGAGTTTTGTTTAAACTCAAAGTCTTATCATATTTGATCTTTGCTTCTGATGCATCTAAGTGATTGTCATTGTGAACTATGTTTGTGAATCATGAAACCTCTTGATGTTGTAACCTTTTGAGTGTGTTCTTCATGTATCCTCAACTTGTTTAGAAGTCTTGGTAGAACTATAATATGTTAGGATTTTCTTCATTTTTGTTGTTACCATTGAATCTATATGTTCCCCCATGAAGCTTTGAGCTTTTTACTTGATTTGTTGTAACACTTCTTGTATGCTTACTCGTACTTGGTTGTAATCAATGCATGATTAGTTGGTCTCATGTTGTTACATTTGACATTATTTTATCCCTATATATGCTTGCCTCAAGTTGTAACTTGCTTGCATTAAACTTGTTTGAATTACATATTGTTGTTTGCCTTGATGGTTGTTACCTCATTTGCTCTTCGTCTTTGTTAAGATGCCTAAATTTAATCTTGCCTTATATTTGTGGTCTTGTAAGAACCTCTATCACCATGTCTTTCTAGATATTATAATATCTTTATAAATTATTGGTTGTAACCATTTTACTTGATTATAATCTTTCCTTGATGTTTTCACATACTTGCATCTCTTCCTTGGTTGTCACCATACTCTTTTATATGTTCATCATGAATGCTAATGTATGTTTTTTTAACTTTGCTAAGTTATTCCCCAAGTGATGGAACTTGTTAGTTCTCATCCACTTGCCTCATCTTTTCCCCATTCCAAAGGAAAGTCTCTCTATTGATCCTTGGATCATAGATAGCTCATCACCTTCCCTTTGACTTTGTTAAGTCATTTTGAACCATAACTTAGTTAAGTTAGAACCCATATCCATTAGACTTTGCTTTAAGTCTAAAAGACCTACCCCTTGTTAGGAATACCTTCAATTAGAACTTTAAGATAGAGCTTGTCAACTCTATGTAAGAATCATTGTCATGATTACTTACTCCCCTCTTGACTTTTGTAAAAGTCAATTATTTTGAGTGTACAACTTAGAGCAGAGAGTTTTGTTAAACTCTATACAAGCATTGTTATGTTTGTTCCCCTAGAGTCTTGACCATAGTCAAGTACTTTTTGATCCTCAGTGAGGTGAACTACAATTGCTCTGATTCTATCCTAGTTAGGATACGTAGGCAGAGGATGTGATATCTTTGCGAGCTAACTTAGAAACTATCCTTAGGTCTTTACTTACAACTTAACCTTATACCCTACCCCAAGCCATATCAAACATTTAGCAAGTATAACATACAGACAAACAAAAGGTTGTTGTAGAGTACTACAGATGTTTAGGATGTGAAATACCTACCCTAAGCATAACCAACCCCCGATCCCCGATCTCTTAGCCTTGTTGTTACATTACGCAAAAGGTCTTTCTTTCTTTAACCTTTCCTTTGAATAAATCAAAGTCTGGATGTGAATTTAATGAATTAAGATTCAAGTTAATCAATAGCTTGGTATCAATAGCTTGGGGAAACTCAAAACTTGAGGGTTTAGCCTATTTTTGTTGATTGTATGTTATGTTTGTAAATATTTGCTTACATGTATGTTTGTAAATATATTTGTTTGTGTGCTATGGACAGTGGGTGCTTTGAGTGGTGAGATAAATCCTAGCCCGGATTTGAGTGACACATGAGATAGGATTGTGATATGATCAATAGTTGAATGTTGGGAGTAGTCCTAGCAAGTTTAACATATGATGTAATCACGCTCAGTGGAGACCTCCTTGAGATGATCGATGATGTATGACTAGTCATGCATTCATTAATTGTTTCAACCTGAGAGTCCGCGAAGCTGAGGACCTTTAGTAACACTTTCACCCCACTAAGCCTTTTAGGACGTAGTGTGGAAACTGTTAGGGAGTAGTCCCAAAATAGTTGTTACGCGATGCTACACTCAGACGAGTTTATCTTGAGAATATTATTGACTCACATAAGTAGTTGTGTTGGTTGATAATATCCGAAGGATTTACTATGACTCTGGGAACTGTGATAGAACCCTTTTGACAGGTACAAATTAACTTATAGTACAAATCCTTGGGGATAGGTAGACCTTTTGACTCCATGCTTTGACCTTGAGCTTAGGAAGCCTTGTGTGTGCATGTGCATTATATTTGTGAATATTTGCCTTTGTGTCGTGTGTGCATCATCTCATCATCTCATCATGGCATTTCATGTTGCAACTGGTTTTGTAAAGCTCAATTAATCTCTTTGTGAAAAAAAATCCTAGATATATCATGGATATTGGAACAAGGAACACCAAGAAATACAATTTTAAGAAGCCTGATACATCCGAGTTGAGAAAACTAGGAACCATGGTGTCAGAAGAGTTTGGAAAAAGATATGGGAAGATTTTAAGCCTAGTCAGAACAGGGATGGAAGAAGGAATCCTCAACACTTTGGTTCAGTTCTATGATCCATTGTATCATTGCTTTACTTTTCCCGAGTATCAGTTGATGCTGACCTTGGAAGAGTACGCTTACTACGTGGGAGTCCATGTGAAGGATCAAAAACCATACAGTGGATTGGAAAGTTTTCCTTCACCAAAAGAAATAGCAGATGCTCTTCACCTTGAAGTATCTGAAACTAAAGCTCTCAGTGCCACCAAAGGAGGATTTGAAGGTTTCCATTCAGATTTCTTAGTCAAGAAAGCTGCTCCCCTTGCCAAAGAAGGAAGCATGGATGCATTTGAAGCAATATTAGCTCTATTGATCTATGGACTAATATTGTTTCCTAAAGTTGAGGAATTTGTCAATTTCTCTTCTATTACCATATTTTTAAGCGGCAACCCTGTGCCTACCTTGTTAGGAGATGATTATCACTCTATTCATCATTGGACGCTTCAAGGAAAGGGAACTATTCTTTGTTATGCACCTCTGCTGTATAAATGGTTCATCAACCATTTTCCAAAAACCAATGCTTTCAAGGAAAATCCCAATGGATGGAGATGGTTTCAAAGGATAATATCCTTAACATAAGCTGACATTCATTGGTACAATCTCGCCTACGACCGAGGAGTTTATTTTGAACAATGTGGGAGCTTCCCAAATATACCACTCATTGAAGTAAGAGGAGGGATCAACTATAACCCAGCCTTGACTAGACGTCAGTTTGGTTTTCCGATGAAAGACAAACTCACTAATGTGCTCTTATCTGGTTTCTTTTACCTCAACACCGAAGCAGTGGAAAGTATGAGAAACAACATAGTCGATGCCTGGGAAGACATCTAGAAAAAGACAAAGGCTGACTTAGGAAAAAGAAACTATGTAGATTTTGAGCCATCCACGCAGTGGGTCCGGTCCAGAGCAAGAGACTTGAAGATGCCATATCTCCCAGAAGAAAAAAACGCGTTGATTGTCATCGCGTCATCATCCTCTTCCATTCTCATTGAAAAGATGGAAGAATACCACGAGTTGATTGCAAGAGCTCAGCTTGAGAGGGACACTTGGGAAGGAAAGTATCATGTGCTTTCCTCTGAAAAACAAAGCTCATCAGAGAAGTACAAAAAAAGACGAATTGATAAATTGGCTCAAACAATGAGTGATCAATGGGGAAACAACAAAGGAGAATTTATTTTTCTCTAGTATCAAGCCCACTCAGAGTGTTCATGAATATTGAAATGTTCCTCCAACCTCTGGAGTCTGGAAAGGAATAGTGGAGAAATTGGTAATGGAAAATGCAATACTGAAGAAATTTAAAGGCCTCGTCTGAAGTTCTTGGTTTAGACCATAAGACATAATTTCTCGATGTAAACTTAGACTTTTTGTATTATGTTTCAAAAAGTTGTAACTTTTCCAATAATGAATAAAATGAGGGTTTGGCATAATCGATCTTTTGAGTTTTGTAAAACCAGTTGCATTTTGCATTGCATGTTTTCATTTTACTAACCATTCAAGGAAATTCAAAAAATTTCTTTTGCAGACATTGATATGGAACGAAAAAGCAGGTTTCCATTTCTAAGCCTAAAACTGGGTAACCTCTAGATCCTGGCAAGCCTTGTCAGGAACCCCGCTACTTTCATTGCCAAGTAAGGAGATCTCCTACCGCTACTCAACACTTGAGTCAACGAGGACATGCTGCGAGTACTCGTCGAGTTCTACGATCCAGTATATCCCTGCTTCATCTTCCCAGACTTCCAGTTACTCTCGACAATAGAAGAGTACTCTGATTACTTAAGGATTCCTTTGACCTTCAAAGCTTCTTATGGGAAACCAAGAAGAAGAGACCTTGCCAAGGCACACCACATCAGACCAACAGAGCTTCCTGTTAAATTGGTAACTAGGAGTGGTTTCTCTAGAATGGAAGCAAGACCACTCATGGAGATAGCCGAGTTTCATTACGATAACAGAAACTTGGGAATCTTTGAGGCAATCCTGGCATTCATGATCTATGGTTTGTATCTTTTCCCATGCTGTGACGAATTCATCAGTGAGGAGGCCGTTCAGCTCTTTATCATCAAGAATCCTGTGTCCACACTGCTAGTAGATACCTATATCGTCATCCATCACCGAATGGTGTATGATCTTGGGATATTCTCGTGTTATACAGATTTGCTTAGCAAGTGGTTTATTTCTCATTTGCCTAGAACTTAGGTTCTTTGGAACCTCCCCAACAAAGAAGCATGGGTTGAAAAATTAATAACCCTCAGGCACTATGATGTCAACTGGTATGATACCAATATCAGTGGTGTTGCTATGATCCAGAGCTGCAGGGATTTCCCAAATATACCCATCATCGATACTAGATGAGTTATCAGCTACAACCCAATCCTTGATTGCCGCCAGCATGAATATTCAACAGGGCCAGAGCCAGATATGCTAAGAGCCTGCTTTTGTGAAAAAGGCAGCAATGAAGAACTTGAAACCCAAGCTAGTTTTGCTTGGCATCATCCTCATATGCAAGGGATGACCCTAGAGGAAAATGTGAGTTGTTTAACCACAAGAGCTTGTCTACTTTGTTCAAAGGAGATAGCTTTGAGAATGTTCTACACTCATACCTATGAGATCACCATGGAGCCCGAGGTTCTTATGCATAGGGAGGAGCTGAAGTACGCTTTGGTCAAAGCAGAGCGCGAGAATGCTGAATTGTGGGAGATAATTCGTTAGAATCAACTTCATCCCAAGCTTCAAGAATGGGAAGGATCGTCTAGTTAGAACAATCAAAGATTCCCCATTTTTTGCTTTTTATTTAAGATTGTAATCTTTTGTTGTATTTTCTTTTTTTTGTGAGAAAGGTCTTGCTTGTTAGCAAGAGCCATCTATTGTAATGGATCACAACTTATCAATAAAAATCTTCTTTTAAAGCACGTCGTTACGTGTGTTTCTATTTTTGTTTGTAAACAAGATTGTTGTTTTTTCCTTGAATGGTTACTTTTGCATCTGCATTTGCATTTGCATATCATCTGCATGGTCTTGCATGGGTTCCACAGCTCATCTGTTGTCCTCTTCCACAAAGAGAGAGAGAGAGAGAGAGAGAGAGAGAGAGAGAGAGAGAGAGAGAGAGAGAAGAGGAAAGAAGTTACACTAAGTTCCCACATCTACAACACTCGAGCCCGAGCTCAAAGGAAGATGGCCGATCACGACCAGAGAATCAACCAGATCAACAATGATGTTGAAGGAATCAAGGACAACGTCAGCCAGATCATGGAAGTTATCAATGGGATAAAAGCAAAGATGGATTCACAGGCTACTGTGATGTCTAAAATAACTACATCAACAGTAAATCCTCCTACTGTGACAGCACCAACTGAGTTTCTATTCGGCATTTCCAGGGATTTTCTGCCTCTACTCAGCAATCCTCAACCATTCAACTTCCAACCACAAGTTGTCCCACTAACGACAGATCCTCTTTTCACTCAAGCGGGAGGTCTGATACATGCTCGACCTATCTTCAACAACCATCAACCAATATTTGATATACCCGATGGTTCCGAAATCGAAGATGAAAAATACGAGAAATTGAGGTGAGATGGACATCATGGCCAAGACGATGAGGGCCATTGAAGGAAGCAACGTCTTTGGATCAGATGCCAAAGACATGTGTCTAGTGTTAGGTTTGGTGTTTCCACCGAAGTTCAAGATGCCAATATTCGATAAGTACAAGGGATCCACTTGTCCAAAAGTTCATCTGATTATGTATTGCAGACGGATGGCTCCGGACATCGAAAATGATAAACTGCTGATACACTGTTTTCAAGATAGCCGCAAGGGAGCATCTGCCAAGTGGTATCTGAGTTTAAACCAAGAAAAGATACACTGCTTTTAGGACTTGTCCGATGCATTTATCCAACAGTATAAGTACAATATGGATCTGGCTCCAGATTGCCGTCAGCTTCTTAGCATAATGCAAAAGAATACTAAATCCTTCAAGGAATATGCATAGAGATGGCGCGGAACAGCGGCTCAAGTCGAGCCCCCTCTGACTGAAAAAGAATTAGCCGACTGGTTTGTAGATACAGTTAGGCCTGAATTCTATGAGAGACTGATCAACAGTCTAACGACGAATTTCTCTGACATTGTGGTCGTGGGAGTAAAATTTGAGGCAGGGTTGAAGAGTGGCAAAGTATCAAATTCGACTGCTAGCTCCAGCACCGGTGCAACCAAGAAACCCTCCAGCAACCTTCATAAAAAGAAAGAAGGTGAAGTAAGCGCCATGACGCATAAAAAAAGAGCACAGAATCAAAGAAATCAGCGATAACGGTATCAACAATCACCGTATGTAGCAGCAGTGACACCGGTTTTCCAACAACAACAGGTTCAGTAGGGTCCTCAGCAAGGGGCATCCAATCAGCATCAACAATATAATCGGCAACCGTACAACAATTAACAAATGCAGCAACCTCGAACTCAGGCTCCTAGGTCAAACTATCAAAGTGGAAATCCAAGGATATAACCCATACCCATGAGTTATGCCTAATTATTTTCTATGCTGGTAGAAAGAAGGCTCGTCAGGACAAGGAAATTAGGTGCTCCGCCTAATCCTCTACTCCATTACTACAATCCAAATGCACATTGTCTTTTTCATGAGAACACCGCTGGGCACGACCTACAAGGGTGTTTCGCACTTCAGCACATTGTCCGAGAATTAATAGAGAAGAAGATATTGCCGTTTGAGGACAATCACCCAAACGTGAAGGAAAATCCTCTACCAAATCATGGTGGGGTAAATGCCATAACCGAAGAAGGGGAAGAGCCTAAAATGAAGACAGTCACAACGGCCTCTGAAGTAAAGATACCATGGGTAGAATTGCATAAAAGGCTTGCTCGGGCATGGGTACTCAAAAGTTCTCATGAAGATTGTGACGAATGCAGACTGAATCCACAAGGTTGTGACCTTGTGCAAAAGGACGTTTGGTCATTAATCAATCAGGGGATGATGTAGATCAGTAGTAGAAAGAAGAAAGAGGATGTGGCAGTAATTGAGCCAGTGTTCAATATGCCCGGAGAATCCAACAAAAAAGCAGTTTTCAGAAATAACAACAACAACGCAACCAGGCATAAAGCTGTCAGGCCAATATTTTGCGATGAGCCTGTGCCCAAGTTTGGAAAGGACCAACCCGGGTTCGATCCGAGAAGAGGACCCAGTCCTCATCCTAGAGCTATAAATCCCAAGTATGATTACTCTTGGCATGACACGAACGCTGGAAGGAAGCAAAGGGACATCACCAACTTCGCTGGGGCAAGCAGAATGACCCGGAGAGGTCGAGTATATCATCCTCGAGCAAATCCTACCTTCTCTCAATCAACCACTACCATTCCTAAAGCAACTATTACTACTCCTAAAGAATCTACTCCAAAAGAGGTGACTTCCAAAGAACCCACCGGCAAGGGGAAAGAGGTGACTTCCAAAGAACCCACCAGCAAGGGGAAAGAGGTCCTGAGAGATGACGAGGAAGAATTATTGAGAATAATCCTTCGAAGTGATTACCGAGTGGTGGATCAACTTAACCAAACGCCATCTAAAATCTCCATCATGTCACTGTTGCTAAGCTCCCCTGCGCATCATCAAGCCCTAATGAAGATACTGACGCAAGCTCACGTAACGAAAGATATTACCATGGGACAGTTTGACTCCATTGTGGCAAATATCACAGCGTGCAATACATTGAGCTTTGATGATAGTGATCTAACAGATAAGAAACATAGGCACAACCGTGCCTTGCATGTATCCATCAAGTGTGAAGAGGACACACTCTCCAGAGTGCTTGTTGATACAAGGTCTACGCTCAACGTTATGCCCAAAAGGACCTTAGCCAAATTGGCCTACCAAGGAGCTGAAATGAGGCATACCTCTCTAGTTGTAAAAGCTTTCGATGGGTCAAAAAGAACGGTGATAGGGGAAGTCGACTTGCCAATCATGGTAGGCCCTTAGACATTCAAAATCACTTTTCAGGTGATGGATATCAATCCGACTTATAGTTGTCTACTGGGAAGACCATGGATACACACAGCGGGCGCTGTCACGTCCACTCTACACCAAAAAATGAAGTTTATTGTTAATGACCAGTTGGTCATAGTGCATGGAGAAGAGGATCTGATGGTGAGCAACTTGTCCTCCTTCAGATACATAGAGGATGATGAAGATGCGCTTGAAACTGCTTTCTAAGCTTTAGAAATTGCTCACATTGTATTGGTTGATGAGTCAGCAATAACCTGTGGTCCATCTTTTGCTTCCGTTCAAAGTATAAAGGCTGCAATGAAGACAGGACTCCCATTGGGATGGGGGGAGGTCATATAAGTCAACGCTCGTGCAAAAAATGACAGACAAGGGTTGAGTTACAAACCAACTCTAGAAGACGCACCTGAAGAAAGTGCCATGAAGAAGAAGTCCTTGAAAGAGATATTCATAAGCGGCAGAGTACAAGTGAATGCCATCATAGTTGAAGACGAAAGAGGCGACCTTGACAACCTGGTGATCTGAGGCAGAGCAACTTTGCGCAATTGGGAAACAGTGGAAATCCCTGTCTTTTTACCTTTAGAGTAATCCATTTTCTTGTTAGCTTTGTTTTCTTTAAATTCCTGGTCATGCCCCAGGCCAGTGAATCATTTTGTATGGGCCACTTTGCAATTTGAAAAGATCTATGAATGAAAAAAGTGTTTTTGTTAAAACTATTGTTTTATTTTCTTCATATCATTTTCTCTTTTTGTTAAAAGGAAAAATGGCAACTTTTTTGAAAACTTAAAATAAACCCATCATCTGCATGTTTGTGTGTGTGTCTGATCGTTCTCAATCCTGTGAAACCTTGCAGAATACCTCCATCACCCACAGAATCCATGAATCCTTCGGTTCCTTCTGGTAGTGGTCCATTTGTCTTTCAAGCCGAAGAAGAGAGTGATGAAGAGTCTAAGGTCCCTAAAGAATTGATAAGGATGACTGAGTATGAAGATGCCTATCTTCAGCCACACAAAGAGCATATCGACGTCATTAACTTGGGCTCTAAGGATGAAAAGAGAGAAGTCAAAATTGGAGCATCGTTAGGGTCAGAAGTCAAGAGAAGCCTGATAGCACTTCTCAAAGATTACGTCGATGTATTCGCTTGGTCCTATCAAGACATGCCAGGGTTGGATACCGACATTGTTATACACAAGCTCCCTTTGAAGCCGAAGTATCCTCCAATCAAGCAAAAGTTTCAAAAATCCAGATCCGACATGGCTCTCAAAATCAGAGTCGAAGTCAAGAAGCAAATAGGTGCAGGCTTTTTAGCAGTATTAAAATACCCAGAGTGGGTGGCCAACATTGTGCCTGTCCCGAAGAAACATGGCAAAGTCAGGATGTGTGTTGACTACAGGGATCTAAATAAAGCTAGCCCGAAGGACGATTTCCCTCTCCCGCATATTGACACTTTGGTGGACAACACAGCCAGTTTTGCAGTATTTTCATTCATGGATGGATTTTCTGGTTACAACTAAATAAAGATGGATCTGACCGACATGGAAAAAACAACTTTCATTACACCCTGGGGCACCTATTGTTATAATCTCATGCCTTTCGGTTTGAAGAATGCAGAAGCAGTGTATCAATGAGATATGGTCGCACTCTTCCATGATATGATGCATCAAGAGATTGAAGTGTATGTAGACGATATGATTGCAAAGTCTCGAAATGAAGAAGACCACTTGGATCATTTGTTGAAGTTATTTGAGAGACTTCAAAAGTATCAGTTAAGGCTAAATCTAGCTAAGTGCACATTTGGGGTTCGTTCTTGAAAACCACTTGGATTCATTTTTAGTCAACGGGGAATTGAAGTAGATCATGACAAAGTCAAAGCAATTCAAGAAATGGCCGCTCCTTAAACAGAAAAACAGGTCAGAGGCTTCCTTGGACGACTAAATTACATCTCCAGGTTCATTTCTATCCTAACGCCTACCTGCACATCGATCCTTAAGTTGTTACAAAAAGATCAAACGGTGGTATGGAATGAAAACTTCCAGTCAACATTTGAGAAGATCAAGAAGTATCTACAAGAGCCTCTAGTGTTGATTCCTCAGGTGCCAGGAAAGTCGCTATTCATGTACATGACCGTATTGGAAAATTCAATAGGTTGTGTCCTAGGACAAACTGACGAGTCAGGAAAGAAAGAGCATGCAATCTACTATCTGAGCATGAAGTTCACAAATTACGAGAGTCGTTACTCACCTTTAGAAAAGGCTTGTAGTGCTCTAGCCTGGGCGGCCAAGCGTCTGAGACAATATATGATTTTCCATACTACTCTACTAATCTCCAAGATGGATCCGATAAAATACATTTTTGCGAAGCCGACTCAAACTGGAAGGTTGGCCAGATGGCACATGCTCTTGTCAGAGTATGATATTCAATACGTCGCTCAAAAATCTGTCAAGGGCAGTGTCTTGTCAGAACACCTTGTTGAACATCCTGTGGATGATTATCAACCATTCAAGTTTGAGTTTCCCGATGAAGACATAATGTACATTCAACGTCTGAAGCCAAAACCCGGTCCTGAAGAAGGTCCTGAACCTGGATTCCGCTGGGAAATGATGTTTGATGGAGCGTCTAACAAAAACGGAGATGGCATTGGAGCTGTTTTGAAAAATCCAACTGGAGGGTATACTGCTGTCACCGTCAAATTCTGTTTCTCCTGTACCAACAACATAGTCGAGTATGAAGCTTGCATCCTGGGATTAGAAGCTGCTATTGACCTCTAAATCAAAATCTTGGAGATGATTGAATACTTCGACGAAATTACCTTCAAACATGTGCCGAGAGCAAAAAATCACATTGCAAATGCTTTAGCCATGCTAGCATCGATGTAGAAGGTCCAGTTTGTTAACTAGGCACATCTGATTTACATTAAAAGAAGGATTGTGCCAGCATATGTCATGATGGTAGAAGAAGAGTCTGATAAGAAGCCCTAGTTTCACTACATTAAAAAGTTTCTTCAAAATCAAGAATATCCGGCTGACATATCCAGAATCGACAAAAGAGCCATACGAAGATTATTATCCAAATTTTTCATCAGCAACGACATCCTGTACAAGATAAATCACGACATGGTTCTACTCAGACGTGTTGATGAAAAAGAAGCAGATTTACTAATGACTGAAGTGCACGAAGGGATGTTTGGTACTCATGCCGGTGGCCATGCCATGGCGAAAAAGATTTTGAGGGCTGGATATTTTTGGTTAACCTTAGAGACGAACTGCATTCTCTTTTCTCGAAAGTGCCAGAAATGTCAAGTCTATGCCGACAAAGTACATGTTCCTCCGCATACACTCAATATGATAACATCACCGTGGCCATTCGCAATGTGAAGCATAGACATGATTGGGGAAATAGAGCCAAAAGCTTCGAACAACCATCATTTTATCCTCGTTGCTATTGATTACTTCACCAAGTGGGTAGAAGTAGCATCGTATGCGAACGTAACCAAGCAAGTAGTTGCCCGCTTCATCAAGAAAGAGATCATTTGTCGGTACGACATCCCTGACCAAATCATCACCGATAATGGTTTGAATTTGAATAACAAGACTATGAAAGAACTTTGTGATATTTTAAAAATCAAACATCAAAATTCTTCTCCGTACAGACCAAAGATGAATGGTACTGTCGAAGCTGCAAATAAGAACATCAAGAAAATAGTACAGAAGATGGTTGTAACCTACAAGGATTGGCACGAGATGTTACCATTTGCTTTACATGGGTACAAAACATCGGTGCGTACTTTGACAGGGGCAACCCCTGTCTCCTTGGTTTATGGGATGGACGCAGTACTACCCATCAAGGTCAAGATACCTTCATTAAGGATCTTAATGGAAGTCAAGCTCGAGGAAGCCGAGTGGATAAAAGAGAGGTTTGATTTGCTGAATCTCATTGATGAAAAGAGGATGATTGCCATGTGTCATAGCCAGATATACCAACGAAGGATGAAAAGAGCTTTCGACAAAAAAGTTCGTCTCAAGGAGTATAAGGAAGGAGAGCTCGTGCTCAGAAAAATCCTACCAACACAAAAGGATATATGTGGAAAGTAGATGCCCAACTATGATGGACCTTTTGTCTTGAAAACTATCTTCTCCGGAGGATCTTTGATTCTTGAAACGATGGATGGTGAACAACTCAAGTACCCCATCAACTCAGATGTAGTGAGAAAGTATTACGCCTGAATAGGGAAACCTAGAAAGGTGACTCAAGCCAAAAATCGCCTCAGCAGGTCAGAAGTCAGAAAGAACAATACAAGCAAATGCAGGGGCAAATCTTCGTAAACATGTTGAAAGAGATCATTGTGTGCCATTCTCATCCGAAGCGGCAAAACGTATGGGCTAATAGTTAGTAGGACTGATTCGTTGTTGGATTTTGTAACCCTTTCTGTTTGCCATTTTTCAAAATTGTATTTGTTCCCGAGACTTTACTCTTTGTAAAGTTCACGTATATTAATGAAATCAGATTTCAGACCAATCATTATTATGATCTATGTTTTCGTTATGCAAATTACACTTATTCATTAATAATGATTTTTTAAAATTAAAGTGTTTTGAAAATTTAAAACTTTGGTTTAAGAAAAACTAATTTAACAAAGCATGTCAAAACTCTAAAGGTGACATGACGGTATTACACTGTGGAGGCAAATCGCCACATATCACACAAGTCTGCAAGATATTGGTTAATGCATGTTTCGATGATGACAAATTCCCTGGATAGATTGGAAATTATGAATTCCGGATCTACTAAACCAGATGCAACGTATCACCCACCATATCCTTTTACGCTTGTCTTAAAACTTCTGAAATGAATATACTTTGTGTTGACAAAATGCAATCATGACCAAAGGCATGAAAGACTTCAAACTAATGAATTTTTGCAGGCTTGCAGGACATGGGTCGACCATAGGGTCGGCGTATGCATCAGAAAAAGTCTAAACCAGTCAGCGCACAAAGCATGCGTCGACCATAGGGTCAGCGCATGAAGGAACAACATTCCAGCTGGTCAGCGCGTAAAGGCATGAGTCGACCATAGGGTCGGCGCATAATGGAAATAGATTTCAACGGGTCAGCGCACGCCGACTATATGGTCGATGCATACTGATGAATTTTCCAGATTTCCAAAACAACACAGGCCATGCGTCAACGCACAGACCTGTTATGGTCGACCGTTCGTGCGGAAAATCTGTTTTAAAATACTTCCCTCTCATATTTGAAATACTGTTATGTCCAGAATTATGTTGGCACTGTATATAGTTGTTTAAACACTTGTGTCTACTAACATTTGATATTCTTTTGATTTATGTGTTCAAAAACAAGAAAGAGTGATATAGGTGTCCAAGAATCATCATCTTCATCTTCAACATCTCATAACATTTCAATTACACACAATCATTTTTAAAATGCATTTGTGAGAGATTCAAGGTGATAAGGTTCGAGGCTTAGATTGGAGAATCAAGCTCGGGTTGAAGATTGTGACGGGTTCTTTCTTGAATAAAACCATTGGGGTTTTACCCTCCAAGATTGGTTCGAATTTTGGGGGTTTTTGGACGAGATTCTTCATCAACGGTCAATCAAGCGAAGGTGATTGTGAAGAGGTGGTCTTCACAAGTCTAGTAGCGGATTCAGTGATTTTGAAGGGAAGATCTCGGGTTCGATTTGGTGCTGTTGAGATCAGTCGGAGCCAAAGGTTTGAACAACAACGTGTTATTCAATAAGGTGGCTGGAGTCGGAGGTCCATCAACACAAATCGAAGAACTTGATTCAGCTTGAATCAAGGGGCAAGGAGTGAAGGCAACTTTCAACACATTGAGATTTCTGTTGTATATTTGTTGCTCAATCCTTGTATAAACTATTCATTCAAACAGGTGATATCTCTAAAATATATCTGAATTCTAGTTTTAGAATTGAGGGCAGACGTACCCCGAAGCGAGGACGACGGGGGAACTGCCTCACCAAATTACTTGTCTTCTCTATTTTCAGCATTTACGTTATAGCTCAAACTAAGTAATTTTTGTGTAAGCTCTATTGTCAAAACGGTGATATCAATTGAGTAAGAGGTTAAAACTTTGTTTTTGACTCCAAAGTACAACAAGACATTGTACTAGGTTGGTTGGAATCACTTACTCAACATAAATATCACTTGGTTGTTGTTGCACACCAAGTGTTTGACATATTGCTTGAACCAAAATTATTTTACTTAATCATCTAGTTTTGGTTTGATTTGAATCATTGGAACTAGGAATCCTTACAACTGAAGTAAATAATTGATAAGTGGAATTAGTGTTGTGATTCTGTTTTTCCGAATTGTCATAAATCCAAAGGCTTACGTATATCCGGTTTTCCAATAACCGTTCGTTTTAGACTATATTTTCCTCGGCCGCTTCCGCACTTAAAACATTTTCAAAACCAATTTTAAATTGGTAGCCCCGACTCAAATATTAATTGGGGATCTATTCAACCCCCCTTCTAGATTCGTGCCATAGTCTAACAAGTGGTATCTAGAGCTCCGGTTATTCGGTGCTTCAAATACAACGTAGATAGAAAATGGCTAACGAACCAAAAGGGGCGTACAATAGGGCTCCCGTTTTCAACGGTGAAAATTATAGTTATTGGAAAGACTGTATGCGTGTGCATATAAACTCCATAGACATAAAAATATGGAACTTTATCCTTAATGGTCCAATAGAAATTACTATGACCAACGCGGATAACGTAGTTGTGCCAAAGCCTGAAGCACAATGGACCGATAACGTAGGTGTAGATGAATACTATCGTGTATCCCATTGTCCCACCGCTAAGGCCATGTGGGATTCACTACAAATAGCCCATGAGGGGACAAACGATGTTAAGTTGGCTAGAATCAATACATTAACTCAAGAGTTTGACCTCTTTTTCATGGAGCAAGGGGAAACCATTGCTGATATGCAAAAGAGATTTACTCATCTCATCAATCGTTTACATTCATTAGGTAGGCCTGTTTCCAATGATATTGCTACTAATAAGATCTTAAGATGTCTTAACAGGGAATGGCAGCCTAAAGTGACCGCCATCAAAGAAGCACATGATCTTACCTTATTAGATTTAACAACATTGTTTGGCAAACTACAAGAGCATGAATAGGTACTCTTGAGCTTAGACCAACGCGAAAAGATGGAAAAGAAAGACAAAATGAAGGTGAGTGAAAAGAAATCAATAGCTCTCAAGACTTCCTCCTCGAAGTCTCAAGCAAAAGAGCAAAGTGATTATTCCTCAAGCGACGAAGAAGAAGAGGATAAAAGCGAAGATATGGGGCTGTTTGTCAAACGGTATAACCGTTACGTGAGAAAGAACGACATCCAACATTCCGAGAAGAACTTGGTAAACTTCCGGAAACAATCGAGGTACTCCAAGGATGATGACTCGAAAGGGAAAAAGACTAGAGGGACGTGCTACAAGTGTGGAAAGCCCGGTCACTACAAACCGGACTGTCCGATGAACAAAAAGGGAAAGGACAAGGAATCATCAAAGTCACACAAGAAATCATCAAAGCCCAAGAGAGCGTACATAGCATGGGAAAGTGACAGTGACTCTTCCTCCTATGATGATAGCTCTAGTGATGAAGAAGAGTCCGTGAATCTATGCCTCTCCGCTCATCAGAAAAACAAGAAAAAATAGGTACGTCACTCTAACTATAATAAGTCCTCAAATATGTCGCATTCAGAATTACAAACCGCATTCAATGCCTTACATAATGAAGCAGTTGAAGCCTTCAAGAAACTTGCATCTAATAAGAAAATCTTTACGTATTTAGAGCACAAAGTTAAAGAGTCCGAAAAGAAATTAGAGGACCTTAAGGCTTCCATTGTGAAAGGCAATGAATCGGATTGTAAAGACAATAGAAATCCTTTCAACTTCGGGTGTGATACTTGTCATATTTGGCAAGGTGAGGTTATAAACCTCAAGGCCAAATTAAACAAGGCACTTGAGCCTAAAGTTACATTTGCTATTGATAAAAAGGATTTTAGAAAAAGTATGATTAACCCATACCAAAAATATGCATATGTAATTAGGGATCAATCAAGTGAAAGTGTCTCTAAAGTCGATTTTGCTTGCTTATATTGTTGCAAAAAAGGCCACTCCATTGGTAAATGCCAGTTTAGGAGGTTTCTTGTTCCTAAAGGCATCTACCAATGGTTGCCCAAACGCAACCATTTTGTCGCTAACCTATTAGGACCCAATATGCCATTGGGTACCTCCTTGTGCTAATTATGTTTTGACAGGTGAAATGTGTCGAGACCACCGTGAGAAGATGGGTTCTCGATAGTGGGTGCTCAAGACACATGTCTGGAGACATATCCTTATTTATAGACTTTGTGGCTAAGAAGAAAGGGTACGTAACTTATGGTGATAACAACCGCGGAGCAATACTAGGTAAAGGTAGTGTAGGTAATCCCTCCTCTACTATGATTTCCGACGTGTTGCTTGTTGAAAACCTTAAACATAACCTGCTTAGCATTAGCCAATTATGCGACAAAGGATACAATGTATCCTTTTCAAAAGATTGTTGCAAAATTGTGCATGAAAATGATAAGAAGAATATGTTTAATGGTTTTAGAGTAAACAATGTATATATGCTTGACTTAAATGAAGTATCATTAACAAGCGACAAATGCCTCACAACTATGAGTGAAGACTCATGGCTATGGCATAGGCGTTTAGCGCATGTTAATTTTGACTTACTCAATAAGGTAGTCTCAAAAGACCTAGTCTTAGGACTTCCCAAAATAAAGTTCACCAAGGATCACCTTTGTGATGCTTGTCAAAAAGGGAAGCAAACGAGGATCTCATTTAAATCCAAAAAGATAATTTCAACAACGAGACCTCTTGAACTTCTACACATGGACTTGTTTGGGCCGTGTAGGATCAAAAGTCTAGGAGGAAACTATTACGGGTTCGTAATAGTGGACGACTTTTCTAGGTTTTGTTGGACCATCTTCTTAGTAAGCAAAAGTGATACATTCGCCACTTTTGAAAAGTTTGCTAAGCTTTCCCAAAATAAGTTAAATACAAACATAGTGTCCATTAGGAGCGACCATGGGGGTGAGTTTGAAAATCACTTATTTGAAGAATATTGCGGTAACCATGGTATAGATCATAAATTCTTCGCTCCACGCACTCCTCAACAAAACGGGGTTGTGGAGCGCAAAAACCGTATTTTAGAAGAATTGGGAAGAATAATGATTAACGAAAGTGGTTTACCTAAATATTTTTGGGCCGACGCCATTAGTACGGCGTGCTATGTTTTGAATAGGGTGCTTATTCGCCCCATTCTAAACAAAACACCGTACGAACTTTTAAAAGGGCGAAAGCCGAATGTTTCTCACTTGCACGTGTTTGGATGCAAATGTTTTGTATTAAACAATGGAAAGGAAAACTTGGGCAAATTTGATTCCAAAGCCGATGAAGGTATCTTTCTCGGATACTCTCAATCGAGTAAAGCATATAGAATATATAATAAACGATTACTTGCTGTAGAAGAGTCTGTGCATGTTACCTTTGATGAGTCCTACCCTAGAAATGTCGGAAAGGATAGTGTTGTTCATGGTGCAGGTACATCCACTGAAGACATACTCAAAAGTGGCGAGACGGGGATTGATCAACCTGACAAAGCCAAAATTGAGGAGGATAAGGATGCACACCGTGATGCAACACAGGAAGTTCATCCGCCTTCAAACGATGATCTCCCTCAAGACTGGAAGTCATCTAAAGACCATCCAGTTGAAAACATTCTTGGAGACATCACAAAGGGTGTAACAACTCGATCGAAGCTAAGTAATTTCTATTATCACTTCGCTTTCGTGTCATAGATGGAACCTAAAAACCCTAACGAAGCCCTACTCGATGAACATTGGTATTTGTCAATGCAGGAGGAACTGAATCAGTTCACTAGAAATGAGGTTTGGGACCTTGTCCCTCCTCCACGAGGTCATCGAGTAATCGGCACCCGATGGGTGTTTAGAAATAAACTGGACGAGAACGGAGTTATAACTCGCAACAAAGCGCGTTTAGTCGCGCAAGGGTATAACCAAGAGGAAGGCATCGACTATGAGGAAACTTATGCGCCGGTTGCCCGACTCAAGGCTATACGCCTTCTACTTGCTTTCACTTGTGCGAAAGATTTTAAGTTATTTCAAATGGACGTCAAAAGTGTGTTCCTTAACGGGTTTATAAATGAAGAAGTCTATGTTGCTCAACCTCCTGGTTTTGAGTCTCATGAGTATCCTGATCATGTCTATAAACTGAAAAGAGCTTTGTACGGTCTCAAACAAGCTCCTAGAGCTTGGTATGAGAGACTAAGCAAATTCTTACTTGATCAAGGCTACTCAAGAGGAAAGGTTGATACTACTCTCTTCATTAAACGTCAAGGAAAACACTTAATTCTTGTACAAATTTATGTTGACGATATCATATTTGGATCCACTAACATGAATCTCGTAAGAGAGTTTGCTAAGCTTATGCAGGGTGAATTTGAGATGAGTATGATGGGTGAACTCACATATTTTCTCGGTTTACAAATCAAGCAACTGAAGAAAGGAACATTCGTGAGCCAAACAAAATATTGTTTGGATCTTCTCAAGAGATTTGACATGGCAAATACAAAAGCCATAGACACCCCTATGCCAACATGTGCAAATATGAGTAAAGATGAAAGTGACAAAGATGTTGAGGTAAAAAGGTATAGAGGTATGATTGGCTCACTTCTCTATCTTACTGCTTCGCGTCCCGACATTATGTTTAGCGTGTGTATGTGCGCTAGATACCAATCATGTCCTGAGGAATCCCACCTAAAATCTGTCAAACGCATACTTCGATACCTATCTAGTACTCCGAAGTATGGATTATGGTATTCTAAGGGTAATGATTGTTCATTGGTAGGCTTCTCCGATTCTGATTTTGCCGGTTGCAAATCGGATAGGAAAAGCACCAGTGATACGTGTAATTTATTTTCAAATTCCTTGGTTAGTTGGCACAGCAAGAAACAAGTGTTTGTTGCTCTGTCAACCGCCGAAGCGGAATACGTAGCCGCTGGTAGTTGTTATACGCAAGTCCTATGGCTTAAACAACAACTATTGGTTCAATTTGAAACTAGAACGTGTTCCAATATTTTGCGACAACACCAGTGCTATAAATCTTACCAAGAATCTGGTGTTACACTCGCGTACC
This sequence comes from Lathyrus sativus, assembly GCA_963859935.3. NCBI lineage: Eukaryota > Viridiplantae > Streptophyta > Magnoliopsida > Fabales > Fabaceae > Lathyrus > Lathyrus sativus. The sequence continues at coordinate 522,787,083 of OZ012739.1, forward strand.
AAACACATAGAAATTTGACACCATTTTCTTAGAGACCATGTAGAGAAGGGTGACGTTGTCTTTGAACACGTTGATACTAAAAACCAACTAGCGGACATTTTCACAAAGCCGCTAGCCAATGAGCCCTTCTTTCATATCCGTCGAGAACTTAGTATTCTCGATATTTCTGATCGGGTTTAAAAATTACTACGTTCAAATTTAATGTATCTACAATTGTGATTTTGTACCACTAACAATTTTTTTTGAGCTTGTTGCTATCACAAATCTGTGATTAACAAAAGTGGTCGGTATAGAGGTGATATTGCTCCTTTCTCCTTCTTTTTCTTCTCTCTCTCTTAACATTCATGACTTGAAAATAACTATATCGTTCTACAATCATGGTACTTATATATGTATATGACTATTGCTGGTTGATACTATGTGTGTTGATTGCAAGTCATATTGTGAAAAGATGAATAGGCATGATAAATAGGCAAGTGTGACATTCTGCATAACATAAAACTGAAAATTTTGAGTTTTTTGAAGGTTTGAGTCGACCTAAACAGGACAATGGTCGACGCATGCTGTAAACTTTCAAAATTATCAAAAACTGTACAGTATGCATCGACGCATGCAGGGGCTATGGTCGACGGCTCGCTTAAAAACCCAAAATTTTTCTCTTTTGAAAAACGTTCCAAATTCCCACTCCCCTACATTTAATGTGCAGTCAACTTTTGTGATGATTTGATATGGTATTTGTCTTGTAAATTGCATCTAGACACCTAGTAAGTCCTCTTGTCTCCTCCCTCTTCCCAAAAACCCTAAAACCTCCCTCTGTTAAATACCTAAGTCTTCTTCTTCTCCAACATTATTCCCAATCACTCTCTTCAAAGTTCAAAGTTCATCTTTACAAACTCCTCCAAAAATCATCATCAATGGCTTCCTCTCTCCGCAAAACTACCGGTAAGAGATCAAGAGCCTCTTCATCCTCTACTTCAGTTCCTGTTACTTCTCTTTCACTTGTTCATCCTCCTGCTGTTGAAAACTTCAATAAAAGTCTCAGCAAAAGGGCCATAGTTCCACAACATGCTTTCTACCATGAAACAGGTGAGCGCTTGCATCTCACCCGAATTCTGTCCCTGTTGGACTTCCAAGGGTTCGTCAATTTCCTGGAGTGTAATACAAAGTACAGTGAGGATTTGGTCAAGGTGTTCTACACAAATTTTCGAGGATGTTTGCTCTGAGAGACTCAAGTAGAGGCACTGCTTTAGCCTATGGGTCGTTCATTTCGGAAATTCTTGCTGCTGCAAATGTTATCTACCCAACATTTCCGTGTGTCTTCGTCTCTTCTGACAAAGAATTTAGCACCAAAACTCTTGCAATGATGGGGTATTTTTGGTGTGTTGAACGATGATCATACAGATTTGTCCGAAGGGCCAATATTCCTCCGGTGCCTCGTAACGGTTCTGATGAAGAAGATAGTGAAGAGTAGGGTGAAGAAGAAAGTGAAGAACAAAGTGAAGAAGAAAGTGAAGAGCACGGCGAAGAAGACGATGAAGAAGACGATACAGATGCAGAGATACAAGAACCTATCCGTGAGACTCAAGATTATCATTAATCTCCAGTCCAAGATACGGCTGCAAATACCGATTGGGTTCAATATTCATATCCATCAGAAGAACAAGAAGGCGACTCTACAAATCAAGGCTGGGGCGATTGGCAATATACAGGCTGGACTACCCTGGGTAGATTCTATGACCCATATCACGGCTACCCTCAAGACTATCAACCCTCTCAGCACTCATCACCTCCTCCGCCTTCGGACAACTCTGAAGTCATTAATATGATGCAGTCAATGCAGTTAGATCAACAAAACTTCATGAGGCGTCAAGACACTCAAATGAAGCAGATTAGAGTTGAGCTCCATGCCCAAAATGAAAGGTTCAATTCATTTTCTACTCGGATGGACGCCCGTATTGAATCTCTGGTTGAATCACATGAGCGGCAAGATTGGGAAATCACCAACTCTCTTAGTCACCTCAACATGTCCATAGAAGCCTTTCTGGACTTCTCGGATCCTTACCACAATCCAGATGCTGCATACCGAGGGAGAGGTCGGGGACGGGGCCGCGGATATTAGATTCATAGTTGCATATTTCATATTTGCTTATGTGTTTTCGTCTGTGTACTTTTCATTTTTTCTGTATTATGTGTGCCTGAACTTTCACCTTCTTTACATGTTTTCGTCATTATCTATTAATTCAAGATATTTTTGTTCATTATCATGCTTATGTGTGAAGTTTGGTAATTAACTATCACCTATTGTATATTCTCTGTTAATTGATGCGTTCTCCTTCTCTTTTTGATGGTGTCAAAGGGGGAGAAGACAATGTAGCAAGCAAACACCAAAGCCAAGTCAGGATATTAACAGTTTAGGATATTAACAACATTTGATGGTTGTTTGTTCTACAGCCTTATAGTACAAAAGAAAGGGGGAGCTTGTGTATACTTGTGTGTATACATTGCATATTTGTTGTTTTAGTTGTATACAGGTTGTCATCATCAAAAAGGGGGAGATTATGGAGGCAAATCGCCACATATCACACAAGTCTGCAAGACATTGGTTAATGCAGGTTTCGATGATGACAAATTCCCTGGATAGATTGGAAATTATGAATTCCGGATATACTAAACCAGATGCAATGTATCACCCACCATATCCTTTTACGCTTGTCTTAAAACTTCTGAAATGAATATACTTTGTGTTGACAAAATCCAATCATGACCAAAGGCATGAAAGACTTCAAACTAATGAATTTTTGCAGGCTTGCAGGACATGGGTCGACCATAGGGTCAGCGTATGCATCAGAAAAAGTCTAAACCAGTCAGCGCACAAAGCATGCGTCGAACATAGGGTCAGCGCATGAAGGAACAACATTCCAGCTGGTCAGCGCGTAAAGGCATGAGTCGACCATAGAGTCGGCGCATAATGGAAATAGATTTCAACGGGTCAGCGCACGCCGACTATATGGTCAACGCATACTGATGAATTTTCCAGATTTCCAAAACAACACAGGCCATGCGTCGATGCACAGACTTGTTATGGTCGACCGTTCGCACGGAAAATCTGTTTTAAAATACTTCCCTCTCATATTTGAAATACTGTTATGTCCAGAATTATGTTGGCACTATATATAGTTGTTTAAACACTTGTGTCTACTAACATTTGATATTCTTTTGATTCATGTGTTCAAAAACAAGAAAGAGTGAAATAGGTGTCCAAGATTCATCATCTTCATCTTCAACATCTCATAACATTTCAATTACACACAATCATTTTTGAAATGCATTTGTGAGAGATTCAAGGTGATAAGGTTCGAGGCTTAGATTGGAGAATCAAGCTCGGGTTGAAGATTGTGACAGGTTCTTTCTTGAATAAAACCATTGGGGTTTTACCCTCCAAGATTGGTTCGAATTTTGGGGGGTTTTTGGATGAGATTCTTCATCAACGGTCAATCGAGCGAAGGTGATTGTGAAGAGGTGGTCTTCACAAGTCTAGTAGCGGATTCAGTGATTTTGAAGGGAAGATCTCGGGTTCGATTTGGTGCTGTTGAGATTAGTCGGAGCCAAAGGTTTGAACAACAACGTGTTATTCAATAAGGTGGCTGGAGTCGGAGGTCCATCAACACAAATCGAAGAACTTGATTCAGCTTGAATCAAGGGGCAAGGAGTGAAGGCAACTTTCAAAACATTGAGATTTCTGTTGTATATTTGCTGCTCAATCCTTGTATAAACTGTTCATTCAAACACGTGATATCTCTAAAATATATCTCAATTCTAGTTTTAGAATTGAGGGCAGACGTACCCCGAAGCGAGGACGACGGGGGAACTGCCTCACCAAATTACTTGTCTTCTCTATTTTCAGCATTTACGTTATAGCTCAAACTAAGTAATTTTTATGTAAGCTCTATTGTCAAAACTGTGATATTAATTGAGTAAGAGGTTAAAACTCTGTTTTTGACTCCAAAGTACAACAAGACATTGTACTAGGCTGGTTGGAATCACTTACTCAACATAAATATCACTTGGTTGTTCTTGCACACCAAGTGTTTGACATATTGCTTGAACCAAAATTATTTTACTTAATCATCTAGTTTTGGTTTGATTTGAATCATTGGAACTAGGAATCCTTACAACTGAAGTAAATAATTGATAAGTGGAATTAGTGTTGTAATTCTGTTTTTCCGAATTGTCATAAATCCAAAGGCTTACGTATATCCGGTTTTCCAATAACCGCTCATTTTAGACTATATTTTCCTCGGTCGCTTCCGCACTTAAAACATTTTCAAAACCAATTTTAAATTGGTAGCGCCGACTCAAATATTAATTGGGTATCTATTCAAACCCCCCTTCTAGATCCGTGCCATAGTCTAACATACACTACTCTCATGAGCAGTAAAAAATTTGTCGCCGTCTCTGACCAAGGTTGCGCCCAACAGTCGCCCTGCTACTAAATCGTGACTCCTCTTCTGTAGGTTTGCGAGAACATAATTATTTCCAGAGATTCATTTCTTTTTTCCCCCCGGAAAGAAGTTTCATCTAGATTAGTGACATCAGAACTCAGGGTGATGGGTTTCCTCCTTGTGTTTCTTGCTTCATTTTTTCCTTCTCCCCCGTGGGTCAGTTTGCATATGTGTTCACATCATATCATTAGCATACACATTTGCTTGCATGCTTTGGTTTTTGTTTGTCTGGCTTTGGCCATTGAGATCCTTTGGTAGTTACCAATCTCCTTGCTCCGTCCTGTTTGCCACGGGCTTGCTTCGTGGTTGTTACCCTAACTTTGTCAAGTTTTTTGTGAAAGATAATTTTACCCCCGGGAGGCTAGCTAACAACTAGCAATATTTGATACTACCTGATTTTTACCAAGATGATTAGTTGTTACTAATGCTTATCTTTGAGATCAGGTTGCCACCTGCCTTGTTCGGTAAGTCCAGTGGTTACTGGCATTGCTTAAATCCAATTGTTATTGGAATCCTTTGATTCGGTTATTACCAATCCTCGTTGAAGCCTATTAGTTACTAGCATTGAAATCTAACGGTTATTGGTATTTGAGTTTGTCCTCACCAATTTCCCTAGTAAGTCCAGTGGTTACTAGCATTGCTTAAACCCAATTGTTATTGGTATTCTTTGGTTTTAGTTGTTACCAGTTATTTGTAAAGTCCAGTGGTTACTGGCATTGTTTAAATCCAATTGTTATTAGTATCCTTTGATTTGCTTGTCACCAATCATTCTAAGTCCAGTGGTTACTGGCATTGCTTAAATCCAATTGTTATTGGTACCTTGATTTGGTTGTCACCAGTTCTTTCTAAGTTCGGTAGTTATTGGCATTACTTAAAACCATTTTCTATTGGTATGAAGTTCGGTTGTTACCAACTTCTCCCCAACTTAAGTTCAGTAGTTACTGGCACCGCTTAAATCCAATGGTTATTGGTATACCTGGATTTGGTTGTCACCAGTCCTTTTTAAGTCCAGTGGTTACTGACATTGCATAAATCCGATTGTTATTGGAATCCTTTGATTCAGTTTTTACTAATCCTCGTTGAAGTCTAGTAGTTACTAGCATTGAAATTTAACGTTTATTGGTATTTGAGTTGGTTGTTACCAACCTCCCCAGTTAAGTCCAGTGGTTACTGGCATTGATTAAAACCCAATTGTTATTAGTACCAGGAGTTGATTGTTACCAACCTCCCCAGTTAAGTTCAATGGTTACTAGCATTGCTTAAATCCAATTGTTATTTGGTACCTTGGCTCGGTTGTCACCAATTCCCCTTTGAAGTCCAGTGGTTACTAGCATCGTTTGAATATCCAATTGTCATTGGCACTTCGATTTGGTTGTCACCAATTCTCCAGTAAAGCTCAGTGGTTACTGGCATTGATTAAATCCAATTGTTATCGGTTTTCGGTTCAGTTGTTACTGATTCCCCTGTGTAAGTTTAGTTGTTACTAGCACCCCCAGAAAGTCTAGTAGTTACTGGCACCACTTAAAGACAATTTGTTATTTAAAGGAATTTCTGGTTGTCAGCAGTATCCCCAATGAAGCTTTGGTTTCCCCAGCTGAGTCTCGGAGATCTAGTGGTTACTAGCATCCCCGATGCGTCTGGTCTTGTTTCTAGTCTTTTCTTGAAGATCCCGTTCGAACTCTTCATTGTAGGAAGTTCCTTATTTGGTTCGTCCCCAATAAGAGCCGCGTCTCTGGTCCTTTTGCTTCCCCGGTTGGAGTCTGAGTCTGTTGACTTTTGTCCCTCTGCGTGGCTCCTCCCTTGATGCATTTCTCTGTTGGAGGTTTGCATTTCCCCAATGGAGTTCTCCCCTTTTCCCCAGTGAAGATTTGTCTTCCCCGGTGGAGTTTGTGTATCTGTATGGATGATCCCCTTGAAGTACCATCATTAGTCATGTATGAACTATTGATTTTTATGCCCTGGATCTTTCCCCAGTCCGTCAGGTCTCCTTGTGAGTAGTTACTCGTTGTCTTGCCGTTCTTTTATTTTTTTCTCGTGTGTCGGCATTTTCTTGCACCCAAGCACCATACGAAATCATTTAGAATACATTGCATGTTAGCATTTGTCCTTTTGTATACCATCATATCTAAGGGACAAAATTTTCGATTTGCTATATTTAAATACCTTTCACCACGATTCTATGGAGATTCTCATCTCTCATTACCATCGGGTGAAGATATTTAAAAAGGGGCAACTGTTATACCCCAACTTTTGACCCCTAGATCATCATCATCATTCTAGGAGCATCAACATTTTTTATCTAACCTTAACCTATTTCAAGTTTGTCTTTGTCAAAATTCAGGTGAATTAGGGTTCTATACAGTCAAGAATCGGGGTTTCGATGGTTTGATCAGTCAATGTCTTGGATTGGTTCTCCATGAAACAATTCCTCACACCATCAAAGATACTATATTGGATCAAGTATGAATCTAATTTGAGGTTGTCACCCAAAGAAGCAAAGCAGTGCAATTCAGGACTCCCGATTAGGGTTTCTGATCAGAAAAGGTCAATTGTAGTTTTACTTTTGATTTAAATGGAACTCCAATGATGGAATCATGGTCCATGAAGCTTATATGAGTTATTGAAGTCTACTCAAGAAGTTTCAAAACCTCAGGGGGCCCAGAACACCAACAGTTAATTCAGAGTTTTTCGATCGATCGGTTCGTCTGACTGAAAAGTCAACTCATTGACCAACAGGGTTTTGACCCAAAATTGAAGGCAATTATGTTACTAATGTTATATCACATCTAGTCATGAAATTTTTGTGACCATTGGATCAAGGATTGAGGAGTAATCAAAAAATCGAAAAATTAGGGTTTTGAAAGGGGCAAGACCATAACTTCTTAACCACACATCCAATTGGAGTGTTCACATCCAATTGGAGTGGTTCAAAGCTTGTGGAAAGGTCTTGAGGAGTCCTACAAAAGTGAAAAAGTGACCTATGTGCAAAAAATGAATATATTTGGAGTTATGATAAAAAACAGTGCAAGAAGGAAAAACACTTAGTGAAATTTTGTGATTTTGGCACTCTTTAAGTCATGTTTTCAGCCAACTTTAAGAGGGTTTTTGACCTAGTTTCACTTGGAACTTGAAAAAACACAAAACATGAAAGTTATAGAGTATGATGAGGGCTTTTTAAAAAGTACCAGAACTCCTCCATATCATTTGTGAGCTAGGATTTTCGAAGGAGGGAAGTTGGGGTCCAAACACTTGAAGTGCACATTTTCAAACTTAACATGAACCAACTTGCCAACCATCTAACTGATTATTGTCGCTATTGCGAAAATCGGCGCCGGCTATGATAGAAGAGTTGCCATCGTGCGTTATTTATCCCACAGGAGGGAAAGGAAACGCTCAGAGTAAACCTAACGCAAAACGGGAAAGGAATGGTCATCGCAACCAAATCCTGGATTCGGGAGTCGATTACGCAAAGGGAAGGTATTAGCACCCCTCACGTCCGTCGTACTCGACGGGATCCACGCTTGTTTTCTAGTACGGATTGTTAGTCTATCTACACTAAAGGTATGGGTTAAAAAGAAAAGAAAATGACTCGGCAAAGTATCGCACTTTATGCCTACGTATTCCCGTCTGAAACGAGAAATCAGAGTCAACGTAGTTCGGCTAACTACGGATGAAGGGGGGAAGGTTGCTCGCTAGGATACGGCATCCTATGCCTACGTACTTTTATACAGCATGAAAGATCAGAGCAAACGTAGTTCGGGCTACGGAAGACACAAGCTTGTCTGACTGTTTTTTATTACCTTCAAAAAGGGTTTTTCTTGATTAAGAGTCCAAGCGGACAAAAATGACACTTTGATGTTTGTTTTGAATCTTTTACGAAAGAAGTGTTTTTTAGTTTGTTTGCAATCTCTGACGCACTAGAGACTATGATTTGAGAGTGACTACTTCACGTGTCACCCATGTCGCTACTCGAAAAATACTCGCAACGACGGGGAAGGCGAAAAGGAAAAGGACAGAAGAGTCGCCACCGAACTTTATTTATCCCATGAGGGGAAAGGAAAATATCGAGAAAACCTTAAGAAAAGAACGGATAAGATGGTATCGCAACCAAGAACGGGTTCGGAAGCCGGTTATGTGAGGGGAAGGTATTAGCACCCCTCGCATCCATCGTACTCGATGGGAACCATTTGTTTGTCGAATGTGTGAATTTATTTGCTTAAATATTATGCTATAAAAAGAAAGGTGTTCCAAAAGATAGGGAGAAAAGGGTTAGAAATAGGGAAAGGAGGTAACAGGGAAGAAGAGAGAAAGGAAGGACTCGGTAGGACTTCGCGGTCCTAGGCCTACGTATTCTCAACGGATATGAGAAAGTCAGAGTCGACGTAGTTCGGGAAACTACGGGTGATAGGGGAAATGTGCTCGGCAAGGATTGTGGCCCTTGTTCCTACGTATCTTTACTCGAAAAAGTAAAGAATCAGAGCAGTCGTAGTTCGGCCTACGATTTGTTGAAGTTTTTATGGATGATGCTATCGTACGCATTCTAGCAGTTAGGTGTATTGCTGCTCGCTCGTTGGAGACTTAGACATTACCTGTTTGCGGTAGAATGGACGTATCATATCCTTTTCGAATGATAAGTTTTCGCCATGCGAGGCAAGATGTCACATTTGATTTGTTGGATTGTTTTTTTTAGGGGGCGAGATAGGTCCTCGGATAGTAACCCCTACGGGTAATACCCAATTCTTCATCTCAAGGTTTTTGTTATGAAAGGGTGTGGCGAACATAGCATCTTCGTATTGAAAGACGAGTATCAAAACCACACACACTACAGTGAGCATCTCGACACTCGGAGAGGACGAAGTCTACACTTAATCCTCTCTCTTTAGTTCAATACAAAGAGAACTTCATTCTCTTATTTAAGTGTTTTTGGTTTTGAATGGTAAGTGTTTTTGCGACAGAGAACCCTACGGTAAACGTCAGCACTCGGGATAGGAGAAGGCCTACGCCTAACCACTCCACGACCATTCAAGTTTTTGTTATGAAAAGAGTTTAAAAATGCGTTCGGTACGGGGCCGAGGTTTTTAGGTGACAAAGGTTGCGGAAAAAAGTTGTAGAGGGAGATAGGTGGCGAATAAAGTCACGTCTTCGTATTGAAAGACGAGTATCGAGACCACCCACACTACAGTGAGCATCTCGACACTCGGAGAGGAAGAAGTCTACACTCAATCCTCTCTCTTTAGTTCAATACAAAGAGAATCGATTTATTTATTGTAAGTGTTTTGAAAATGCACACGGTACGGGGCCGAGGTTTTTTAGGAGAAAAAGGTGTGGATGAAAACGTCTTTGTATTGAAAGACAAGTATCAAAACCACCCACACTACAGTGAGCATCTCGACACTCGGAAAGGAAGGAGTCTACACTCAATCCCCTCTCTTTAGTTCAATACAAAGAGAACTTTACCCTTTTTATTAAATATGGTGAATTGGCTTAACAATCGTTTGAGAAAATCCGCTTGACGTTCGGTCAAGGGTTTAATTGCTTAAAAAGGTTTGAGGTGAAGTGAGCAAGGTTGATGGCGACGCACAAGGCAATCGGCTTACAAGGTCAAAAATGGCTCGATGAGAATCGAGAGTTTGTTTTCTTGAAAATAGTTTTTGGAATCAAAAATCAACAAGGACAATAGAAATATTCACATATTAAAATCATACAAACATATGGGGTTAGTCGGCAAAAAAAATTGAGACATGCAAAAGAAAACGACACTTCTTTTAGGTAAAAACAAAAGGAAAATAAACAAACTGATCAGTTCGCGCCGCGAACTGAGAAAAGTGAACATTCTGTTTTTTGCATGTTCGCGCCGCGAACTGAGAAAAGTTTTCATTCTGTTTTTTACAGTTCGCACCGCGAACATGGGTCGCGACGCGACCTGAAGCGAAAAATACAGTATTTGCTGTATTTTTTGCTGTATTTTGTGATTTTCTTCCTTTCTATTGGTTCTTAAAATGGTTTCTTGGTCCCTTTGGAATCTTACATGTTAAACTCAATACAAAAAACACCCAAACAAAGAGAACAAATGATAAATGCACAATATAAAAGAAGAAAACAGTTTGAAGAAATGGATACCCAAGAGTTGCTACCCTTCTTGCAAAGCCTCCACTGATTTTGGCTAGGTGTTCACTTCTCTTCACTCTATGATTTGATGATTCTCCTCAATGGCCCCCCTTGTGTTTCTCTTTTACTTTCTTCTCTTTTGCTGGTTTTTTGCTCTCTCTATTTTTTCTGGTTTTCTCTCTTACTCTTTTTTTCAATCTCTCTATCTCCAAAATGTTGTGTATGTGAATGATAGTGAATGATCCTTTTGTGTAGCCTCCAAGCCTCCTTATCTCACTTTTTCTGCTGCATTTTCTGCTGTACCAAACCAATGGCTCTTGCACAAGCTTCAATTTTTCAGAATTTCCATTCTTGGCAACAATTATGGCCACTTTCTTGGTGCAGCCCCACTTTTTCCCCTTCTAGTATGCTGCTTTTGCTGTATTTTTTCTGCAGCACTCCACCTTTCTATTCATCCTTGTACCCATTGGTTGGTTGATTTGTTTGGACATACTCATGTAGTCAATACACTACCTTTTGGACATCATTTTCAAATTCTGATTTTTGATGTGTAGATGTATCAACATAAGCTTATAGCCTTGGTTTTGTGACATAAAATGATTTTGTAATATGATACACATTGCCACTTCTTGCATGGGGCTGTTTTGGATTGCATTCATATTGCTCATGGTTGAACATGCATGGTATTTATCTTGAGATATTCCAACATTGAATTAGCTCTTAAATATTTTCCTTGCATGTTTGTAAGCACAAAGAGGGTCATGTGGACTTGATGGAGCATGGGGGATACCATGACATGAAGTTATTCTTAGAAACTTGAATTAAGACTAGAAATAGATTAATTTCCTAAGCATTACCAAGAGTTTGGATTTTGTAACAAATGTGACATTCTTGCAAATGTCATGAAATTTCTCTTTGTAATATTCTTGAATCTAGCCTTAAATTCATGAATCTTGAATTTGGAATGATGGGTTTCCCTTATGTCATTGAATTTGAAAGAAATGAAGAAATGAGTCAAGCCTTGAAAGAGGGAAAATTTTAGGGTGCAACAGCTGCCCCTATTCAAACGACTTGGACCTGAAGGGATGAAAAGCAAACGCTTTCAAACATTCGAGGTAAAAGGTGATTGAATACAAAAGAACCCAAAAATTTGTCAACCGCAGAATGAAACCTCTGACATCGCCGTCAGGCACCTATATCAGGTAGAACATCTGACTTCGCCATCATTCGTCGATCAAATACGAACACCTGACCTTGCCGTCAGCTCTTAATAGCATTCTAACTTCGCCGTCGTAACTCAACATCAAATTTGTGAGATCTGACCTCACCGTCAATATTCAACATAATCTGTAAAAACATCTGATTGGCAGAACATCTGATCTCGCCATCAGTCCTCCATATCCTCTTACTTCGCCATCAACTTACAACATAATCTGACTTTGTCGTCAATTAAAATTATCTGACTTCGCCGTTATTTCTCAAACCATTCTGACGTTGTCGTCAACCCTCTACATGATCTGACTTCGCCATCAATTCTCCACATAAAATTTTGGAAAAACACCTGACTTCGCTGTCAGTCCTTAACATCAAATTGGTAGGACACCTGACTTCGCCGTCACCCCTCCACAATCTGACTTTGTCGTCAATTCTTTACATAATCCGACCTCGCTGTCAACTCTCAACATAACCTGACTTCGCCATCAACTCTCTTCATACTCTGACTTCGCCGTCGATTCCAAACATGGCCTGACTTCGCCGTCAATTCTCTTCATACTCTGACTTCGTCGTCAATTCTCTTCATAATCTGACTTCGTCGTCAATTCTCTTCATAATCTGACTTCGTCGTCAATTCTCTTCACAATCTGACCTCGTCGTCAATACTCTTCATAATTTGACTTCGTCGTCAATTTTCTTCATAATCTGACTTCGTCGTCAATTTTTTTCATAATCTGACCTTGTCGTCAATTTTCTTCATAATCTGACCTCGTCGTCAATACTCTTCATAATCTGACTTCGTCGTCAATTTTCTTCATAATCTGACTTCGTCGTCAATTTTCTTCATAATCTGACTTCGTCGTCAATTCTCTTCATAATCTGACTTCGTCGTCAATTTTCTTCATAATCTGACCTCGTCGTCAATTTTCTTCATAATCTGACTTCGTCGTCAATTTTCTTCATAATCTGACTTCGTCGTCAATTTTCTTCATAATCTGACCTCGTCGTCAATACTCTTCATAATCTGACTTCGTCGTCAATTTTCTTCATAATCTGACTTCGTCGTCAATTCTCTTCATAATCTGACTTCGTCGTCAATTTTCTTCATAATCTGACCTCGTCGTCAATTTTCTTCATAATCTGACTTCGTCGTCAATTTTCTTCATAATCTGACTTCGTCGTCAATTTTCTTCATAATCTGACCTCGTCGTCAATACTCTTCATAATCTGACTTCGTCGTCAATTTTCTTCATAATCTGACTTCGTCGTCAATTCTCTTCACAATCTGACTTCGTCGTCAATTCTCTTCATAATCTGACTTCGTCGTCAATTCTCTTCATAATCTGACCTCGTCGTCAATTCTCTTCATAATCTGACTTCGTCGTCAATTCTCTTCATAATCTGACCTCGTCGTCAATTCTCTTCATAATCTGACCTCGTCGTCAATTCTCTTCATAATTTGACCTCGTCGTCAATTCTCTTCATAATCTGACCTCGTCGTCAATTTTTTTAATAGGATCTAACTTCGCCGCTAGCTATCAAAATCATTTGACTTCACCGTCACTTCATTTTGCTAAAAAGCGAGCATCGAACCCAAAGGTCGGCTCAACCTTAAGTTCAGAAGAACATTCGTCGATTCACCATCTGGGTGAAGAAATCCGTTGGGGAAACATGAACTTGAATAAATAGACTCTGCTAGGGAGACCGATAAGATGAACACATTTGTCAATGACCTGGCCGAAGGTCTGGATACCATGCAGGATTGAGAAATATACTGATAACTACTGGAGATACGCTTGAAAACAAAGGGGTGGCAACCCGGCTTATGTTTTACATGCATATATTTGAATATGGCGTAATGCTCCATACGAAATGGAAATGCTACGCATTTGGGAGGATGTTATGCATGATGCAAATGCAAAGGAAACACTTTAGCAAAATAAATGCCAAAGAGAAAGGATTAATTTCGCCGGGGAAAAGACTAGACACGTCTAGCATAAACGTTGGGGAAAACAAATCCTGGATGGTCTTCTGAGCAAACTTCTGGGTAAAATTGTTCCACTAAGAGCAAATCCACCCTGCTGGGGATTAGACAATGAGGGAACCAATATCAGCCTTTGCTTGGGGAAATGAGCAATAAACTCAACAAATACAACTTCCGCTTGAGGAATGAGTCAATGACCTATACTCTGAGGTGAAAAGGAGCCAGTTGTTCAAACTCTATGGGAGAACAAATTTCTGAATTCGTTCTACTGCTGAGGGATAAACCCACACCCGCTCACTGGAAACGATCCTGCTCTGCTGGAGATGTCAATCTTGACCTGCTGAGGATATCCTTTGATTGTCAAGGTTTCAAACTGCTGGGGATCGCCTATGACTTTACTGGAGATGCCCCTGTCTGGGCTGAATATTGATTTGAAGATCTGATTAACCACGGGGTTGAAATACGTCATGCAATACACCCATGGTATTGAAAAGATGCCCCTGACTGTGCTGGATTTTGCTTTGGTGATCTTGAGTTTTGTGGGAGGACCCACAGTCTTTGCAAATAATGCCCCTGAATGGGCTGTTGATTGCGTTGAAGCTCTTGAATTTACCCAACAAAAGTTGCACAACTTCGTGGGGAACACCCACAGTCTTGCGGAGAATGTCCCTGACTGGGCTGATAATGATCTTGAAAATCTTCGAAATTGATCCTGGACTTGATCTCGCATATGTGAATGCTTGATGATAATGATGTTCCATAAATGGAAATGCAAATGCAAATGCTAGAGCGGAGATGCAAGAGCTGGGGAGTATGATATGATTATAAGTATGCATATGATGCGAGATGCTTATGAAGTCGAATGCGATGTGTATGATGCATATGATAATGATGGATGCAGGCAGGTGACTGGGAATGCAGGTGATGACATGGCGGACTTTTAGTGGTTTCCAATGTAAATTGGACTTTGGTTTGGAAGTACCAGATGAGGGCTGGTATTCAGAGGGTAGACCAGATGGGACTGGTTGGCGAAAGGTTAAGTTGTCAAAGGTGGGTTGATTTTATGGTTTGCCAGATGGGAGCTGGACTTTGGGATGAGGTTTACCAGACCAGAACTGGTGGCAAAAGGTTAAGTTGTCAGACGAGAACTGACTTCTAGGTTTGGCGTCAGACGGGAACTGACTTTGTGGTTTACGAGACGAGGACTGGACTTTGAAATTGTGTTTTCCAGACGAGGACTGGTTAAACGGAAGGCTATAGGAAGGGTGACCAGATGGGAGCTGGTTTAAGGGCTAACATGTATTAGAAGGGAATTGGTATTTAGCAAAGGGTTGACCAGATGGGACTGGTATTGGAGGTTTCAATTTGTTTTGATGGGTGACAGGTTTAGGCTGTGGGATGAAGAATCTAATGACAGCAAGGCCCTTTCGGAAGGTTAAGGTTATTGGGTGAGGTGATGGTATGGTTCCCCGACACTCGTTTTGAACTCAACAGTTCCTGATGAGGATGAACTTACTTGAGTAGTTTGCCATGAGATGACCTCAAGATGGCTTTCCCCAGAGTTTGTACCACGAATAGATTCATCATTGTTTAACTGATTCTTGTGGTTGGCTTCAACACACTTTTGAAGTAGCTTGCTCTTGAAAGAGCGTTGAAGCGACTTGACTTATCCTGATTGAACATTGGAGGGATCTATCCTTAAGTCAAAGGAACTCTGGGTCGCCTGCCCCTGATTAGCGGAATCTTGAGATAATTCACTTCTGATCAATCGCTTATTGAATGATTTTCCCCATAATCAATAGTTGTTTGGAGATTAGCCTCAGGTTGACTGATTCCATACTTTTTATGTTAATGCCCCAGATCCATAGGGTGACAAGGTATACTCGATTATGATCCAGACTACTGAATGATCCAGTCATGTTTGATGGCTCTCTGTTGGAATTTTCCTTAATGTCAACTATTGGCTTACGATTAAAATTGTTTATTCTCGAATGGTAACCTCAATGCAAAGTTCATGCAAGTTTTTGAAGGAATTGTCTTTTATTACGTGTCGTGATTGTGAGACGAATGGACCGTTAGTCTAAACGTCGTGCTAACTTGATTGGTGTGAAAGATACAACATGGATATTGACATCAACGCTGATGATTAGCAAAATTGTGAGGAGTCAGTTTACGCAACCTTGCAATAGTATGCTTTCATAATAAACCTCGTCTCAATTAGGTCTTTCGAGGGTTGTAACGTGGTCTGGTTCATGGTTATAAAACAAAAGATATTAGGCTCAAAGTATGATTCGTACCCACCCCTTCTTCTTGATGATCTTCAGTCCTTCATTCAATTAATTCTGCACCTATTTGTCTTGACGGTGTAAGCTTGACGGTTCAAGGTCTGCTCGAAATGGCAGTCACCTTATTTTGATGGAAGGATGTCAGTGCCCCTTGATTTGAATGGCCACTGAATCTTATTTTGTTTTTGTTGAGGGTTTAAGGACCTCTTTTGATTTTTTTTCGATCCCTAACTTTTGCATGGACTGATTTTGCTTGTCAGATCCATCGGGATTGCCTTGATTTTTCCTAAGTCTCCTTTTGAGGTGCTTGACTTAGCAGGCTTTTGATGATTTTTTTTTATAATTTTGTTGGCGAATTGTGACTGCCATGTCGTGGGTCATTGATGAACAACCGTCTCCTGGATTTTGCTTTATTGATTTGAATGCGGGATTTAATTAACTGAACAACTACCCTGCCCCAGGTTGAGTGTAAGGGTTTGAATGTCCGAAGAAACTCCTACTTCTAGGCTCGAAGTGGTTGACTAGGGATTAACTCCTTATATCTCCGGTGTATAGGGTATTTGAAACAATGCATGTACATCATTGACGAGATTCTATCCAAAAGCATACGGTTTGCAATTATGGGTATTTCGTTTTCGTCATCCTCCCTCCAATATTTGCTAAAACAACAGTGATATAATGGAGTTGATAAAAGTGTATGTGTCTGTGATAAGTGAAAATAATGAGTGAATACGACGTGACCAATTCGGAAAATGCATAATCATTTCATTAATATCACCATTCAAAACAACAATGTTTAAACAGAAGTAGCAATTAACAAGAAGTAAACTACAAATGCAAATGATGAAAAGTGCCCAAGGACTTCCAATGTTGAGGACGTCTGCCTATCTGGACCACTGGCTTCTGGAAATGACCCTTGAAATCTTCGAGCTTAGACAGCTGAGAGGTTGACATAGACAACCCAACTTCCTTCTGGAAAAGAGATGTACCCTTTGTCAATTAGTTGTTGCACCTTGGCTTGGAAGGCTTTGCACTCTTCAGTCGAGTGCCCCATGGATCCTCCATGATATCCATACTGAACATTGGGATTGTACCCAGGAGAGTAAGGTTCTGGCATAGGCTTAAGAGTTTTAGGCTCCACCAATGAGTTTTGAATCAAAGGCGAGAGAAGCTGACTGTGCGACATAGGGACTGGGTGAAGAGGAGCAATCCTTCTTTCCAAATTGTTGTTGGGCCTATTCTGATTGCGGCGCTGATTCAGATGACCTCGGCCATGGGCTTGTTGATTTGTATGAGGAGCAACCCATAGCTTGTGGGAAGAAGCTTTAAGCATGGCTGATTTCCCATAAGGATAACATGGCACTAGTAATGATGTCTGTTGAGCAGATGAGGGACCACAGAGTCTTACTGGTATATTGTGAGATACTCAACGTTTGCTATGAATGCGTTGGTTTCATCCTTGTCTTCCTCATGGAAATCAAAGGATTCAGTCTCACTGGCTTGGCTGCTGGAGGCGTCTTGGATTTGTCCACTTTTAAGGTAGCTTTCAATATGCTTTCCTACAATTACAAGGTCAGAGAAACTTGTTGGCGTACAGCCAGCCATTCTTTCAAGATAAGAACCATGCAAACTGTCGATGAACATGTCAATCAGTTCCTTGTCCGAAAGTGGTGGTTGCACTTTTGCTGCGAATTCTCTCCACCGCTGTGCATATCCCTTAAAGGATTCATTTCCATTCTGAGAAAGGCTTTGCAACTGCATGCGGGTGGGAATAGTGTCTAGATTGAACTGGTAAAACTTTAGAAAAGCGCTAACTAGGTCCCTCCATGATTGGATATGACTCCTTTCTAAATCTGTGGACCAACTTAATGATGCCCCACTCAGACTTTCTTGAAAATAGTGAATCATCAACTTGTCGTCATGAGTGTAAGGGGCCATTTTTCGACAGTACATCACCAAATGACGCCTCGGGCAACCAAGGTTGATGTACTTCTCGAAGTTGGGTGCCTTGAATTTTGGAGGAATCACCAAGTCTAGCACTAGACACATATCAGCAGCATCGAGTTTGGGCATATCAGGCACTTTCATCGCTTGAAGTGTCTCCTCAAGGACACAAAGCTTTTCTTCCATGGGATCAATCGTTGGCATCCTCTGGGGTCGAGTAGGAACGTTTACTTGTGGAGGATCGCCATCTGGCAGAAGATCATACAGTGGATTGTTCGTCACAGTAAACCCTGGTGGGGACTCAACATTCTGGCGGTCGTTCTCTAGCATAGCTACCTCAGTTTGCATTGTTTGACTCAGCTTTTCCAGGCTTCTACGTTCCTCTTGCTTCAAACTTTTTGTAGCTCTCGCGAGTTCAACGGGAGTGTCGGGAAATCAACCAAGAGTTATAAACAGAGGATGGGTAAGCTTTTGGTATCTGGTCAGGGAAGAAAATGAAAAATGATGCAGAGATGCTTATGCAAATGCAATGTAATGAGTGCACACGAGAACAGATCCACATCAAGGATCAAGGTCACAGATCCTGCAGGGTATTGTAACAAAATATCTCTCACCACGGGTGGGCAGTCTATTGGTTTATAAGAGGGCATCCCAAAAGGCTTTTAAACAAAGTCCCATGCACTAACCCTCAAAAGTTTTCCATCATAACGACTACTCGTAAGACGGTAATCCCTTCAAAAGGATGAACACAGAGTTATGTTTTAGTAACCTTTTGGAATAAGGTTTTACAAGAGGTCCTCAGAATCACGGAATCCCACGTCGGAAATAAAACGCCGTTACGACTACACGTAGGACATAATCTTTCCAACGGGGTCTCATCTGAGCGGTGGAATTAGTTCCAACTCAACGAGTCCTACGTCTCGCAAATCAGAAAGAAACCACCTTCTAATCTTAGTATATACTCGAAAGCTCGGGTAGAAAGCTTTATCCTCACAAACCATCCCAATAAACCCGACAGGTTAGAAAGAAACACAATAATAAAATAAAATAAAAGCAAATAAACCACACGTGCGACAAGAAAATTAGGCTTGGCTCGCTAGGGTTCCCCAGCAGAGTCACCAGCTGTCGCTACTCGAAAAATACGCGCAACGACGGGGAAGGCGAAAAGGAAAAGGACAGAAGAGTCGCCACCGAACTTTATTTATCCCATGAGGGGAAAGGAAAATATCGAGAAAACCTTAAGAAAAGAACGGATAAGATGGTCTCGCAACCAAGAACGGGTTCAGAAGTCGGTTATGTGAGGGGAAGGTATTAGCACCCCTCGCATCCATCATACTCGATGGGAACCATTTGTTTGTCGAATGTGTGAATTTATTTGCTTAAATATTATGCTATAAAAAAAAGGTGTTCCAAAAGATAGGGAGAAAAGGGTTAGAAATAGGGAAAGGAGGTAACAGGGAAGAAGAGAGAAAGGACGGACTCGGTAGGACTTCGCGGTCCTAGGCCTACGTATTCTCAACGGATATGAGAAAGTCAGAGTCGACGTAGTTCGGGAAACTACGGGTGATAGGGGGAATGTGCTCGGCAAGGATTGTGGCCCTTGTGCCTACGTATCTTTACTCGAAAAAGTAAAGAATCAGAGCAGCCGTAGTTCGGCCTACGATTTGTTGATGTTTTTATGGATGATGCTATCATACGCATTCTAGCAGTTAGGTGTATTGCTGCTCGCTCGTTGGAGACTTAGGCATTACCTGTTTGCGGTAGAATGGACGTATCATATCCTTTTCGAAAGATAAGTTTTCGCCATGCGAGGCAAGATGTCACATTTGATTTGTTGAATTATTTTTTTAGGGGGCGAGATAGGTCCTCGGATAGTAACCCCTACAGGTAATACCCAATTCTTCATCTCAAGGTTTTTGTTATGAAAGGGTGTGGCGAACATAGCATCTTCGTATTGAAAGACGAGTATCAAAACCACACACACTACAGTGAGCATCTCGATACTCGGAGAGGAAGAAGTCTACACTTAATCCTCTCTCTTTAGTTCAATACAAAGAGAACTTCATTCTCTTATTTAAGTGTTTTTGGTTTTGAATGGTAAGTGTTTTTGCGACAGAGAACCCTACGGTAAACGTCAGCACTTGGGATAGGAGAAGGCCTACGCCTAACCACTCCACGACCATTCAAGTTTTTGTTATGAAAAGAGTTTAAAAATGCGTTCGGTACGGGGCCGAGGTTTTTAGGTGACAAAGATTGCGGAAAGAAGTTGTAGAGGGAGATAGGTGGCGGATAAAGTCACGTCTTCGTATTGAAAGACGAGTATCGAGACCACCCACACTACAGTGAGCATCTCGACACTCGGAGAGGAAGAAGTCTACACTCAATCCTCTCTCTTTAGTTCAATACAAAGAGAATCGATTTATTTATTGTAAGTGTTTTGAAAATGCACACGGTACGGGGCCGAGGTTTTTTAGGAGAAAAAGGTGTGGATGAAAACGTCTTCGTTTTGAAAGACAAGTATCAAAACCACCCACACTACAGTGAGCATCTCGACACTCGGAAAGGAAGGAGTCTACACTCAATCCCCTCTCTTTAGTTCAATACAAAGAGAACTTTACCCTTTTTATTAAATATGGTGAATTGGATTAACAATCGTTTGAGAAAATCCGCTTGACGTTGGGTCAAGGGTTTAATTGCTTAAAAAGGTTTGAGGTGAAGTGAGCAAGGTTGATGGCGACACACAAGGCAATCGGCTTACAAGGTCAAAAATGGCTCGATGAGAATCGAGAGTTTGTTTTCTTGAAAATAGTTTTTGGAATCAAAAATCAACAAGGACAATAGAAATATTCACATATTAAAATCATACAAACATATGGGGTTAGTCGGCAAAAAAAATTGAGACATGCAAAAGAAAACGGCACTTTTTTAAGGTAAAAACAAAAAGAAAATAAACAAACTGATCAGTTCGCGCCGCGAACTGAGAAAAGTGAACATTCTGTTTTTTGCATGTTCGCGCCGCGAAGGGTGTTCGCGCCGCGAACTGAGAAAAGTTTTCATTCTGTTTTTGACAGTTCGCGCCGTGACCTGAAGCGGAAAATACAGTATTTGCTATATTTTTTGCTGTCTTTTGTGATTTTCTTCCTTTCTATTGGTTCTTAAAATGGTTTCTTGGTCCCTTTGGAATCTTACATGTTAAACTCAATACAAAAAACACCCAAACAAAGAGAACAAATGATAAATGCACAATATAAAAGAAGAAAAGAGTTTGAAGAAATGGATACCCAAGAGTTGCTACCCTTCTTGCAAAGCCTCCACTGATTTTGGCTAGGTGTTCACTTCTCTTCACTCTATGCTTTGATGGTTCTCCTCAATGGCCCCCCTTGTGTTTCTCTTTTACTTTCTTCTCTTTTGCTGGTTTTTTGCTCTCTCTATTTTTTCTGGTTTTCTCTCTTACTCTTTTTTTCAATCTCTCTATCTCCAAAATGTTGTGTATGTGAATGATAGTGAATGATCCTTTTGTGTAGCCTCCAAGCCTCCTTATCTCACTTTTTCTGCTGCATTTTCTGCTGTACCAAACCAATGGCTCTTGCACAAGCTTCAATTTTTCAGAATTTCCATTCTTGGCAACAATTATGACCACTTTCTTGGTGCAGCCCCACTTTTTCTCCTTCTAGTATGCTGCTTTTGCTGTATTTTTTCTGCAGCACTCCACCTTTCTATTCATCCTTGTACCCATTGGTTGGTTGATTTGTTTGGACATACTCATGTAGTCAATACACTACCTTTTGGACATCATTTTCAAATTCTGATTTTTGATGTGTAGATGTATCAACATAAGCTTATAGCCTTGGTTTTGTGACATAAAATGATTTTGTAATATGATACACATTGCCACTTCTTGCATGGGGCTGTTTTGGATTGCATTCATATTGCTCATGGTTGAACATGCATGGTATTGATCTTGAGATATTCCAACATTGAATTAGCTCTTAAATATTTTTCTTGCATGTTTGTAAGCACAAAGAGGGTCATGTGGACTTGATGGAGCATGGGGGATACCATGACATGAAGTTATTCTTAGAAACTTGAATTAAGACTAGAAATAGCTTAATTTCCTAAGCATTACCAAGAGTTTGGATTTTGTAACAAATGTGACATTCTTGCAAATGTCATGAAATTTCTCTTTGTAATATTCTTGAATCTAGCCTTGAATTCATGAATCTTGAATTTGGAATGATGGGCTTCCCTTATGTCATTGAATTTGAAAGAAATGAAGAAATGAGTCAAGCCTTGAAAGAGGGCAAATTTTGGGGTGCAACAACCCAAAGGGTGCCACACTAAGCAGCCAGACTACTGGAAAGAAGCTCTCCAGCAACCCTTTCTCAAATAGCTTAAGGCTCGTAACGTACGATATCGATTAACCTTATTACCGTATTTTGAGTTGTTTTGAGATAAGAAGAGAAAGAAGCTCTAAAAAACCTAGTGGTTGAAAAGGGAATAAAAACTAACCTAATGTTGTCATTCATGGATACGAATCCTAATGTCTGTCATAATTCCCTCCTGCACAGAGGAAATCAGAGATCCTAGGGGATAAACAGAAAAGAAAGCAAGCAAATACAGTAAAATGCAAGCAATGCAACAATACAAGCGAGGCAAGGGAGTCCCGCTCAACCTCGAACCTGGGAAAACAACAGGCAAAATGAATCAACATTCACTTCAAACCTAGGGGCAAGCAGCACAAGCCAACAAACAATACAGAAAAAAGAAAACAACATCAGCACCAGCTCTGACAGCAATAATCAAGCTTCTACAGCAAACAATAGCTCTGACAGCAACAAACCTCATCTCCAAACTTCAGTAAGCTTCAATCTCCAATCTCCAGGGAAGAGAAAGCCCACTTCAAATAAGGCTCCTCAATACCTAAACAGTTAGGCTCCACAGCTACAGAAAACCCCAGCTCAAAAGCAACAGTAAACCCCAGCTTCAATCCTCCAGCAAGCTCCTGACAGCAAAGTTGACAGTAACACACCTCTATCTTCAAGCAAACCTCATGAAAGGCATCTTCAACATCATAGATCTTCATATCCCAGCTCTAGCCAGCTCCACCAATAAAGATTTATTATTAAGATCAAGTTATAATGAATGAGAAACAGTGAAAACCAAAGGAAATCACTAGAAACCATCATCTGCAAAGAAAGGTATCCTCAAAAGTTCTACTCTTTAAGGCATACCACTCATCCCTCCAAGGGAGAGATGGGGTTTCCTTAAGAGGACTTGGAATCATAGGATAGGATAGAGGCACAAGAAGCCTTCTATGTTTGAAAGAAGAAATAAGACTAATCTAATGCTCTTCCTATATGCCCTAATCCCTAAGCCTTCAAAAGCAATCTTCATAAGGAAAGACCTTCATGAACAAGCTCCAAGCTTTATCTCCAAGCATCCTCAATGCCTCTAGAAACCCCATCAAGAAAAACCCAAGCCCAAAGCCCAATTAAGATAGCCCAAACAAAGTAACCAAACCACACATCCAAGGGAAAAACCCACAATCAACACACAAATTGCAAAAATCAAATAAAATGCTAAAACTCATCATAAAATCCTAAGTAAATTTCTAAGGGAACCTAATCCTATACCCAATACCCCATATAAATCCCAGGACCTAAATCAAACACTAAGTCCCCAAACTATGTTCTAAACTACAACTAGTTGTTTTAAAACCCTAATTCTAACACATCTCCTATTCACCTCTTAAACTAACCTAAATTTTATTCATAAAATTATGATAAAATTCCTAAGGGTACATGTTTCTCTAAGCTAACTAATACAACAAGAACCACTCAAAAATCCACTACCAAACTCTCACACAAAATTCAGAAAGATGAAGTATCAAACAAAAGTAAAATAAAAGCATTAAAATTGTAAAATATGCCAGAAAATATAAAATGCATGAAATTAATATTTTTTAATCCTATAAAATTCTAGAGATCCTAAAGAAACCAGGCAAAAAGTCTCATCCTAAAATGATCATTTTTCAATTTATTATGAGTTTTAAACTAACCTAAATAAAATTATAAAAAAAACAAAGAAAATAAAAGAAAATGGAAAAGGAGCGTGATGAATAGCAATCAGGTCGGGTATATTTCCTCAATTGGGCTCAGTAGGGGGTGTCATTAGTACGCGCGCATTAAGCCCATGTCAATCAGAAAATAATATGGAAAAAATCAAAGAAAATAGAGAAGACTCTGTGGCAAATAGCAACTACTTTATGTGTATTTCTCAATGGGCCTTAGAATGAGGTGTGGATAGCAAAACTTGTACTAAGCCCAAGTCAAAATGTTAAATGAAACGGGGAGTTTAAGCTCATGCTCAGACTTATTCACAAAACCAAAACAGATCGTGGCCGTTGGTGGGATAAATCAGTCAAAGTCCAAGTTGATCTAAGGGCCACTATGTTATCTTCTTCATTTGAAAGTTGGGGGAAATGAACCAGACGGTGGCCGGAGGTGGCGCCACCGTCGTCCCTAAACATCAACTCCATGAAACCTCACCAAAATCTAAACATGAGTACATCATCTTGCTCGTTTTTCTCACTGAATCCAATGGTAACCTCCATTCTCCTTGAATCTCAACACAACTCAAAACACGACTCCAAGTTCAGAACATGCTCCACATTCAATCATCACCATTCTTAAAATTGACAAGCCTATCATCATCTACACGTTACACTGATTAATCCTCACCATCTAAACATGCTTAATTCATCAAGAACTCCGAGAAACGCCCCTCAACAGAAATGGCATCGCCCTAGGTTTTGTCTCTAATCACCAATTTTTCCTACCAGAATCCACCCTAGCCATGTCTACAATGCATCTACACATCTAAATCCTATCAATTCTACCTAAATCGTGCCATAAAATGAAAGTTACATACCTGTAAAAATTGAATGAACATAAGTAATTTGGCTTCGAATTACACTCCAAAACCTTCCAGATTCCTTCAACAATGCTTGATGAAGCTTCTGTATGCAATGGTTTGCTTTGAATCCCTCTCAAATCTTGAAACTGATTCTTATTGCAGCAGCTACAACTTCAAGTGCTCGTGCTCGATTTCTCCATTTCAAGCCACAAAATCCACCAGATTCACTCAGAAGTTCATGATGAAGCTTCTACAATCAATGATTTGTATGGAAACTACCCCAATTTCAGAACTCGAATCTTGATGCAAGGAAAAAAATTTCAATGGCTCTTTCTTGTTTCTCTCTAATTCTCACCCAAAAAACCAACTGAATCAGTTATGATCCTTATATAGAACATGTAGGAAGCATCTAGAATGATCTAGAATGATCCGTGTGACAATTTCAATTTCTCTTGCACTTGATAATCTCATGAGAAGCTTGCACATGACAGTTGGGTTTAGCTTGCTTCAGCAGCTTAATTTTGATCAAATTTCTCTCCACATGACATATTGAAGTGATTGAGATTGGTTAATGCATTGGTTCTGAGCTCATGAAGTGTTTTGCAAATGTTACTTGTGATGTAAGAAAGTACTTTTCAAAGCAACTCATAAAATAATGGCTCATCTCAAAATTGTGGCATTTCCAATGTGTTTGAAATCCAATTTCCATTCAAAATGACTACCCATATGCCATGTTTATGCCTTGTAATTCAAAAAATCATTTTCCCTCTT
Organism: Lathyrus sativus; assembly: GCA_963859935.3. Classification (NCBI taxonomy): domain Eukaryota; kingdom Viridiplantae; phylum Streptophyta; class Magnoliopsida; order Fabales; family Fabaceae; genus Lathyrus; species Lathyrus sativus. The sequence goes on from OZ012739.1 coordinate 522,812,807, forward strand.
TTGAATCATTTGAAAAATCTCCCTTTTTAGGCCATTTTGGAGCACTTTGTGAAATAAGCCAATCCAACTCACCATGACTTCATATCTGACCTAGAAACACCATTTTAAGAACATCTCATGTTGAACAATTTTTCATTTGAAGAGTGGAAGATGGAGATTTTGACACATGTTGGAAAAGGCCTATAATTCAACTTTCCCAAAATACCCCTGGATTGCCAAGATCATAACTTGAGTTCCATAAATCCCTTTGAGGACTTCTAGTACTCAAATTAAATCTAAGATCAAGCCCTACAACTCTTATGTTGGCCAAGAATCCATTTGAAAACTCCTTGAGGGGAAAAAGTTTCTTGGAAGTCAAGTGACTTTCACAGATAAATTCCAGTGTCCTCTGGTGACTTGTAACTTGCAAGAACCATAACTTGAGTTCTACAAATCTTCTTGAAGACTTCTAGTACTCAAATTAAAGGTATTGAGAAGCTATAAAAGTGTCATGTTGGCCAAGAATCCATTTGAAACTTGTATTTTGACTTATGTGGCTTGGGAGTCCAGTGTTATACAGGGGATTTTACCCTAGGAACCCTGTCTCAAACACCTCCAACCACCCTTGATTCTCTTGAACTTGATCTTGGCTCATCCATACACATGCTCCAACATATCAATCCATGACTTCCATGACTTAGATCTAGGCTTTTATGCTCTTTCTTTGCTCTCTTTGACCTAGGGTTACCTAGATGAAACCCTACTTGTACACACCTCAACTCTGGCTCTTGAACTTGATATAATGACTTGTCTAAGCATCAATAGGGATCTCTAGGCATCCCATGGGATCCATACACACATCAAATTCACATTCCCTGTGGATGATCTTCAATACACCTCAAGTTAGGAGAGAAATCTCCCTGTGGGCACTCAAAACTTCTCAAGACTTCAAATCACTTCTTGATGGCCTGAAAGACTTCTCCTCTTGGATAACACACCTTGCTAAGCTCTTCTTTTGATAGACACCTTGATCCCTTGTTGGAGGCATGCTATGCTATGATATGCAAATGATTAGACTGTTTATATAATGTAACTATGCAAATGGCAATGCAATGAAACATAAATCAGGCAAGAAAAGGTTGAGCAAATTTTGGGGTGCAACAGCTGCCCCTATTCAAACGGCTTGGACTCGACTGGGTGAAGAGCGAACGACCTTCAAACAATCGAGGTACGAGACGGTTGAATACCAAGAAACCCGGAAATTTGCTAACCGCAGAAATAAACTGCACAACTGCTTGGGGAACGACATCCACCAACTAAACCTGGTTGTTACGGCAACAAATGATTCAACGTCTGATAATAACTCTGATTCCAACATCAACCACCTGTGTAACGCCACAGGTATTGAATACCTTCGTCCACAACTGGACTAATCTTGTCAACATAAGAAGAGAAACAAATTTGCCGAATCACAACTAAACACCAATCGGTCCACGTCAGGACTCCCATTTCGTCAACCCGAAGAGATATTGTCCACGTCAGGACTCCACATTCCGTCAACACGGAGAAATCCCGGCTACTCAGCGGGGGATGAGTTGGTCGCCTCCCACCAACACGAGGAGGTCCTATTAATCATAGGCAATAAAATTCGTCGACTTCACTGGGGAAACATTTCTGTCTAATCACAGGAAACTCATCTGCCTATCCATACAGGAAAAGTCATCTGCCTGATTACAGGAAAGTTCATCTGCCTGCTTCATACGGGAAAAGTCATCATCTGCCTGATTACAGGAAAGTTCATCCGCCTGCTTCATACGGGAAAAGTCATCATCTGCCTGATTACAGGAAAGTTCATCTGCCTGCTTCATACGGGAAAAGTCATCTGCCTGATTACAGGAAAGTTCATCCGCCTGCTTCATACGGGAAAAGTCATCTGCCTGATTACAGGAAAGTTCATCTGCCTGCTTCATACGGGAAAAGTCATCTGCCTGATTACAGGAAAGTTCATCCGCCTGCTTCATACGGGAAAAATCATCTGCCTGATTACAGGAAAGTCAACTTGGATATAGCTTCTTTTCCTATTCTTTGCAGTAGCTAACTCCACTGGGGATATTCTGAAAATAACTGCCCGACACCCGTTTCGACAACAAGTGACCACTTCAGAAATCTTGATTCATGAAACCCTGAAATGCTGCCGTGACAGCAAACCTGGAAGAACGCTCCATTGACCGGATAAGAGAAACTTCAACCAGTAACTCTGTGGGGATAATAAGATGAACTGTATCATCCCATGTCTCACGGCGAGACCTCGGTCGTCTGGTAATAGATCTGAGTTGTAACTTCATACTCCTGCTGAGAAACACACCTGAAAGCAAAAGGTTAACCAACCTGATTTATGTTTCAAAATGCGTATGTTTGACAATGGCGTAATGCTCCATACGGCATGGAAATGCTACGCGTTTTTGGGTAGATGCAAACATGATAATACATTCAAATGCAAATGCAGGTTCAGGCTGCTGGGGGAGGCTCTAACAAGCTTGCTTCATCAACACGAATGTTGAGGACAAATACCACCCTGTTGGGGATGAACGGGTATCACAAAGTATTCCGGAAAAATAACTGTCGGAAATACCGCCAACTCTGTCGAGAAGAGAATAAACGTCGATTTCCGCTGGGAGGAAAGAACAACACCTGCTGGGAAGAGTAACTCAGCTGGGGAAGAAGCGACCCTTCTGGGGGGACAGCTATCTAGGTACATTTTACAAACTCGGAGCTAACACTCCGCTGGGGATAATCATCCTGACAAAGGCATGACAACCTGTGAGGAGAAAGAAAACCATCTTCTGGGTATAATCCTTTCGAACCAACAACCTGGTTAACTATTGCGGGAATCTTCCATGCTAGAGATTGAACTCGCACGCCTTCGATTCGCTAAGGAGCGCAACCTGATCACGACTTTCTATGTCTAATACAACTAACTGCAAGTGCACAGTCTATCGCGTAGTAATAAAAGATATTGATGCCACAGGGACTCGTAATCAAACTAGTGTTCTCGGGAGTTACTATGTTTAGCTAGGTAGAATATGTTTTAAGGGAATAAGATTGTCACTAAAAGAGGGAGCTAAGATTACTATTTAGATTTTAATTGATTGAATCGATACGTAGTAATTGTGTTCTTCAGGGATTTGATAAATTACTGGTGTATGAAGTAGTTTTCACAGTTTATTTAAGCAGAAAATGGAGATTTGAAGACTCTCGTCTCACGATGGTTGTTGACGCTAATCATAATCCTAAGGGCCAAACGTACACTTTCGTATCCCGTTCGGGGTTAAAATCATTTTTTGGAAATCTCTAAGTTCTAATTCATTTTAAAGTGCTTTCGCTGTTATTAAAACAAATGCCTAGTGTTTACTATCTGACCTTACCGCAGCTTTCACTTGTTGGTTCGTATCTTAATTAATTTCCCACTTTCGTGGCAAAACTACTTTTAAATAAGTTCTCGCTTTCACGACGAAGTTTATTTCGTGAATCAATTTTTAAACACTTAGACCATAGATTACTTTTGTGAAAAGAAAGTTTTCAAACAAGAGTTATCAAATCCCATTCGAATTATTACTACATATCGATTACCTAAGTTTAGCTAGACATGGAATTGGGAAAAACAAAATATAAATAATAATAATAAATAATAAATTGCATTATAATAAAACAGAAGTCGATCAAAATGAAAACCTGTAAATATGCCAATTGGCCTTTGGGCAGATCCTCCACAGATGTTGGCAGGATTCTGGTCTTTAGTGCCAATTTGATCGTACAGTACAATAGGAATTACAGAAGAGCGGAAATGGGAATAAGGAAATGTAAAGGGAAATGAATACAAATAAAAACTGAAAACTAATTTGCTCTGGAAATTAAATTCGGCAGCACTTCGTGGTATGAATGCAGCACCCTTTCTGAAGTCCCCTGCTTCCCTTTTTATAGAAGTGGAATCCCAACGGTTATCTCTGAGGATGATGGACTTTGAGGCAGATAATTTAGGGAGTAGTGGTCCACTTAATGGGAATTGGAACTGCTCTTTTGACGTGAAATCTGAGTGGGGCGTTTTTGCCTGCATGACGGTCGTCACAAGGTGTGACGGTCGTCACCCGTGTGACGGTCGTCATGAAGCTGTGACGGTCGTCACATCAGCAAAAACTGATTGCTGCGCTTTTCATTGTGTTTTCCCTCCTTTTTCGTCCGTATTTCATCTGAGATTGCTCCTTTTCTTCATGTTGCCTTGTTTAGACATGATCGTTGAATACCTGCAAAACATCAGACAAATACATGGAAATAACCCGAAATCGGATCGAAAACGGTTAGACTTTAGTTGAAATATGCATGAAAATATCTATATGATTTCGTGTTATCACAACCTCTGCAGGGAACCTTGATTTTAACTTGCTGGGGATATCCTGTGGATAACTTCCCTGAGGATACTCTTCTGGGGAGAATAATCCCTCATTCGGTAAAGGATAACGTCATTCCAACTCTCTGGGAAATAAGCTGCAACCAGCTGGGGAATGACATCAACTGGAATCAGGCTCTTCATCAAGAGATTTTGGCTGGGGAAACAATCCCTGACTGTTTGCTCCAAAGGTAAGAACCCTGCAAAGCACAAACGAGACAAAACAAGCCTATACAACGAAATCTATCCGGGTTAGCACCTGTGACATTACTTCAGTCAATTCGAAGTTTTAGCAATTATTGGCAAGGGCCAGCAAGATTATGCAAGTGAAAGTTTATCAAAAACATCGGCGTCTTTGACAAACAAAACAGTAAAGAACACGCATCAAGTACTGAATAACACGCTTTATTGGTAATGGGCCTCTAAATAGGCGAAGTTTTGTACACTGGATGCAACTCCTGAAAAGAGGAAGTTACGCACAAACACACATACATATGTGCACAAGAAGCATAAATAAAATACAAAACAATATTTGTATACATGTCGGCGACGTGGTACAGACAAACACCATGAGCTGATCCTCCTATGACTCGCCTGACTCTGCGCTTTCCCGATACTCGATCTTCGGAAGAGATTTTTTTTGGATAGACGGCCCCCAGGTACTCCCAAACCACTAAGAAATGCCGAATCAAATTCGGACCACAGTCATTTTCTTTTTCAATCCCTAACTTTTGCGTGAATCGCCCTTTGCGGGTTTTCAATTCACCGGGATACCCTTTTTTGCCGAAGTCGCCCTTTTCAGGTTTTCGACTTCGCGGGTGTACATTTTTTCAATTTTATCCCTAACTTTTGCCCGAACCTTTTATTCCCTTTTTTATGGTTCGCCGGTGTAATACCCCAAATTTTACCCTTACATTTAGTCAGTCATTTCGCATAGCATTTCATTTTGCATCCATTAATCACTAACCAATTATTGAGTGCGATTTGTTTTGCAGGAATTACCCCCAAGGGCATTTTGGTCGTTTCAAGCAGGATTCGTAATCTGGGGACAAATAAGACGTCATTCCCGAGGCATTTGCCCACATGGATTTGATTATGTCAAGGGCATTTGATGAGCAGTTTATATTCTCGTAAAGAGTGGAGATCATTTTAAAAATGAGGGAATGCTATAAGAGTGCGGTTTGAGAAGTCACGTAATCAAGAGGATTTCAATTGAATTTGTTTATGTTGCAGGATGTCATTTATTTGATCAAAGGCAAAGAGGAAGGGAGTTTAAATATTTTGGAATTTTTATCCACAAGTATTCATAAGTTATGACTTAAAGTTGAGTTTAGATAATTTGTGGATTATTATTCATGAATATTTAGATGTACAAATGAGAAAATAACAATGAACATTTTATCGGATTTTATTGCACGAGTATCTAAAGTTACAAGTTGAAAGGGAAAATGCTTTTGAATCTTTATTCATGGGGTTAGTTATTATTACAAGAGATTTATGTTTACAAAGGGCACCCTATTCTAAGTCCTAAGCTGCTAAGCATTCTTCATTTGGTCTTCTCTTTGAGTTCTTCACGAAGCTCCCGATCACCTGAAAAAAAATAGAAAACAAAGCGAAGAAAGAGGTTAGAATTTATGTTCGACACTCTCAGAACATCATCATCATTGAGTTCCGGGAGTGGCACGACCGAAGCCGCATCCTACCCCCGTTACCAATCCGCGCTATCGGCGTCAGGTCAGGTAGTTTTGTTCTTATCATACGGGACAGCCGAGAAAGAGTGAGAGAAAAAGAAGTAGGGGCCGAAATGATTTGCCGAAAAGGATCATATGCCGAAATTGGATTTGTTTTCAAAGCCAAACTGAATACCATTTCATCAGCAGCAAAACCATCATGAGCATCCGAACGGCATTGAAAAAACAGACATCAAAGATCAAACAGCGTCAAGAGTCGGTATAACAGAAGGTTTCCGAATCCATGATGAAGGCTACAACTGGATATTAGGATCAAATTGGATAACCGAAGGTGAGTCCATAAAAAGTCTACATCAGATGAATCAGAGGAAACAAGTTAGCAGCAGTTCATAATCCAATTCATGAAATCCAGAAAATCAAAACAAATCGCAATATCCAAACAAGATTGGTTCCAAAACAAATCAAAGTAAATCCATTTCTGAAAACAAGTCGAAGCAGATCCAGTTGTGTCAAACAAATCGAAGCAAAATCAGAAATATCCATTCCAAGTGGACCCAAAAATGGAAGGTTTCGAACCAAATCAAAAATCGCATCAAAATGATATCCGATTCTAAAAACTCAACAAAATCAATATCAAAATCAGAATAAATCAAATCTCAATCAACAGAAATCAAATCTCAGTGAAAGAAATAACGTAAGAGCCCCAATATCCAAGCCCAAAGATCAGAGAAAAAGGTATAAAGAGGAATGAGTTCGCCTTTTCCAAAAAGGGGGGCGGAAAAATCGTGAACAAAACCCTAACGGGATATTCATCAAACGGCCGCAAAATCAAAAAGAAAATATTCTTACCAGAAACAGCGCCGTGAAGTCAAAACTGTCGAAAGCTACAACCTCAGAGCCCAACACTCCTCATCGGGCACGAAAAAACGTAAACCGCCACCATCGTCACAGAAAACCAGTCGCGATTACCATAGAGGAGACCGCCGTCGCCTTTTGGCGGGCAATCAACTCTCTAAGCCTCAGAGTAGTACATCATCGGCCATCCTCACTGTTAACCCCGTCGACGAACATATCAACCGTAAGCCATCGAATCCCTCATTATTTCATTTGGCTGATTTCTCGTTTTTTTCAGGACATCATAAGGAAAGAAGAAGATACGAAGGAGACGAAGAGATCATGTGATGAAGAAGAGAAAGCATGAACGGCGCCGCGAGACCAAAAGGGTTTGGAACCCTAAGTGCTTCATGCAATGTTCAGTTTGAGTGGCAACGGGCTGAAGAGTCACCGGCCCAAATGTTTTGTTTTTGTTTTGTCTTTTTCAGTTTATTTGTTATGTTCAATGCAACGTAAAAAACATAAAAATCCCCTTAGTAAATTAATAATTAATTTAATCTTTTAAGTAACCATTAAAATTTTTCATAATACCACTAAAACCTTTTTTGACAATTAAAAATAAACCCTTTCTTTTTTATATATAATTAAGTTAAACCATTTTTTTAAGATTAAACTTAGTTTTTTTTAGAACTTCTATTTTTAAATTAAGAGTTTATATAAACATCATAAATAAGCAACAAAATCTCTAAGTTTCACGCTTTCCTCTCACAATTCTTCTGACTACTGTCTGATCCTGGCCACTAACCTTGTCATTTGTTTTGCAGCTTCTTTAAGTGGTCGTTTATTTGTTTTGTGTTTTTTTATTCAAGATTGCATTATTTTTATAACTGCTTCTCATCTGTAACCTCGCGAACCAACAATCGCATTTACTTTCCGCATTTTATTTCCGCTTGTATGATTTAAATTTCTCACACCTCTTCATCAATACTTGTGTCACATTACACACATCCGAAGGTTAGGTCTAACTGTTTGGTCGCCGCGCCAATAGTCCATAAACCCTCAAAACCTCACTCAAAACTACAAACTACAAACCCTAATTCTCACAAATGCCTCGCCGCAGGCAAAATTACCATTTTACCCCTAACATTAGGTCAAAGAGCCGCCGCACTCATTTTAGGGTTTCTCGCCGTGGAATCCCTAATTACAACTTAACAATTCATAACGTAGAGATCGGAGTTTAAGACTCCACGTAAGTGTGTCCTTAAGATGCGTTTATTCCCCTTGAGACCTTGACCACAGTCAAGAAGTCTCTAACCTCCCTTTTGAGGGGAACTACGATTACTCTGATTCCACTCCCGTAAGGATACGTAGGCACAAGATGCGATGTCTTGCCGAGTAAACTTAGAATTAACCCCTTAGGTCTCCTTTCTCACTTTTAATCCTTTTGTACATATACCTTAAGCAAATAAATAAAGCAAAATAGTAAACATTTGAACAAAAGGTTCTTGTAGAGTACTACAGAAGTTTAGGGTGCTAATACCTTCCCTAAATTTAACCAACCCCCGAACCCTAGATCTTTCCCCGCATTGTGTTTACGATGCAAAATAGGTTTTCCCTCTTTGACCTTTTCCTTCGGATAAATCAAAGAGCGGTTGTGAATTGAATTGCGATTTAAACTCATTAATAGTTTGTGATCCTATTTCCACCGCAACATAAAATGGCGACTTCACTGGGGACTGTCTAAACTTTTGACGGTTATCCCTAATTTGTTCATATTTATTACTATTTGTTTTACTATTCATTTGCATGTATATATTGTACTTTGATTTTGGGACTGTACCTTGTGTTGTGAGATAAGTCCTACGCCCGGACTAGTGACATTATTATAGGATGGGGATATATTCGATGAGGCTTATAGGGAGTGAGTCCCGACCAAGCTGATTCGAGAATCACCGCTCAGTTGAGACCCTTTCGAAAATGGTTCGGTTGATCGAGTATAGTCGTGAAAACATTTACCTTTATCGATTGGAGTCTGTGATATTGGGAACCGTAGTACCTTAACACCACCTTGGCCTTATTTAGGACGTAGTGCGGGAACTATGTGGGAGTAGTCCCACAATGGTTGCTACGCGATACTACACTCAAAAGAGGTTCTCTTGAGAATATTATTAACCCCCGAGTCAGTCGGAAGGTTGATAATATCCGAAAGATGGGCTGATGACTTTGGGCACTTTTTAGAACCTTGTTCTGCAGGTACGACTAACCTATAGTACACTCCTTTTGGGGATGGGTAGACCTTAACTCCGCTCACGTACCTTTAACCTAGGACTTTGTGTGTTTTCATGCATTGCATCCATAAAGCATCATATTACATTAAGACTTCATGGAATTCAAACTCTATTTATGAACATTGCAGGATACCATGGATCACCATAGAAGGCATACTTTGAAATTTACTTTTAGGGGTTTTAATTTGGAAGTCCTAGAGAAGCTAAGAGATTTGGTTCAAGATCAAGAAAAGTTCCAAAACAGATATGGAAGGCTATTGTCTTTGTTGAAGATTCAAGTAAACGAAGGACTTCTTGCGACTTTGCTACAGTTTTATGATCCAGATTATCACTGCTTCACCTTTCCAGATTATCAGCTTTTACCTACCTTAGAAGAGTACTCTCAGTTGGTGGGATTACCTATCTTGGATAAGTCTCCATTCTCTTTCTTGGAGGAAGACCCTAAAGAACGAGATATTGCTAAAGTCATTTGTCTAAGGATATCCGATGTCAAAAACAATATGATCACCAAAGGGGGGACCTCCGGTTTTCTCAGGGACTTCCTAATTAAGAAGGCCCAATTTTATGCCGATCATAAAGACATGTTTGCCTTTGAGACAATATTTGCTTTGCTTATTTATGGGTTGCTGCTTTTTCCTAGTTTTGAGGGGTTTGTGGACCTTAATGCAATCAAGACCTTCATGAGAAGAAATCCAGTTCCCACGCTATTGGGTAATACTTATCATTCAGTACATCTTCGAAACTTTCATGGTGGAGGAATGATTATATGTTGTGTGCCATTACTATACAAGTGGTTTATTTCTCACTTACCCAAGTCCGGTCCGTTCTGGAGACCTAATCAAGAACGTTGGTCGCAAAACGTTATGACTTTAACTCACTCTGATATTGATTGGTATAATCGCATGTACGATGGGATATCGATCATTGATAGTTGTGGAAACTTCAACAATGTGCCTTTGCTCAGTTTCAATGGAGGAATTAGCTACAATCCAGTCTTAGCTCGCCGACAGTTGGGATACCCCTTGAAGGAACCGCCTAAAGGTATTCATGTGGAGAAATTTTTTTCGAAGACGACAAAAAGCTTCAAGATCAGATTCTATCTTCTTGGAATCATCTGCATAGGAAAGACAAAGAAAGTTTGGGAAGACATAATTGTGTGTCCATGGAACCATACCTTCAATGGGTCCGAGGAAGAGCTATTGAGTTGAAGATGCCCTACTCTCGCCAAGATCCTTTACCTCAAAGAGAAGAACCTGTCCAGTATTTCATGACTGAAGCTGAGATTTTGAAGATCACTTTGAAGAGGTCACAACGCGAAACAGAATCATGGAAGAACAAATACCATGTGATGGTCAGCGAGTACGAAAAACTTCAAAAGCAGATTCAGTCGAAGAATGATGAGATACAATCCTACAAGAAGTGAAGGCTCTACGAATATTTATTTTCCTCCGGATCTCCGTCTGCTTACTGAAGTTGTGGAAGATGCTTCTCTAGGATGTTCTAGGCTTTTATTTAGCTATTTTGGTTGCAAGAATATTATTTGTAATTTGTCTTCAATGAATTAAAAGTTTCCTTGGTATTCCGCAATATTCGTAAATATTCGAATTCCATGAAATATTCATTTGCATTCGCATTCTAGCATCTTACTTTTGCATTGCATGTGTCTCCCGGTTTCTCATACGCGGTTTTCTCACCTTCCAGTTTTGTCACCCTAAGTTCTCTGCATCAATACGACCCTTCAAAAGGATGGAAGATCAAAACCAAGAGATCAACCGTGTCAGCCATGAACTCGAAGATCTTCGAGGAAGTGTAGGGCAGATTTTGGAGATGCTACAAGCTCTTAGTGTGAAGGTGGATGCTCAGTTTACTGTTGTTTCTGAGACTACTAATACCGTTATGGAATCTCAACCAGTTGTTACTGTCGAGAATGTACCTCCTCACGGTCTTCAATCCAGTTTGGTGCCTCCTAGTGCTCAACCAGTTCGACGAGCTACCCCTCCAAAGTGCAAAACTCCTAACTCCGACAATGGTAAAGGACCTGCATGTTCGAGGAACCGCAAAATGGCTACTCCTTAACCTTGGCAACATCAGCAGAGTTATGTTCAAGGTTATTCATTTCCATATGTCCAACAACCATATGTAGCTACTGTTGCACCTCCTTTCGATCAGCAGTTTCCTACATACCAGCCTGTGCAGTCAGCTCTGGTATATCAAGCACCGATTTATCAACAACCTTCCGGTTATCCGCCCATGCAAGTTCCTGTCAACAGTCAATGAGTGCCCAACGCTCCTGTTCGCCAACAATCACAGAATCAGGTTCCTTATCCCCGTAAGAGGCAGTATAAGCCTTGTCCTCCAATTCCGATAACTTTCACTGAGTTATACGCCCATTTGGTACAACAAGGTCTGATTACCACCCGTGCTTTGGGTCCTCCACCTAATCCGTTACCTGCAGGTTACAACGCTGCCGCTCATTGTTTATTTCATGAGGGTGCGCCCGGCCATGATCTAGAGAATTGCTACACTCTTAAGAACTTTGTCAGAAATTTGCTAGAAACGAAGAAGTTGTCTTTTAGCGATGCTTAGCCGAAGATCGAGACTCCTCTCGGGGTTCCCCGCTTGTCAAGCTTAAATTCTGCAAAGTATGTTGTCCCCCCAGCAAATCAGTCGAATCCAGTAATTATTCAAAGGCCTAGCTCGCTTCATTTCAGTAACCCTCAAGATGATATGACCGGGATCAATAAAGAATCTGGGAAAGTTATTTTGAAACAACGACTGAAAACTGTTGAAGATGTGACCAGCATAACTGGGGCAAGCCATGACGACTAACAGTGATCGTAAACCAGACGTCCCATTCCATTGAGGCTCCGCCAAAGGAAACTGTTACTCTTGAATGCAAGATTTCATAAACATTTAGAAGGATTTTTTCCGACAGTTCATTTGTTTATTTATATGTATTTCTCTTTGATTAAGCATATTTAGCATGTACGAACTTGTTTATCTTTGATTAATTAATGCAATGCATATGTTTGTCTTGAATAAATCCATTCGTTTCACTCATTCAAAAAATGTTTTCATAAATCATAATGCCAACTTTACCCGATCTCTTGTTCTGATGGAGAATTGGGGGGAGGATGACGAACCCAAAACGTCAGATTTCTTGTCGTATGCTTTCAATTAAAACCTGCTGATGATGTAAGGCATTGTTTCAAATCCCAAACACTGGAGATATAAGGATGTTAATCCCTAGTCAACCCTTTGAACCTGGAAGTAGGAGTTTTTCTTTCTTTTAAGAACCTTCATCCTAACCTGGGGCAGGGTAGTTTTCCAGTTAAACCGATCGAGCGCTTAGACTCTCAAAAAGGAAGAGCAGACCTTTGAGAATTTATTCTTAGCATCTTAAGAAGTCCAATACAATGACTATCCCTCGGTTACCTAAGGAGTGGGGCAGTCACGAGCCTTTCAAAAGATTTACACGACTTGTGCATAAAAGAATATTCAAAAAATAAGAGCCCGCTAAGTCAAAACCTATGAAGGAGACTTAGGCAAAACTGGGGCATCCCGCTGGACTCCAAAGTCAGATCAAAAGACGTTGTCCAGGCAAAAGTTAGGGAATAAGAACAACAAACCAGTAGTTTTTTTTTAGAATCCCTATAAAGAACAAAGTTGTGTGATCGAAACGCCAAAAGAAATAGGCGAGTGACTGCCATGTCCAAAGCCTTGATAAGTTCTCGACCATAGCAAATCTGCTTGAGATATGAGCGTTCGTATCCGATTAATTGAATTAGGATTGGAGAACATCACGAAGAATGGGTGGGTACAAATATAACTTTGAGCCTTTATCCTTTGTTTCTTAAACTGTGAACCGAGCCACGATACAGCCTTTAAAAGACCTAATTGAAGTAGGACTTCGGTTGAAAGCATACTCGACAAGATCACGTTTCCTGACTCCTACGAGCTATGCTCAGAAAAAATTCATGTTGGCATTATAATTAAAACTTATATCCTGACTAGTGATTTCGGTCACGAGTTATTGCGATATCTTTTTCAAAACAAAAATTCAAGACAAACATATGTGTGCATTGACAAGCTCAGGATAGGCATTTCAGGCATGACGACTTTGCTTGATATCTTAGAGATTTACATATGGACATAACCCGTGGAACTTGAAGATCCTGCTAAACAGGGGCAGGCAGTTTCCCAGTTCGCTTACCAACACGAGTCTGACGCTCTTAAGGAGCTATTTCTCAAAGATTTCGTTGTAACACGCTTAATTTGTGCCAGACCTGACGAATCTCTCAAAGAGTTTGAAAACAGTGGGGCAACCAGACTCCGTGTTCTCTATAAAATCCTCTTGAGATGACCCTACCTCACAACGCAAATATCCTGGGGCACCGTGTTTTTTTAAAAAAGGGGAAATAAATGGCGACTACTATAAGGTCCTTCAAGATCAAAACCATGTGGTTTCACGACTTTCTTCATGCACCCGATGGATTTTACTCACAGCGGTCTTCATTCCCCAGTAAATCTCAGTGTTGCAACAGGCTCCTAAACTATTGCCTCATCACAGTCCCCAGAGAGACTATAAGCTGACAACTTTTTTCGGGGGTAACTCGAAAGTGTCCCTCAGGTTTTCTTCTCCCCATGTGAAGACGTGATACTGTACACCCAAACGAATTACCTTCCCCCCAGAGAATTCAGAACTTTAAAACCAGATTTGGTTCTACCATTGATCCTTCTCACCCATGATTGACGTATTTGTTGCAGAAAATGCAGGGTATCTCCGTCGAGATGTTTATTTCATCTCTCGTTCCGTCTATAGTCAGTTTCGTCAGCATACGCAAGGGCATAAGCATCACATGCCTATTTCATATACTCATTTCACATACTCATTACATACTCATTTCATAACATCCTGCATATTTAACTACATACATAGACATTAACATACATTCACATTAACATATGCGTTAGGATTCACAGGTTCATTGTGTCTCGCCATCATTGGTTGTTACCGCCGAGTAACTGGGTTCGTCCATTCTCTCCAAATAGATTGTCAGCCCTAAGCATAAAATACATAGGTGTTTCCAGTGTCCCCACAGAGCTCGATCCTCGTGGATGACGGTTACTTCAGCTATGTTTCCTCGCCAAGATAAGATATTTAGCCTTCGAGTTCATTCCCTCGATGGAGTCTTGATTGCCAGTTTTTCTTTCTAGCTCGATCTTAGATTGAATCTCGGTCTTGTCGGTCGCTGAGCCCAACCGGACGTGCATTTATTTTGCACCGTCTAAAAATTTTCACCCTACCTTGGCAGATACGCGACTGTTCTCGCCTGAGAAGCTTATCACTGTTCCCGGATGTGCATTTATTTTGCACCATCTTTCAAGAAAACCAATCACAATCCTTTACAGATTCACGCCAGTTCACGCCTGGAAAATCTATCAGTACATCTTACAGCATCGGTATGCAACTGTTCTCGCCTGAGAAGCCTATCGATATAACAATCCTACATCCTACAGCATTGGTATAAAACTCTACAATCACAACATTTTACAATCGATCAGCAACAGTTCTCGGTTAAGAAGCTTATCGTAACATTCTTCAGCAACGGTATGCAACAGTTCTCCGCCGAGAAGCTTATCATCATTATTACTTGTTATCACCTCTACAAGCAGTTCTTACCTGAGAAGCTTATTACTGCCACTCTTGCAGAAAAGCGACATTTCTCGCCTGAGAAGCTGATCCTATCTTCGTTATGACTCGCAGCAAATGGCCATCTCCATCGAGCAGTTGGGCTTCCATTTTTCTTGTCGTCTTGAAGTATGGGGAGGTTTGAACCGAATCATATTCAGGAGAGCATGAATCTTGAAGTATGAGGAAGTTCAGTTTACCCTTTTAGTAAAAGAAGGAGCTGAATCATATTCAGGGAGCAACAAACCTTGAAATGAAGAAGTTTATTTACCCTTTAGTAAAAGAAGGAGCCGAAGCATATTCAGGGAGCAACAAACCTTGAAATGAAGAAGTTCATTTACCCTTTAGTAAAAGAAGGAGCAGAATTATATTCAAGAGAGCATGAATCTTGAAGTATGAGGAAGTTCAGTTTACCCTTTAGCAAAAGAAGAAGCGGAATCATGCCCGACGCGCTGTCCTCGGAAGTATGAAGAAGTTTATTTTACCCTTTAGTAAAAGAAGAATCTGAAACGTATTCCAGGCACCAACCTTAAATATGAGAAGATTTATAGCAGCCTCTTTATTTGAGTGCTTATCCGTTTTGGCATGTAAGTCCCTTCCAACGATAAGTGACAGTTCTCCCTCGAGAAGCTTATCAGGGCATTTCCCATCAAAGCCCATTTATTTAGGCATACAGTCGGTTTTTACCCTGTATATCTGACATGGATTTCTGAAAAGTCCATTCGATCCCATCACGAAGGATAGTTTATGGAAGCTTGGATGTTATTCTTTGCTCAATGCTCCAGCATTCTGTAATCGATCTTGCAGTCGTGTAGATCCAATCTTATTGTTAGACATTCCCAAGTGGAGGCCATCTCATAGGCGCCATCACTATTAAGGATCTTGTTCTAACCACTCAAAGTCCATTTATTTTGGCATACAGCCGGTTCTTTTCACCCTGTATATTTGCTACGGATTCCCGAAAAGTCCGTTTGATTGTGTCATGAGGGATAGTTTACAGAAGCTTGGATGTTATTCTTTGCTCAATGCTCCAGCATTCCGTAATCGATCTTGCAGTTGTACATGATCCAGTTTTACTTTTAGATTCCCTAGTGGAGGCCGTCTCGTCGGCGACTTCTCCATTGAAAATCTCGTTCCTGTTCTAAAAATGACAATTGGACGTATCCGTACCAGTTGACCATCATTTTAGGATTCCCCAGTGTTTGTGTTGTTGTCCCAGCGCATTCGTTTTCCACAGTTTGTTTTTATCATAGCATATGTCCTTTGTGTCGTCATTTTGCATCATTGCATTAATCATTCCAACATACACATCATATTATGTTCATGGCGCTGCCGGCATTAGTCTGCTCTCGTTTTGTCTATAGCATTGCATATCGCCACATATAAGGGCAAAATTTTCGGTTATCTATATTCAAATCATCCGGTGTAGCTATTTAAATAGGGGCAACTGTAATACCCCAAATTTTACCCTTACATTTAGTCAGTCATTTCGCATAGCATTTCATTTTGCATCCATTAATCACTAACCAATTATTGAGTGCGATTTGTTTTGCAGGAATTACCCCCAAGGGCATTTTGGTCGTTTCAAGCAGGATTCGTAATCTGGGGACAAATAAGACGTCATTCCCGAGGCATTTGCCCACATGGATTTGATTATGTCAAGGGCATTTGATGAGCAGTTTATATTCTCGTAAAGAGTGGAGATCATTTTAAAAATGAGGGAATGCTATTAGAGTGCGGTTTGAGAAGTCACGTAATCAAGAGGATTTCAGTTGAATTTGTTTATGTTGCAGGATGTCATTTATTTGATCAAAGGCAAAGAGGAAGGGAGTTTAAATATTTTGGAATTTTTATCCACAAGTATTCATAAGTTATGACTTAAAGTTGAGTTTAGATAATTTGTGGATTATTATTCATGAATATTTAGATTTACAAATGAGAAAATAACAATGAACATTTTATCGGATTTTATTGCACGAGTATCTAAAGTTACAAGTTGAAAGGGAAAATGCTTTTGAATCTTTATTCATGGGGTTCGTTAGTATTACAAGAGATTTATGTTTACAAAGGGCACCCTATTCTAAGTCCTAAGCTGCTAAGCATTCTTCATTTGGTCTTCTCTTTGAGTTCTTCACGAAGCTCCCGATCACCTGGAAAAAAATAGAAAACAAAGCGAAGAAAGAGGTTAGAATTTATGTTCGACACTCTCAGAACATCATCATCATTGAGTGCCGGGAGTGGCACGACCGAAGCCGCATCCTACCCCCGTTACCA
The DNA here is from genome assembly GCA_963859935.3 of Lathyrus sativus. Taxonomy (NCBI): domain Eukaryota; kingdom Viridiplantae; phylum Streptophyta; class Magnoliopsida; order Fabales; family Fabaceae; genus Lathyrus; species Lathyrus sativus. Next base: position 522,830,009 of record OZ012739.1, read on the forward strand.
ATCCGTGCTATCGGCGTCAGGTCAGGTAGTTTTGTTCTTATCATACGAGACAGCCGAGAAAGAGTGAGAGAAAAAGAAGTAGGGGCCGAAATGATTTGCCGAAAAGGATCATATGCCGAAATTGGATTTGTTTTCAAAGCCAAACTGAATACCATTTCATCAGCAGCAAAACCATCATGAGCATCCGAACGGCATTGAAAAAACAGACATCAAAGATCAAACAGCGTCAAGAGTCGGTATAACAGAAGGTTTCCGAATCCATGATGAAGGCTACAACTGGATATTAGGATCAAATTGGATAACCGAAGGTGAGTCTATAAAAAGTCTACATCAGATGAATCAGAGGAAACAAGTTAGCAGCAGTTCATAATCCAATTCATGAAATCCAGAAAATCAAAACAAATCGCAATATCCAAACAAGATTGGTTCCAAAACAAATCAAAGTAAATCCATTTCTGAAAACAAGTCGAAGCAGATCCAGTTGTGTCAAACAAATCGAAGCAAAATCAGAAATATCCATTCCAAGTGGACCCAAAAATGGAAGGTTTCGAACCAAATCAAAAATCGCATGAAAATGATATCCGATTCTAAAAACTCAACAAAATCAATATCAAAATCAGAATAAATCAAATCTCAATCAACAGAAATCAAATCTCAGTGAAAGAAATAACGTAAGAGCCCCAATATCCAAGCCCAAAGATCAGAGAAAAAGGTATAAAGAGGAATGAGTTCGCCTTTTCCAAAAAGGGGGGCGGAAAAATCGTGAACAAAACCCTAACGGGATATTCATCAAACGGCCGCAAAATCAAAAAGAAAATATTCTCACCAGAAACAGCGCCGTGAAGTCAAAACTGTCGAAAGCTACAACCTCAGAGCCCAACACTCCTCATCGGTCGCGAAAAAACGTAAACCGCCACCATCGTCACAGAAAACCAGTCGCGATTACCACAGAGGAGACCGCTGTCGCCTTTTGGCGGGCAATCAACTCTCTAAGCCTCAGAGTAGTACATCATCGGCCATCCTCACTGTTAACCCCGTCGACGAACATATCAACCGCAAGCCATCGAATCCCTCATTATTTCATTTGGCTGATTTCTCGTTTTTTTCAGGACATCATAAGGAAAGAAGAAGATACGAAGGAGACGGAGAGATCATGTGATGAAGAAGAGAAAGCATGAACGGCGCCGCGAGACCAAAAGGGTTTGGAACCCTAAGTGCTTCATGCAATGTTCAGTTTGAGTGGCAACGGGCTGAAGAGTCACCGACCCAAATGTTTTGTTTTTGTTTTGTCTTTTTCAGTTTATTTGTTATGTTCAATGCAACGTAAAAAACATAAAAATCCCCTTAGTAAATTAATAATTAATTTAATCTTTTAAGTAACCATTAAACTTTTTCATAATACCACTAAAACCTTTTTTGACAATTAAAAATAAACCCTTTCTTTTTTATATATAATTAAGTTAAACCATTTTTTTAAGATTAAACTTAGTTTTTTTTAGAACTTCTATTTTTAAATTAAGAGTTTATATAAACATCATAAATAAGCAACAAAATCTCTAAGTTTCACGCTTTCGTCTCACAATTCTTCTGACTACTGTCTGATCCTGGCCACTAACCTTGTCATTTGTTTTGCAGCTTCTTTATGTGGTCGTTTATTTGTTTTGTGTTTTTTTATTCAAGATTGCATTATTTTTATAACTGCTTCTCATTTGTAACCTCGCGAACCAACAATCGCATTTACTTTCCGCATTTTATTTCCGCTTGTATGATTTAAATTTCTCACACCTCTTCATCAATACTTCTGTCACATTACACACATCCGAAGGTTAGGTCTAACTGTTTGGTCGCTGCGCCAATAGTCCATAAACCCTCAAAACCTCACTCAAAACTACAAACTACAAACCCTAATTCTCACAAATGCCTCGCCGCAGGCAAAATTACCATTTTACCCCTAGCATTAGGTCAAAGAGCCGCCGCGCTCATTTTAGGGTTTCTCGCCGTGGAATCCCTAATTTAACCCTAATTACAACTTAACAATTCATAACGTAGAGATCGGAGTTTAAGACTCCACGTAAGCGTGTCCTTAAGATGCGTTTATTCCCCTTGAGACCTTGACCACAGTCAAGAAGTCTCTAACCTCCCTTTTGAGGGGAACTACGATTACTCTGATTCCACTCCCGTAAGGATACGTAGGCACAAGATGCGATGTCTTGCCGAGTAAACTTAGAATTAACCCCTTAGGTCTCCTTTCTCACTTTTAATCCTTTTGTACATATACCTTAAGCAAATAAATAAAGCAAAATAGTAAACATTTGAACAAAAGGTTCTTGTAGAGTACTACAGAAGTTTAGGGTGCTAATACCTTCCCTAAATTTAACCAACCCCCGAACCCTAGATCTTTCCCCGCATTGTGTTTACGATGCAAAATAGGTTTTCCCTCTTTGACCTTTTCCTTCGGATAAATCAAAGAGCGGTTGTGAATTGAATTGCGATTCAAACTCATTAATAGTTTGTGATCCTATTTCCACCGCAACAGCCGGGATGCCCCATTTTTGCCTGGACTCTCTTTTTACTGTCCAGCGGGTCACTTTCAAGCAAAGTATTTTTTAACTGCGTCCGAATTCACAGGAGACGTAAAGTCTTCACCATCCATGGTGGATAGTAACAAGGCTCCTCCAGAGAAGACTTTTCTGACAATGTAGGGACCTTTGTAATTAGGAGTCCACTTGCCCCTGTGATCTGTTTGTGGTGGGAGAATCTTTTTCAACACAAGATCGCCCGTCTGAAAGCTTCGAGGTTGCACCTTCTTGTCGTAAGCTTTCTTTATCCGGCTCTAATATAACCGACCGTATGATAAAGAAGCCAGCCTTTTCTCATCCATTAAGCTGAGCTGATTCACTCTATCTTTAATCCATTCTGCCTCGTCAAGTTGGACATCACATAAAACCCTCAGGGAAGGAATCTCGACCTCCAACGATAACACCGCCTCCATCCCATATACCAATGAAAAAGGGGTTGCCCCGGTTGATGTGCGTACCGTCGTACGATAATCGTGCAAAGCGAAAGGTAGCATCTCGTGCCAGTCCTTATACATCACAACCATCTTCTGAACAATCTTCTTTATGTTCTTATTGGCCGCTTCGACCGCGCCATTCATCTTGGGTCGGTAAGGAGAAGAGTTGTAATGCCCAATCTTAAAATTCTAACACAGCTCTTTCACCATTTGGTTATTCAAATTCAAACCGTTGTCGGTGATAATCCTCTCAGGGATTCCATATCTGCAGATAATATCTCGTTTGATAAATCTGGCTGCCACTTGCTTGGTCACATTGGCGTATGGTGCTGCTTCCACCCACTTGGTGAAGTAATCAATTTCCACCAAAATGAACCGGTGTCCGTTGGATGCCGTAGGCTCAATCTTGCCAATCATATCAATCCCCCACATCGAGAAAGGCCACGGTGATGACATCACATTCAGAGGACTTGGAGGCACATGAATTTTGTCCGCATAAATCTTGCATTTATGACACCTCTTTGCAAACTTGAAACAGTTTGTTTCCATAGTTAGCCAATAATAACCTACCCGCAACAGTTTTCTCGTCATAGCATGCCCACCAGCATGTGTATCAAATGTACCCTCATGTATCTCTTCCATGAGTAACTTAGCCTCTTTCTCATCTACACAACGTAGCAACACCAAGTTGTGGTTTCTTTTGTATAGGACACCGTCCGGGTTCAAATAGAAATTGTCATCCAATCTCCTGAGCGTCTTCTGATCTCGACTGGATGCCCCAACCGGATACTCCTTAGTCTTCAGGAAATTTTGGATGTCAAAGTACCAGGGTTGACCATCGAGAGACTCGTCAATGGAAAATATGAATGCAGGCCTATCAAGCCGAGAGATAACAATCTGGGGAGCCTCGTTCCAGAAGTTAACTTTATACATTGAAGACAACATCGCCAGGGCGTCGCCCATTTGATTTTCTACTCGTGGCATATGATGCAATTCCACCTTGTCAAAGAAAGGCAACAATCTCCTTGCATAATTCATATATGGTATCAAATTGGGCTGACGTGTCTCCCATTCTCCTTTAATCTGATTCACCACTAGAGCTGAGTCTCCGTATACATCCAGATGTTTGGTTCACAAATCAATAGCTTCTTCCAGACCCATGATGCAAGCCTCATATTCAGCCTTGTTATTGGTAACAGGAAAGGTCAATCGGGCAGTAAAGGGGATGTGCGACCCCTGAGAAGTAGTGGTAATTGCACCTATTCCGCTACCATAGGAATTTACAGCTCCGTCAAATATCAACTGCCATTTGGAACCCAACTCTGGTCCTTCGTCCGGCAACGATTCTTCACAATCTTTCATTTTCAAGTACATGATATCCTCGTCAAGAAAATCAAACCTCATCGATTGGTAGTCCTCAACAGGCTGCTCCGCAAGGTACTCTGATAGAACGCTGCCTTTAATAGCCTTTTGCGAGACATATTGGATATTGTATTCGGTTAATACCATCTGCCATCGGGCAATTCTTCCGGAGAGTACTTGCTTTTCAAACACGTATTTGATTGGATTCATCTTTGAAATTAGCATGGTTGTATGATTCAGCATGTACTGCCTCAAACGTTTGGCGGCCCAGGCTAGCGCGCAACACGTTTTCTCGAGCATTGAGTATCTGGACTCACAGTCAGTAAACTTCTTACTCAAATAGTAGATCGCATGCTCTTTACGTCCGGTCTCGTCGTGTTGACCGAGAACACAACCTATACTTTCCTCAAGAACCGTCAAATACATAATTAAAGGTCTCCCGGCCACTGGGGGTATCAAGACAGGAGGTTCCTGCAAGTATTCTTTTATCTTGTCGAACGCCTTTTGACAATTTTCATTCCAGGTCAACACCTGATCCTTTTTCAACAACTTGAATAACGGCTCGCATGTCGCAGTTAGGTGAGATATGAACCGGGTGATATAGTTCAACCTCCCTAAAAACCCACGCACTTCTTTTTCCGTTTTAGGCGTCGGCATTTCTTGTATTGCTTTTATTTTTGTAGGATCAACCTCTATCCCTTTTTCGCTCACAATAAACCCCAGCAGTTTACCCGATCTCACCCCGAAGGTGCACTTGTTAGGGTTCAGTCTCAGCCTGAACTTCCTAAGCCTTTTGAACAGTTTCAGCAGATTAACCAAATGCTCCTCCTCCGTCTGGGATTTGGCAATCATATCATCAACATAAACCTCGATCTCTTTATGCATCACGTCATGAAAGAGAGTCGTCATAGCACGTTGATATGTTGCCCCAGCGTTCTTCAATCCGAAGGGCATCACTTTGTAGCAAAATGTTCCCCAGGGAGTAATGAAGGTAGTCTTCTCCATGTCTTCGGGTGCCATTTTGATCTGATTATAGCCTGAGAAGCCATCCATGAAGGAGAATACGGAGAACTAAGCAGTATTATCAACCAGCACATCAATGTGAGGAAGTGGAAAATCGTCTTTCGGGCTCGCCCTATTCAAATCGCTGTAGTCTACACACATTCGCACTTTACCGTCTTTCTTCGGCATTGGTACTATATTAGCGACCCATGACAGATAAGTTGTAACAGCTAAGAAACCAGCATCCCACTGTTTTTGAACTTCCTCCTTGATTTTTACAGCCATGTCCGGTCTGGTTCTCCTGAGTTTCTGTTTAACAGGCGGACATTCCTCTCGCAACGGCAGGCGGTGCACAACCATGTTCATATCCAACCCAGACATATCCTCATACGACCAAGAAAATATATCACTATACTCTCGCAGTATCTCAATCAGTCGTTGCTTGATGTCGCTTTGCAGTGCAGCCCCTATACAGATATTTCTCACAACTTCTTCTGACCCCAGGTTAATAATCTCAATTTCCTCCTGATGAGGCAGAATGATTCTCTCTTCCTGTTTCAACAAACGAGTCAGCTCCTCTGGCAGGTCGCTATCCTCAACAATCTCTTCCTCTGCTTGGAATACCGGGTGCTCGAAGTCGAGACGAGTCATAGGCGGTTCGTATGTGGTGTCATCTGAAATATTAGTCCTGCAAAGGAAATGGTTAAACGCTTCAACACGCCAACAAAACAAATAACCACGTTGCCATTTATTGTTAAAGTAAAAAACAAGAAAAACAGGGATCACAATATTTGAATATGAAAAACGCCTTTATTTCATGATTAAAACAATGCAATACACATAATCAAGTAGCCCTAATGTAAAATCACTATGCCCCGGGTAGGACATAGGATTGTTCAACAATTGATAAAATAAATCATTACTGTTTAAAAGTCACTGGGACAGTTTCCCGGATGGACCAGTTGCAGAGACTTTGTCCTGGCACGCTTGGCTTGATCCAGGCGTCCATATCGCAGTCGCTATCTCTGTCTTCAGCATCGGAAACAGCGTTGATTGTCTCGAAGCACACCCCGCTTGGCGTAATCATGACCGGTCCCTTGAACCTGGGCGCTCCTGAAGATGACGCTGACGACGTCGGTCGATACCCTAGCCCAAACTTGTCATTCTTCACGGGAATCTCCAGTACCTGCCCCCAACCTTTAGTCTCACCAGTCTGTACTAAAGCCTGAGCCTCTTTGTAGGATGACACTGCCACATCTGATATTTTGCTGAAACCCTGAGCTTTGTCTTTAATTCGCAACCCCTCGAAGGCTTGACAAGGTGTCTCGTGTATTTCTCCGTCGACCTCCACATATCTGAATGATGACAGGTGACTGACCAAAATATTCTCCTCCCCGCAAACGGTAACGACACTATCACCCACCATGTACTTCAGCTTCTGATGCAATGTGAACGTTACGGCCCCTGCAGCGTGGATCCATGGGCGCCCGAGAAGACAGCTATAAGCTGGATGGATGTCCATGATGTAGAATTCGGTATCAAAAATCTCTGGCCCCACCTGCAGCGGTAATGTTATTGACCCAAACACTGACCTTTTCGTCCCGTCAAACGCCCTCACAACCAAATCGCTGGGCGTGCAAATAACTCCCTGTATATCCAACTTCATCATGGCTTTCTTTGGCAATACGTTCAACGACGATCCAGTATCCACCAATACATGCGACATTACGGTGCCCCGACATTCCACCGATATATGCAAAGCCATGTTGTGCTCCCGACCCTTGGGTGTTAGGTCAAAATCTGTGAAGCCCAGGCTATGTCCAACATTGACATGTGCCATTACCCCCTCTAACTGGTTTACAGAAACTTCTTGGGGTACGAATGACGTATCCAGAATCTTTAGCAAGGCGTTCCGGTGGGCCTCGGAACATAACAACAATGACAAGATAGAAATCTTCGACGGCGTCTGCTGTAGGTGTTCAACAATTTTGTAGTCGCTCTTGCGAATCAGTCTCATGAACTCCTCTACGTCCTTGAGCGACGTGTCCTTTTCTTTCGACTGAGAAGGCCCGCTTTCACTTACTTTGGCTTTACCTTTGGCCAACCTCTCTGCTTCTATTTCAGGTGAGGTAAAGATCCTTCCGCTATGGGTCATGCCCCCCGTTCCAACAACATTATCAACAGTCCCAGTTGGCTGGCTATTCACTGCAATCTTTTCACCGTTGCAATATGCTTCTAATCCATACGTCCACGGGACAGCTTTCGTACTTTCAAAGGGAACAGGCCCTGCTTTGGTAATCGTAATAGTTGGCCGCTTGGCGGGCACCACTATCATTATAGTCTTCCTCGGAATCGTCACTGTGGCAATATCATTCTGCTTATCACATACTGCCTCCATAGGCTTGTCAACCGCAGTTCGATCAAATTGCAGGGTCCCTTCGTCGATCATGGCCTGAATGCCCTGCTTCAAATCATTACAGCCCTCTCGCTGGGTCCAGCACTCTAAACAGTATTCATCACAACCCGGAAATACTCCCTCTATGAGCAACCTGCTTTTCACTTCACTCAATGGTGTCTTTAGCTCATTAACATCCATCACCAGGTTCAGATTTTCTTCTATTAAGATGGCATTTGCCCCATGATTAGGCATGGGTTGTTGTACAATATTGGGCCCCACTTGTCCAAAGTTGATGGCTTTACTGTCCAATAAATCCTGAACTTTATGTTTAAATGCCTGACAAGCTTCTACATCATGCTCGGGAGCCCCAGAATGGAATTCGCACTTCTTGTTAGCATCATATCCATAAGGAAGTACCGACCCTGTAGGCGGTGCCAAAGTCCTCTTTTCAACCAAGTTCAACCCTAGCAGGGTCTGAAGGAGTTCTGCATACGTGGAAGGAGGTGCGTCGAACACTCTTTCCGGTCTCGTATTTTGTATCCTTCTCTGACCAGGATTCTGCCCTTGCTGTTGTTGTGGTTGTTGTTGCTGTTGTGGCTGCCTCTGTTGAGGAAATGGGATAGTAACACTAGCTATCTGTTGAGGCTGAACATACTGATTCCTTCCTCTGCCCTTGCCCCTGCCACCAAACACGGCACTAGTATCGCCCTGTCGTCTACCACCGAATGCTTTTCTTGTACCTCCTGTTGAGGTAGACTCACCTGCTTGGAATCTTCCAACTTTAATCCCGTTCTCGATCATCTCTCCCATAAGAATCAAATTTGAGAAACTGCCCAACGACACACTAAACAATTTTTCGTAGAACATCCCCGTAAATGTCCCAATGAACATGTCGTTCATCTCCCTTTCAATTAAAGGAGGATGCACCCTCGCTGCCATATCGCGCCACCTTTACGCATACTCTTTGAAACTTTCACCGTTTTTTTGTGACAAACCCTGTAATTGGACCCTGTTTGGCGCCATATCACTGTTATATTTGTAATGCGTCACAAAAGCATCAGCCAACTGCTTCCAGGTTTTAATCTGAGTGGGCTCCAGCCCCATATACCATTCAAGTGACGGTCCTGACAAGCTATCCTGAAAGAAATGCATGAGCATCCTTTCATCATCCGAATATGCGGACATCCTTTTGTAATAAGAGCGGACGTGGACCTTAGGGCAGGTATCCCCTTTGTATTTGTCAAATGTTGGAGCCTTGAATTTCAATGGCACCCTCAGCCATGGTACCAACCCCATAGTAGTCATATCTAATCTAGCGGAGTTATGATCAACCACACCTTTCATCTGCTCTTCTAGCATTTTGATCCTCTGAACCGGGTCAATAGGGCCTTCAGGTCCCATACCTCTTCCTGAAAAAGCGTCATCCTGTTGATCCACATTCCAGTCATTGCCATACCCATCGTAACCCATGTTACGGCCAAATACTTGATGATTGAACACAGGACCCTGTCCTCGGTTGCCGAACCCCAGATTGACCCCAGTAGGTCCAAAGCCATTGTTGAAAGGAAGAGCTCCTGCACCGTTCACATTCACATTACCGAATCCACCATTACCGTAGCCGTACCCCTGGTTGTTTCCGTAATCGTCATTACGGAAGCCTTGATTGTTGAACCCGAAGTTCCCGTCCTGATTGACATTGCCATACCCATTGTTTCCAAATCCAACATTGTCAACGAATCCTTGATCGGCATCCACAGTGTTGCCTTTGTTGTTAACAACATGCCCATCACCACCATTCCCAGTATTGTCGTTACCAGTGCCAGCACCTGCACCAGTACCAGTGTTTCCATTAACAGTCACAACAGGTGGAGTAACAATTGCCGGTATCTCATTCTCCCTGCGAGGAGTTTCAACAGAAATGTGGTCAGTGTTGCCATTTCCGTTTGCCCGCGTCAGCAGCGGCTGCACCAAGGTCTGAAGATTCTCCTGCCCCTTGGCCATGTTCTCCATAGCTTGCATGAACAAAGTCAACTTCTCATGGATTTCCTGCATCTCGACCTGAACTTGATCCATTACTTTCTTGTAGTTGTTTTGGGTTGAGTAGCGGTGGACTCTTTGTTCGTCAATCCTGAAAAACCTGTGAGATGCAGGAAATGAGATACAAATTCAACAAGTAATTGGTGATGCAAAAATGAATATGCAGATGCAATATGTGTCTGTGCGTTAGGGAGATCAACCCCCGATTCTAGTGCCAAAGTGCGAGTGTAGTGACAGTGATAGTAATAAGAAGCTCGAAATCCAATCATGGAAAACATCTCATATATTGCTGAAAAGCCCATCGAGTCAAGAATACAATATCACTGAGTGTACAATAGGAAGGCATGGCCTCAACCAACAATCGTGGTGATGGCCAGTACAATGCAAATAAAGCATACAAATCAATACATAAGATAATCAAGTGCGACCATATGCCTGGTACTCCTCTAACAATCTCTTAGTCTTGGGATGATTCGACTGAGAAAGTAACCCTTCGACGAGCGAGTCTCTTTTCCTGATAACGCGCTGGAGATCCCCAATGGATTCCTCCCAAACACCTTCTCCAAAGCAATCTTCTAGCTTCCGCTTCTGGGATGCAGACCCTTTCTTACGCTTGATGACTTTGTTCAAGGCATTCTGAACGTCATATCTCTGCATAACCTCTTCTTCAAACTTCTTCTGGCTAGCTTTCAACTGTCCTTCCAATTCAGAGATCTGCAACTTCAGTTTGTCTTCTCTTTCCTTATTGCCAGTCAGCGTGGCATTCCAGGTTTTGTTGAACGCAGAGATCTCCCGGTAGGCTACATCAAGTGCTTTCTTCTTAGACTTCAGCATATCATGAGAGCTCTTGAAGTCTATCCCCAAACGTTTCCGCTTCTTTCGTTGTTCAGTCAGTTTTGTGCCTAGTTGATTCACTAGCTCTGTTTGTTGCCTGAAGGAGTATACGGCTTCATTCCTTTCGCTCCTGAGTTGCGCTAACTCTTCTTCCAACTTCTCGCTGGCTTTCATCAGCTCTTCTTTCTCCTTCACCACCTGTTCATATCTCTCAATCGACACAGTAGTCGGCTCCTCAATCACGGGGGGAGTAGGAGGTAATACTGCAGGAAACAGCATCAGCGCCTGCTTTGCCCTATCTTGAATCCAAACCTTGTATGGAGCATAGGCCTGAAAATCATTCTTACCCAACAACGACTTACCCCTTTTGTTGATATTTTTCCAAGCATGCTAAAGCCTGGACAATAATTCTCCACTCAGATCACCTGTGAAGTACAGAGATTCCTGCACTTCTTCTTCCTTTGGCGGGCTTTTCAAAGCATAACCGAATTGCCTGATCAACAATGATGGATTGCAGTTAATGCACCCCTTCCTCCCAATCAGAGGAACGTTAGGATATCCGGCGCAGCTGTAGATAATCTCATATCCCAGTAAGTCATTATCAAACCAGACAACATCTTCTGAAGAAAGTCCCATCAGATGCTCAGACCAATCCACCGTATCTGCAGACTCAGCAAAAATACCCTTCTTGGGTAGGTGACCCTCAAACCACATATACAACAAAGGCACACAGCAAGAGACGTTCTTGCCCCTCCTATTTTCGTTCTTATAATGCAGCGAGTGATAGAAGTCTCCAATCAGAGTAGGCACAGGATTGCCTGAAGCAAATATATAGAACGCATCCAGATCAACGAAATCAGGCATGTTTAGGAACAGTACAATGTCGTAGATACACAAAGCAAGGATAGCATTAAACACAGTCCAACATCCACTCTTGGCATACTCTTGTGCTTTCCCAACTAAGAACTTAAGAGAAAAGCCAGAAACTCCATTCCACGAGGTTAACAGCAACTCTGAGGAATCTAAATGCAAAGCAACAGCCAAATCCTCCAGCTTGGGCTCAGCACCCATATGAATGAAGGGTACCCTGTTCTGAATAGCCAACTCCAAGATCTCAGCATATTCCTCCATGGTCGGAGCCATAATGAAGTCAGGGAAAGTAAAACACCTCAACAGGGGATCATAGAACTGCATCAGCGTGTACAGTCTGTTACGCGCATACATGGATGGTTTATAAACCAACCTAAGCAGTTTCCCATAACTCTTCCTGAAGCTTCTATTCACATCATCGTCAGCTAGAGACATCAAACCCAACAAAGAAGTGACATCAGGAGTAGGCAACTTGTATGCTACAGTCTTCTTCAAGGTATCCATAATAGCCGACAGAAAGAAATCCGGGCAACTAGAATCAGAGGTATGAAAATGCACCTGCAGCACAGACACACGTTAATGATATGCAAAATGAGTATGCAACAATCCAATATGCAAACATGCAACAGGGATCAAGTGATATATTGCTGAAGAGATCCATCCACAATATCTATCTCAACAGACCCGCAATACTGCTCAAACCTGGTCTCAACAGACCCATAACAATGCTCCAACCTGGTCTCAACAGACCCATAACACTGCTCTGGTGAAGAAACCCCAAGTATCCACACATAACTGATCCAATATCAAGAAAACCGGGTAGTCTGGAGGTCAAGTTTCCTGCATGCCCCAATCCCTCTCACAGGTAGGTCTCCTATCAACTGACACAAGGTACGGCATCCTATGCGGTCGTCGGTGTCACAGACTTTCAAGACTGATGATACGATACCCAGAAGGTGTGGCATCATCATGTCCTGAAGAGGCCTCACTTAGGCAACTTCCAATTGATCGGTCCCCGGAGTCGACAATCCAACTAACCAACAACCCCCTCAACCCAAAGGGTTGAAAAAGAAGTCAACCAGGAGAACCTCGCCCGAGCGTGGATTTTGCGGGACACTAGTACATGCAAAGCATGCACGCGCCCACTACTTTCCACAACTAATTCTAGGTGCACTCAAGCCCAGGTCCGACTTATCTCTCAACAGATCACCCCCTCCCCACAACAGCAATAACAATATAAAGCTGACAATAAAATGCGGAAAGTAAAGACAGAAATGTAAATCCATACAAAACCTATGACGGGGAAAACAAGCGCTAGGACTGACTCGCGTAGGGAACCGTTGGAGTCGCCAGCAGAGTCGCCAGCTGTCGCTACTGCGAAAATCGGCGTCGGCTATGACAGAAGAGTCGCCACCGTGCGTTATTTATCCCACAGGAGGGAAAGGAAACGCTCAGAGTAAACCTAACGCAAAACGGGAAAGGAATGGTCATCGCAACCAAATCCTGGATTCGGGAGTCGATTACGCAAGGGGAAGGTATTAGCACCCCTCACGTCCGTCGTACTCGACGGGATCCACGCTTGTTTTCTAGTACGGATTGTTATTCTATCTACACTAAAGGTCTGGGTTAAAAAGAAAAGAAAATGACTCGGCAAAGTATCGCACTTTATGCCTACGTATTCCCGTCTGAAACGAGAAATCAGAGTCAACGTAGTTCGCCTAACTACGGATGAAGGGGGAAGGTTTCTCGCTAGGATACGGCATCCTATGCCTACGTACTTTCATACAGCATGAAAGATCAGAGCAAACGTAGTTCGGGCTACGGAAGACACAAGCTTGTCTGACTGTTTTTTATTACCTTCAAAAAGGGTTTTTCTTGATTAAGTGTCCAAGCGGACAAAAATGATACTTTGATGTTTGTTTTGAATCTTTTACGAAAGAAGTGTTTTTTAGTTTGTTTGCAATCTATGACGCACTAGAGACTATGATTTGAGAGTGACTACTTTGCGTGTCACCAAAAGGGTGCCACACTAAGCAGCCAGACTACTGGAAAGAAGCTCTCCAGCAACCCTTTCTCAAATAGCTTAAGGCTCGTAACGTACGACATCGATTAACCTTATTACCGTATTTTGAGTTGTTTTGAGATAAGAAGAGAAAGAAGCTCTAAAAAACCTAGTGGTTGAAAAGGGAATAAAAACTAACCTAATGTTGTCATGCATGGATAAGAATCCTAATGTCTGTCATAATTCCCTCCTGCACAGAGAAAATCAGAGATCCTAGGGGATAAACAAAAAAAGAAAGCAAGCAAATACAGTAAAATGCATGCAATGCAACAATACAAGCGAGGCAAGGGAGTCCCGCTCAACCTCGAACCTGGGAAAACAACAGGCAAAGTGAATCAACATTCACTTCAAACCTAGGGGCAAGCAGCACAAGCCAACAAACAATACAGAAAAAAGAAAACAACACCAGGACCAGCTCTGACAGCAACAATCAAGCTCCTACAGCAAACAATAGCTCTAACAGCAACAGACCTCATCTCCAAACTTCAGTAAGCTTCAATCTCCAATCTCCAGGGAAGAGAAATCCCACTTCAAATAAGGCTCCTCAATACCTAAACAGTTAGGCTCCACAGCTACAGAAAACCCCAGCTCAAAAGCAACAGTAAACCCCAGCTTCAATCCTCCAGTAAGCTCCTAACAACAAAGTTGACAGTAACACACCTCCATCTTCAAGAAAACCTCATGAAAGGCATCTTCAACATCATATATCTTCATATCCCAGCTCTAGCCAGCTCCACCAATAAAGATTGATTATTAAGATCAAGTTATAATGAATGAGAAACAGTGAAAACCAAAGGAAATCACTAGAAACCATCATCTGCGAAGAAAGGTATCCTCAAAAGTTCTACTCTTTAAGGCATACCACTCATCCCTCCAAGGGAGAGATGGGGTTTCCTTAAAAGGACTTAGAGGCACAAGAAGCCTTCTATGTTTGAAAGAAGAAATAAGACTAATCTAATGCTCTTCCTATATGCCCTAATCCCTAAGCCTTCAAAAGCAATCTTCACAAGGAAATACCTTCATGACCAAGCTCCAAGCTTTATCTCCAAGCATCCTCAATGCCTCTAGAAACTCCATCAAGAAAAACCCAAGCCCAAAGCCCAATTAAGATAGCCCAAACAAAGTAACCAAACCACACATTCAAGGGGAAAACCCACAATCAACACACAAATTGCAAAAATCAAATAAAATGCTAAAACTCATCATAAAATCCTAAGTAAATTTCTAAGAGAACCTAATCCTATACCCAATACCCCATATAAATCCCAGGACCTAAATCAAACACTAAGTCCCCAAACTATGTTCTAAACTACAACTAGTTGTTTTAAAACCCTAATTCTAACACATCTCCTATTCACCTCTCAAACTAACCTAAATTTTATTCATAAAATTATGAAAAAACTTCCTAAGGGTACATGCTTCTCTAAGCTAACTAATCCAACAAGAACCACTCAAAAATTCACTACCAAACTCTCACACAAAATTCAGAAAGATGAAGTATCAAACAAAAGTAAAATAAAAGCATTAAAATTGTAAAATATGCCATAAAATATAAAATGCATGAAATTAATATTTTAATACTATAAAATTCTAGAGATCCTAAAGAAACCAGGGAAAAAAGTCTCATCCTAAAATGATCATTTTTCAATTTATTATGAGTTTTAAACTAACCTAAATAAAATTATAAAAAAACAAAGAAAATAAAAAAAAATGGAAAAGGAGCGTGACGAATAGCAATTAGGTCAGGTATATTTCCTCAATTGGGCTCAGTAGGGGGTGTCATTAGTACGCACGCATTAAGCCCATGTCAATCAGAAAATAATATGGAAAAAATCAAAGAAAATAGAGAAGACTCTGTGGCAAATAGCAACTACTTTATGTGTATTTCTCAATGGGCCTTAGAATGAGGTGTGGATAGCAAAACTTGTACTAAGCCCAAGTCAATATGTTAAATGAAACGGGGAGTTTAAGCTCATGCTCAGACTTATTCACAAAACCAAAACAGATCGTGCCCGTTGGTGGGATAAATCAGTCAAAGTCCAAGTTGATCTAAGGGCCACTATGTTATCTTCTTCATTTGAAAGTTAGGGGGAAATGAACCAGACGGTGGCCGGAGGTGGCGCCACCGTCGTCCCTAAACATCAACTCCATAAAACCTCACCAAAATCCAAACATGAGTACATCATCTTGCTCATTTTTTCTCACTGAATCCAATGGTAACCTCCATTCTCCTTGAATCTCAACACAACTCAAAACACGACTCCAAGTTCAGAACATGCTCCACATTCAATCATCACCATTCTTAAAATTGACAAGCCTATCATCATCTACATGTTACACTGATTAATCCTCACCATCTAAACATGCTTAATTCATCAAGAACTCCGAGAAACGCCCCTCAACAGAAATGGCATCGCCCTAGGTTTTGTCTCTAATCACCAATTTTTCCTACCAGAATCCACCCTAGCCATGTCTACAATGCATCTACACATCTAAATCCTATCAATTCTACCTAAATCGTGCCATAAAATGAAAGTTACATACCTGTAAAAATTGAATGAACATAAGTAGTTTGGCTTCGAATTACACTCCAAAACCTTCCAGATTCCTTCAACAATGCTTGATGAAGCTTCTGTATGCAATGGTTTGCTTTGAATCCCTCTCAAATCTTGAAACCGATTCTTGTTGCAGCAGCTACAACTTCAAGTGCTCGTGCTCGATTCTCTCCAATTCAAGCCACAAAATCCTCCAGATTCACTCAGAAGTTCATGATGAAGCTTCTACAATCAATGATTTGTATGGAAGCTACCTCAATTTCAGAACTCGAATCTTGATGCAAGGAAGAAATTTTCAATTGCTCTTTCTTGTTTCTCTCCAATTCTCACCCAAAAAAACAACTGAATCAGTTATGATCCTTATATAGAACATGTAGGAAGCATCTAGAATGATCTGGAATGATCCGTGTGACAATTTCAATTTCTCTTGCACTTGATAATCTCATGAGAAGCTTGCACATGACAGTTGGGTTTAGCTTGCTTCAGCAGCTTAATTTTGATCCAATTTTTATCCACATGACATATTGAAGTGATTGAGATTAGTTAATGCATTGGTTCTGAGCTCATGAAGTGTTTTGCAAATGTTACTTGTGATGTAAGAAAGCACTTTTCAAAGCAACTCATAAAATAATGGCTCATCTCAAAATTGTGGCATTTCCAATGTGTTTGAAATCCAATTTCCATTCAAAATGACTACCCATATGCCATGTTTATGCCTTGTAATTCAAAAAATCATTTTTCCCTCTTTTGAATCATTTGAAAAATCTCCCTTTTTAGGCCATTTTGGAGCACTTTGTGAAATAAGTCAATCCAACTCACCATGACTTCATATCTGACCTAGAAACACCATTTTAAGCACATCTCATGTTGAACAATTTTTCATTTGAAGAGTGGAAGATGGAGATTTTGACACATGTTGGAAAAGGCCTATAATTCAACTTTCCCAAAATACCCCTGGACTGCCAAGATCATAACTTGAGTTACACAAATCCCTTTGAGGACTTCTAGTACTCAAATTAAATCTAAGATCAAGCCCTACAACTCTTATGTTAGCCAAGAATCCATTTGAAAACTCCTTGAGGGGAAAAAGTTGCTTGGAAGTCAAGTGACTTTCACAGATAAATTCCAGTGTCCTCTGGTGACTTGTAACTTGCAAGAACCATAACTTGAGTTCTAAAAATCTTCTTGAAGACTTCTAGTACTAAAATTAAAGGTATTGAGAATCTCTAAAAGTTTAATGTTGGCCAAGAATCCATTTGAAACTTGTATTTTGACTTATGTGGCTTGGGAGTCCAGTGCTATACAGGAGATTTTACCCTAGGAACCCTGTCTCAAACACCTCCAACCACCCTTGATTCTATTGAACTTGATCTTGGCTCATCCATACACATGCTCCAACATATAAATCCATGACTTCCATGACTTAGAGCTAGGCTTTGATGCCCTTTCTTTGCTCTCCTTGACCTAGGGTTACCCAGATGAAACCCTACTTGTACACACCTCAACTCTAGCTCTTGAACTTGATACAATGACTTGTCTAAGCATCAATAGGGATCTCTAGGCATCCCATGGGATCCATACACACCTCAAATTCACGTTCCCTGTGGATGATCTTCAATACACCTCAAGTTAGGAGAGAAATCTCCCTGTGGGCACTCAAAACTTCTCAAGACTTCAAATCACTTCTTGATGGCCTGGAAGACTTCTCCTCTTGGATAACACACCTTGCTAAGCTCTTATTTTGATAGAAACCTTGATCCCTTGTTGGAGGAATGCTATGCTATGATATGCAAATGATTAGACTGTGTATATGATGTAACTATGCAAATGGCAATGCAATGAAACATAAATCAGGCAAGAAAAGGTTGAGCAAATTTTGGGGTGCAACAATTATCAACCTTTGATTAGCCTTTAATCTGATATTTAGAGTGTATGATGTATAGAAATGCAGAAGAATTGAAGAGTAAAGCAAGGTTTTGGTCAAGTTGCATTATTAAATTCAAAGAAAATCCAAGAGGAAAGAGAAACGTTTTGAAGAAAATCTGGAGTAGCAGGGCCCCTTTTCTATTGACACACTTGTCGCAACTGCGAAAAACACCCGGCGGAAAATAGAAGAGTCGCCACCTTTCGTTATTTATCCTAAATAGAGGGAAAGGAAATGATCTGAAAAAACCTAACGAAAAAGGGAAAGACAAGGTCATCGCAACCAAGTCCTGGATTCGGGAGTCGGTTACGCAAGGGGAAGGTATTAGCACCCCTCACGTCCGTCGTACTCGACGGGATCCACACATTGTTGTCTATCTAAAAGGGTGATCAATCTATCTAGCTAAAGGTCAAGGGACAAAATAAAAAAGAAAGGAGACTCGGCAGAGCATCACCGCTCTGTGCCTACGTATTCCCTCGTGCAATGGGAAAGTTAGAGTCAACGTAGTTCGGCTAACTACGGGTGAAAGGGGGAAAGGTTGCTCGCCAAGACATCGTATCTTGTGCCTACGTATTTTCATCTGGTATGAAAGATCAGAGCAAACGTAGTTCGGGCTAAAAAGACCACAGGCTGGTTCAAAAGTTTTTAGGCCCGAGTAGGGTTAACAAGTAGTTCTAATAGTTGGTGTATGCAGCTCGACCATCGGAGACTTAGGCGTTACCGTTTGCGGTAGAACTAAGAGTTAACAACACTCTTTTATCTGAAAAGATTTTCCTTGATTAAGATCCCGAAGGATGAAAAAGGTTTGAAGTGTTTTTGTGTTTTTTAGAGAAGAAGTGTTTTTAAATTTGATTTGTAACTCATGTCGCACTAGAGACTATGACCTAAGAGCGAATGCATTGTATATCACCCAAAGGGTGTACACTAAACACTCTAGGTCATTGAGAGGAAGCCCCCCAATCACCATTTCTCAAGTAGCTTAAGGCTCGTAGCGTATAACACTTGTCATTCTTTATTAGATGTTTTATGAGTGTTTGAAGATGAGAAGAGAAGAAAGAACCACTAATGGGAGACTAATCAATCCTAAAAGTTGTCATGCAAAATGGACTTAAGGTTGGGATACAAAAGGGAACTACCTAATGCTATAATGCATGGTTAAGCACCTAATGTCTATCACAATCCAACTTGAACAAGAAGAATTGGAAGTCCTAGGGGGAACATGGCAAAGGAGGACAGAAGAAGGAAGAAGCAAACACAAGTAAGATGCACACAAAGAACACAAACATGCAAAGAGGGAGGAAAGGAAGTGTGGGGAAGCAGCCGCCACAAGCGCGTCTCGACCTCTTTGGAGCATACAAGAATGCAATGCAACAAAGCCAACATGCATAAAGAAGGCAAGCAAACAAACATGCAAGCACCGAAGCAAAAGGAGTGGATGAGACATAATGGGAGAAGACAAACCTCTACACCCGTCGGCTATCGATCATCAGAGACAAATGGGAGGAAAAGAAGTGCGGGGCAGAAGCTGCCACAAGCGCATCTCGACCACTTGACTCTAACACTCAAACGAAAAGGGAAACATCACTTTGAACAACACATATCGGAAATACGCATTCAAGTGGAAGATAAAGCATGAGTCGACGAAATCTCGATTAAATAACCAAGATCAGCGATAAATTTCCAGAAAAATTTCATTCCTAATGCATCACATTGATTTATGATGATTCGAAATGAAACGGCATGCGAAAACACATTGAAAAATAGCAAAACAGGCCCACTGTTACAGTGTTAACCGGTTAACCCCTGGGGTTAATCAATTAACACCTTAAAAAGTTTGGGAAATATGGAATTTTGAACACGTTAATCGGTTAACCATATGTGTTAACCGATTAACACTGTTAATGTTTGAAAAAATTTGAAAATTTGAAATGGTTAATCGGTTAACGGTATGCGTTAACCGATTAACACTGTAACATAGGCCAAAAATAGCAGCAGAAAAGCACTTTTAGCATAAAATCACTTAATCAAATGATCCAAAAGATCAACTTATCAAATAAGCACGAAATTACACCTGCAAACAGAAAACCAATAGACATGCAAACATGTCTACACAACACAATCACAACTCAAACGGATCGAAATCAACCAAAATTCAATTGAATATGATGATTAACATGATAAGCTCAAAAATTAAATCGGATCGAGATTCCCAACCTTCGAAGCGGAGATTTGCTTCGGTAAGTGTTGATCAACTGAATTTGAGCAGATCCAAACAAGATTATCCGGAAAACTTCAAGATCCACAATAATTCTTGCAAGAGGAATGAAGATCAAACACTTTTAAGCCAAATTACTCCAAATAAGCACTTCCGACTCAAGTCAAAAATTAGATCTCAATTTGCACGAAAATTGATTATGAAAATTGATCCAATAATGATGTTAAATGGAGGTTTATGCTCAAGAATCCATTGATTTCAATGAAAAATCAATGAATCCAAATGATGAAGAGCTTTGAGTGAGGGTTTGGGAATGGAGAATTTTGAGAGAAAATGGAGAGCTCAAGAGTGAATTCTGAAAAATGAATTGAATTATAAGAAATTAGATGGTGAGGTTTGGAGTGAATCATTTAAATATCAATTAGGTTTGGATCCAATGCAAGGTTTGAAATTTGGATGGGAAAATGTGGTATGGAATGTGGAATGGGCATTTGGTGGGAAATTGAAATTAAACAAATTTCAAATGGGGTTATAGATTCTTCCCAAGTGTAAAAATGAAATTTAAGTGATCAAAATGGGACTCCAAGAGTGGTTGGACTTGAAAATTCACGTACAGGGCAAAAATTACACATGTTAATCGGTTAACTCATATGGTTAACCGGTTAACATTATGGAAAATTGCAAAATTAGCCTGATTTTGATTGTGTTAATCGGTTAACCATATGTGTTAACCGATTAACACCTTCAAAAATTTGAAATTGGCGCCTTTTGGAGGGAAACGTGTCCACTTGTCCGTTTTCAACTGTTTGGATATCTGTTAAGCCTCTGAAACTTGTTTTCGATCATCCTAACTGTGAAACTGCTTGAAGTAGCCTGAGCGCTGGAAATTAACCTGCACAATAAAATAAAATTGACCGCTCCATCGGGCAAAATAAATGCCAATTGCTGCTGCTTGCTGTGCAGTTGCTTGCATTGGAATGAAACCTGAGACACAGGAAGCCCTGATCCCCTGCCTTAAGAACGAATGCTATGCAATGTAAAAATGCGACCGAATGAAATGAAACAAAAGCCAGGCCAAGAAAAGGTTGGGAAAATTTTGGGGTGCAACAAGACTTCAATCACTTCCTATGGCTTGCATACAGCCTGTTTTTTGCATCACAATGCATCAAAAACACTTAATACTTACTGCATCAAAGATCCATGAAGATTTGCATTTTCTCCCTCCAAAAGACAAAGCCATCCACACATTCAAAATCTGTCAAGACTCTTACTTCCTCTATAAATAGAGACCTTATCTAGATGACATACACACAAGAGCAATCTCACAAAACCAGAGAAAACTCACCAAAATCCTTGCCTTCCACTTTTCTTGAAAATCAAGCAAACTCACCAAAACTACTCAAAATTTATCTTGAGTAGTTTTCATACCAGAACCATTTCCATACACTAAAACACATTAAGAACCATATGCACAATCCATAAATGATGTGTGGAAGGTGTTCAAGCTCTTAAACCAGTCCAAAACTCCAAATTCTCTAACGCCAACTTTCAACCTAACAAAGTTTGACTCCTCATACTAAAATCAGATAAAACCTTGCTCAAACCTGTTTTAATCATCTCAACACTCCAAACACCTTTGGTTTGAGGTGTATCAACTGTCCAAAACATCCAAGAACTTATGTTTCACTTGTTCTTAGATCTGTCACAAGGTTTTTTCATTTGCTTCGAGTGCAAGAAAACTGTTGTTTCATCAAGGCCTTGGTTGGATATTAGCTGGAACTCTTCAAGGTTTTCCTTACTACATAGATTGCTTAGAGGTCTACAAGAGGTTAGTAGTCACTACATCATTATTAAACTGTCATAAACATGATTGGTATGCTTCGTATGAGATATGTTTAAATGTAAATAGAGTCCATGTGTGAATCTGCCAAATTTGATTTTGTCTTACTCATCAAGTTGAAACATCTTATTAATCATCCCAATGTTGAATTGTTATGTGCCAAATTTTGAAAGTCATGTATGAACTTTAAAAGGACTTTCTTGCAACTGTTGTTGGATATGGATGGTGGATTTGAAGGTTGAGTTGTTCTACTTTGGAACATTACTGCTGGTTCTGTGTAGTCTAGGCATGATGTCTAAATTTTTTGTGATAGATCATTAGCATTTGAGGATCTTATTAGATTATGCTCAACACCTCTCTTATGCTTAATGCTTGCTGTTTTAGTTTTGCTTCAGATCAGTTCATGTCTTTTGTGCCAACTTGATGCATATGTCCATGTTTAGGTTTAAGTGATAGGCCAATTAGCATTTGAGAATCTTGTTATTTCATGCTTGACATTTGCTCCCAATGTGCTTGATATTTTCTACTTGAGTTCAGTTTAGATCAGGTTTTGTTTCTTGAAATCATATGCATATATCCATGCCTTGTGTGTGCCTACTACCTTGATTAGGTATTGTACATGCATGTGTCCTATGTTCTATTATGAAAGGAATTCTATCATGAGTTGATTTTTTGATTTTCATCATAAGTCATTGTGCATTAGATACAAATGTGATAAGATTGTAATGTTTTAGTCTCCTGCAGAAGCTTTGAAAATGTCGTGACAACATCATTAGACTCTTTTGATTTTTCTTGCATTTCTCATGTTTTGGCATTTATTCCTCTCTCTCCATGATTGTTCAAACGCGCACACTAGCAGGATTGGAAAATTTTTAGGTTGGTGACCCAAAGGTTGTGGGTTCAACACCTACCATGTGCATTCCTTCTTTTTAATCACTTGAATTTTTATGTTTTGTTCACAAACTTGAAAACTTCATAAGTTCACCATTTTTCAAAAATTTTGATCCATTCTTTTTACAAAATGTTCTTAATCATGTCTACTTTCACATAGTGAAAAAATAATTCAAGGGTATTCATCCTATAAATACTTTATATCACTATAAAATCTTGTACGTTTAGGGTTTTTTTACCTTGTGTCCTTTTGAAATTTTCTCAAAACTTCTTCTTGATTTAATCTGGTGAGATTATTTTGTACTTGATTTACACATGTTTGTTAACCTGTTTAAGTGTTTGAGTTTTGTTTAAACTCAAAGTCTTATCATATTTGATCTTTGCTTTTGATGCATCTAAGTGATTGTCATTGTGAACTATGTTTGTGAATCATGTTACCTCTTGATGTTGTAACCTTTTGAGTGTGTTCTTCATGTATCCTCTACTTGTTTAGAAGTCTTGATAACTCTAATATGTTAGGATTTTCTTCATTTTGGTTGTTACCATTAAATTTATATGTTCCCCAATGAAGCTTTGAGCTTTTTAGTTGATTTGTTGTAACACTTCTTGTATGCTTACTCGTACTAGGTTGTAATCAATGCATGATTAGTTGGTCTCATGTTGTTACATTTGACATTCTTTGATCCCTATATATGATTGCCTCAAGTTGTAACTTGCTTGCATTAAACTTGTTTGAATTACATATTGTTGTTTTCCTTGATGGTTGTTACCTCATTTTCTCTTCGTCTTTGTTAAGATGCCTAAATTTAATCTTGCCTTATATTTGTGGTCTTGTAAGAACCTTTATCACCATGTCTTTCTAGATATTGTAATATCTTTGTAAATTATTGGTTGTAACTATTTGACTTGATTATAATCTTTCCTTGATGTTGTCACATACATGCATCTCTTCCTTGGTTGTCACCATACTCTTTTATATGTTCATCATGAATGCTTATGTATGTTTTTTTTTAACTTTGCTAAGTTATTCCCCAAGTGATGGAACTTGTTAGTTCTCATCCAGTTGCCTCATCTTTTCCCCATTCCAAAGGAAAGTCTCTCTATTGATCCTTGGATCATAGATAGATCATAACCCTCCCTTTGACTTTGTTAAGTCATCTTGAACCATAACTTAGTTAAGTTTGAACCCATATCCATTAGACTTTGCTTCAAGTCTAAAAGACCTACCCCTTGTTAAGAATACCCTTCAATTAGAACTTTAAGATAGAGTTTGTCAACTATATGTAAGAATCATTGTCATGATTACTTACTCCCCTCTTGACTTTTGTTAAAGTCAATTCTTTTGAGTGTACAACTTAGAGAAGAGAGTTTTGTTAAACTCTATACAAGCATTGTTATGTTTATTCCCCTAGAGTCTTGACCATAGTCAAGTACTTTTTGATCCTCAGTGAGGTGAACTACGATTGCTCTGATTCTATTCTAGTTAGGATACGTAGGCAGAGGATGCAATATCTTTGCAAGCAAACTTAGAAACTATCCTTAGGTCTTTACCTATAACTTAACCTTATACCCTATCCCAATCCATAGAAAATATTTAGCATGTATAACATACAAATAAACAAAAGGTTCCTGTAGAGTACTACAAATGTTTAGGATGTGAAATACCTACCCTAAGTATAACCAACCCCCGATCCCCGACCTCTTAGCGTTGTTGTTACATCGCGCAAAAGGTCTTTCTTTATTTAACCTTTCCTTTGGATAAATCAAAGTACGGTTGTGAATTTAATGAATTAAGATTTAAGTTAATCAATAGCTTGATATCACGATTTTCACCACAACAACATCCCCCATGGAAAGGCAGCAGACATCCTATTCGGACCAGGCTGAGCACTTAGTAGGTTGACAATAGGTTGAACAATAGTCTCAACCGATGCTTCAACAACAACATGAAAAGAAGTAACAACAGAAGGGGAAATCACCACAGGAGTGGCAACATTTGCATCAGTAACAGTTGCAACAACAGAAGTAGCAGCAGCGGTGTCCTTCTAAGCGTGAAAGAACTCCATGATACCATCCATGTTGGTCTGGAACTAATCTATCCGACCTTGGAACTGTGCCAAGGTTTCCTTATAGGCAGTGTTCTCTTGTTCAATATCAGCCATGATCTTAGACTTGCTTGAATGAGTGAAATAGCGATGTCAAATCATCGTCTTGCTAAAAGGCAGAAACAGACAGTGCAAGCAATCTAATCTCTGGATGAAAGGAACGCATATGCGTGCATGAGTGAATGCAATTCATACAAAAATAAATTTTTAATGCATATGCAAAACTGAGTTGACATGATGAAATGATATGCAAGTAACTAGCACAGTCTGAATAATCTGGATGATCTACATATAACTCTGCTCAGACACAAAGGATTGATATGGTAAGAGAGCAAATGGTACGAAGAGTCTTGATTTCCTGCTAAAAAACCTAATATCCCCCTCATAGGTGTGATCTAGTCTTAAATAGAAGTTCTTGATGGTCCTCAACTTCTCATGCTCTCAGGTTGAGAAGAAATAATATGTTCACCATTTCTGGTTCGACATTATTACCCCTCAAGGAGGCCTCCACTGATTTCCAATGATCGGTCTCCAGAGTCATAAGTTCTCTAAGTCAAATCCTATCATCTGCACCATACGCGTAGGATAGAATATCTCCAAAGAAAACCTCGTCTGAATGTAGATTTCGTGTCAACTAAATATGGCCAAACGCCATGCAAGGCACACTACTCTCCACTCTAGTCCTATGTGTATGCTCAAGCCTGGGTAGCAGGCTTATCTCTCAAGTAACACCCATCCCAACAACAGCAGAATATAGCAGATATCTAGAGCATGCATCATATGAATATTTAAAGCAGTAAAGAAATGTAGTAAATAACATAAAGAGAAAGCAAGCAAAGCATAAAGATAAACACCAAAACAAGCAAGAAAGCAAACAAAACAAGGCGAGACCCCAACTTTCAAGAGAAAGTACTCCCCAGCTGAAGCTAGCGGGATTTTACCAGAGTGAATCGTAGAATCAAAGATACAACAGAGTTTCCATCGAACTTTATTTAGCCCCAAAGGACAGGTAAAATATCGATAAAACCCAAAGGGAAGAAAAACGAGTAAGGGGGTCAGTTATGCGAGAGAAAGGTACTAGCACCTCACGCATTCATCGTACTCGACGAGAACCATTTCTCTTACTTCTAGGCTTGGATGGGTTATCTATCTAAAGGATTCTAGCTAAAGAGAAGGAAGAAATAAAAAACGAGAGAGAAGGAGGAGGAGAGAAAGAAGTGCTCGCGGAGGATTCGGGCTTTCGTGCCTACGTATCCTCATAGTGCAATGAGGAATTCAGAGCTCCGTAGTTCATGGAACCAGGAAAAAGAAAGGAGAAGGTGGAAGGTAGCTCGCCAAGATCTCGCGATCTTGTGCCTACGTATCCTCATAGTGCAATGAGGAATTCAGAGCCTACGTAGTTCGGGGAACTAGTACGATAAAAACGGGAAACAAAAATGGTGTCAAAACTAAGGGAAAAAGGAGGATAGTAAGACCCTACTGGGGAAGGCAAAAGAATGGTGTCAAAACCAAGAAAGAAAGGTTAAGGGAGACTCTGCTGAGGAACACAAAAGAATGGTGATGACTCCACTGGGGAGAGAACAACATAATGGTGTCGAAACTAGGAGAATAAAGGAATAAAGGACAAAAATCTAGGTAAAGAAAGATCCATAGGTACTCGGTTCATTAACTAGAAAGCAGTGATTAACCGAAGAAAGATAAGAGTAAAATTTTGAGGGAAAAACAAAGGTTGGTGTCAATAGACGGACTGTGATGGACCAGAAGGAGAGTAACGAACTAAGAGAAGGTGTTTGACTCTCAAGAGAGCTCGGTGTGTTAACTAATGAACAATGGTTAACCGAAAAGAGAAAGGAGTTGGATTTAATCGATAGACGGTGATCAACCAAAAGGATGGGTATGGAACCAAGCAACGGTTGTAAACCAAAGGGCATGTGTGGAACCAAGAGAAAGTTGTGACCCAAAGGACGGGTGTCGAACCAAGCGAAGGTTGTAACCTAAAGGACAATACACTGACTGAAAAAGCAGTACTTGACCGAAGGAAAGGGTATTTGAATTGAAAGAAGGTTACTAACCCAAATGTGCAAGTGTTTGAACCAAAGAAAGGTTTCTAACTATATGGGATATTGGTTTTAACAGAAGGACTATGATTAACCAAAAAGGAAAGAGTGATTAACCAAGAGACGATGGTTAACTCAAGATGGGCTCAGTATGTTAACAGACGGACTGTGATTAATTGAGGAACGAGTGATGAACCAAGAGAAGGTGATTAACCTAAGAGGAACTCGATATGTTAACAGAAAGACTGTGATTAACTAAGAAAATGAGAAAATTGGTGTCTTAACTGACAGGTAATGGTTAACCAATCAAAAAGGGAGAGGAACCAATAGAAGGGTGTGAACTCCGCTAAGAATTTGGTATTTAACAGGAAGACTGTGATTAATCGAAGAAAAGGGTTGCGACTTCGCTGGGGAAGAAGAGAATTGGTTTTAGTAGGCATACTGCGATCAACTAGAGAATGGGGGATTAACCAAAGAAGAGGGGATTACAACTCTACTGGGGAATCAAAGAATAGTGATTGGCCAAAAGAAAAAGGCATTGGATTGAAAGGAGGAAATTAAACTAAGAGACAATGATTAGGGTGTAAGTGATCAAGGATCAAACTCAAGAGATACCACAACTCGGGAATAGAGGTGACTTACCCAGGTGTAAGGACCAGACATCCTTTCCCATAAAAAGTCAGAATGAGGGTAGGACAGACTATATCCTCATTCTTTCTCTAGTACCCAAAGTGTAGTGCGAACTCTGATAGAGAAACAACGCAAGTTTTATAGTGCTCCAATGCGTTATGCAGACTTTTGACTTAGCAGGGGATTGAGACGACAAGGCTCTAAAATATCCTAAAGGGAAGAAAGAGGGAAGATCAATTAATCGAAACAAGGTTTTGATCAATCAATCAAAGAGAATGAACAGACCAACAATCTTTCACACCAGTCGAAAGATCGTCAAAACAAGTGTGTGGAGTAATGATTATACGAAATTAAATTTGCTCAATAAAGAAAAAAAATAATGCAATCAAGAACGAATTTGCAAGGCAGTAATAAACATCAATTAACATGCATCACCAATCATGTTGTCGTGTAAACAAGAATGTGCAAGAATGATCATGATCATACAATGTCAAAAGTGCAAACAATTACATAATCGATAAATCATGCATCAAGGTTTGCATACATGCTTTGAGTAGATGTTAAATAGCTCATAAAGCATCCACAAATATCAAGCACATCAAGCCATGGAGTTAAATGGGAAAAGAAAACCAAACAAGCAAGAAAAAGCTTAAAATGGCATTTTGTCACAGTGTTAATAAGTTAATCATATGTGGTTAATCATTTAACGCTTTCAAAAGTTTAGAAAACGTGCAAAATAAGAGTGGTTAACCGATTAACCATTTTGCACAACAAATGGTTAATCGGTTAACACTGTAACAGTGGCAGAAAATCAATTTTCCAAAATCACTTTCAGCAGCTTATAAATTATCCAACCACTCACATGTTATAGCATGCAATTGTACATGAAAATTGAGTCCAATAGAATCAATTAAATATCAATAGAATCAATTAATCATCAAGATCAAGAATCAAACAATTAAATGATCAATTCACATCAAAAGATATCGAATCTATATCGTAGACATGCGAAAGTGATTGAAAACGGTAAATCGAGAGAGAAATACCAACCTACAAGGCGGAGGATTGCCTTGGTGATTATTGCAATTGAAATCTGGTGAGAATAAGCAAAGAAAGCTGGAGAATTTCAAGCTTGAGATCAAATCATAGCGAAATCGATAAAATGCAATAAATGCTCCAAATACCGATTTTCACCGAAGAAGCTTGAGATGATTACTTGAATTGGAGTAGAAGTTGCTATAAATCCATAAATACAAGTAGAAATTTATTGGAATGAGGTTTAGCTCAAGAGAATAACAATTTTGATCTGAAGATTGTTACACTCTAATAGTGGAAATTGAGCTTTTTTGTGTGGTTTGGAGAAGAAGATGAAGATGAATGTGAGAAAAAGTTGCAGAAACCTTAGAGACAATGTGAGAGAAAAGAGTGAAAATTGAGAGAGAATTGTGAAAATGGTTAAGGGTCCCTTGCAAAAATGCTAAGGTTTCTTTATATTGAGTGGAAGTTTGGAGTTGCTAGGTTTGGAGTTTTCTTTTGAACTAGCTTTAGAGTTAGTTACATCTAACTCACTGAGTCGGAAGTTGACTCAGTTAGTTATTCTTTTAAATCGGTGGGAACATCCCAATGCAAGTCCAAATCCAATGGTTCACATACTTGCAAAGGAAGTTACATGGTGGTCTTGATTAGAAACGATGTATTGTAGTAAATGCAAGTGGATTCTTAAAGTGTCTTGAAGTGTCTAGAATATTCCACATGACTCTAGAATCAAGTAGACCCCAAAAGAATGGAGAGGAAAAGTTGTTGTCATGAAAATGCAGCAGAATCTGCCAAAACGCATGTGTTAATCGGTTAACCATATATGGTTAATCGGTTAACACAATTAAAAAAATGCCCAATTTTCTTTGAAACAAGGTGTTATGACCATGGTTCCGAATTTTTACCCTTTTCTTTGATGAATAGGCATGGAAACCCTTGTATTTTGGTTGTATTGATATTGTGATGACTTTGTGAAGATGCTATTAATCAGGCTCTGAAATTCTGTACATTCCTGCAATAAAACCATAGAGAAAAAATGTTGATGCGTATGCCGGCAATTCAAACGCATATGCTTATGGAAAAAGGCAAAAGGGGAGGTTAAATTTTGGGTTACGACAATCGGTGTAAACTATAATTTTGGCTCCGACTAAATAGGGTCGAAATTTGTCTATAGAGTAAACCACGACGAGGAGCTCCTTTTCGATTGTGGCATAAATAAGTTGGGTGGCGTCTAAGGTTCTACTGGCATAATAAATAACATGTAACCTCTTGTCCTTTCTTTGTCCCAAAACAACACCAATAACGAAGTTTCTTGCATCACACATAATCTCGAAAGGTTGGTTCCAATCGGGAGGTTGCATAATAAGTGCAGAAATCAGTGCTTGCTTAAGATGTTTTAATGCTTCGAGACATTTATCGTCGAAAACGAATTTAACGTATTTTATTAGAAGGCTAGTTAAAGGTTTGGTTATCTTAGAGAAGTCTTTGATAAAACATCGGTAAAAACCGGCGTGTCCAAGAAAGCTCCAAACTTCCCTAATTGTTTTTGGTGGTTGGAGGTTTTCTAAAACCTCTATCTTAGCTTTATCAGCCTCGATGCCTCTCTCAGATACTATGTGTTTTAATATTATACCTTCGGGGACCATGAAATGACATTTCTCCTAGTTTAGAACTAGGTTTACTTCCACGCATCTTTTTGGAATTCGTTCAAGGTTAGCTTAGCAGTTTTTAAAACTAGATCCATATACCGAGAAATCTTCCATGAAAACTTCCATGATCTTTACAAGGAAATCAGCGAAGATTGTCATCATACAACATTGAAAATAGACTCCATGATCTCTTGTTTCATAATCACCTTACTTATTAGTTGAGGAATTTTAACATGAAGCCTTTAGAGAAATAGACTTATTTTCTTCCTCCTTGTCTTTACCTTTCTTCTTCTTCATCTTCTTCTCATAATTTTTCTCATGATTTTCCAAGAAAGTGAGTTCTTGCTCATGTTCTTCAAGCTTTCCAAATAAATTTGTGAGATCAGGTGTTTTGAGATCATTTGCTTCTTTGATAGCGGTGACCTTGGGTTGTCATTCCCTATTAAGACACCTCAAAACTTTATTATTATCTATATTAATTGAGATATGATTACCTAGAGCCTTTAAGCGATTAATAAGATGAATAAACCTCTTTTGTATTTCGGAAATGGTTTCATCGTGCTTCATGAGAAATAGTTCAAACTCTTAGTTTAACGTATTGATCCTAGATTATTTAACCTCATCAGTTCCCTTGCAGGAAATTTCTAATGCGTTCCATATAGCTTTGGCGGTATCACAATGAGAGACACGATAATGTTCATTAACAACAAGTGTAGATATAAGAATATTTTGTGCCTTCCAATCTTGTGACCATGATTTCTTATCATTATCACCCCATTGTGCTTACAACTTTTGTATGGTAATGCCTTGATCATTGGTCATTGTAATTTCATTAACATCATTGATGATGGCTTCCCATACACCCTTATCAACTGAGTTGATATGGATACACATACAAGCTCTCCAATATCCATAGTTTTTACCGTTGAATATTGAGGCTCTAATGTACGCTCCTTTAGGTTCGGTAGCCATTTTCTAATAAGCAAGTATTGAAGCACGAAATTAACCTGGCTCTGATACCACTTGTAAGACAAAGGCGACTTATCTAGAGGAGGGGTGAATAGATCCCTAATAAAAGAGTTGATTACAAAAATAGTTTTTTGAAAATTTTGGCTAGTGGAAGTAACTTGGATTGATTCGTCTAAATTAAACCACTATTGAAAAAGCCTGAATATGCATATGTGAAAACAAACCGAAGATAATGATAAACTATCTGATTAATAAGTTTCAATCATAATCTCTTGAAAACCCCACAACAAGTAATGATAAATCACACCAAACAAAATTGAGACAAATTATTGAACACTTTGTGTACAATCGATTATGTTTGGAAACTTGTATAGTTTTTTGATCTTAAAATCTAACCACAATCAAAATTCTTGTGATCAATTAAACAAAACTTTTTCAAACAATTTTCAAAAGAATTTACCAAACGAATTAATTGTGCAAATGATGAGATCAACAATTTGAGAACGTAATATAGGAGAGAGAGAGACAGAGAGAGAGATGAGAGAGAGATGAGAGAGAGAGAGAGAGAGAGAGAGAGATGAGAGAGAGAGAGAGAGAAGAGAGAGAGAGAGAGAGAGAGAGAGAGAGAGAGAGAGAGAGAGAGAGAGTGAGTGAGTGAGTGAGTGAGTGAGTGAGTGAGTGAGAGAGAGAGAGAGAGAGAGAGAGAGAGAGAGAGAGAGTACACAAGGATTTGTTTAGGAAGTTTCCCAATCGGCCTCGCTATTGGTATGTCTTTCCTCATTTCAAATTTGAATTAAGATCAAGAAATTAAACTTACTTTGAAAATAGTTGTTTACAAGAGAAATTTAGAAATGCAATTTCTCTTCTCTGATTCACCATCTTACGCTACTCCATTGCATGAATTGAAGCTCTTCAAAGCCTTTACTCGATCAAATCCAAATTCCAACTTGTTGTAACCCAAGATTTACCAAGATGATCTACTATCTCACGCTACTCCTTTGCAAGAACAACATCTCTTCAAAGCCTTCACTTGAT